>OX637536.1:30865629-31261013 GCA_951800035.1 Linnaemya tessellans
ACATGTTTTGAATGATGAAGGCATAGCATGGGTCACTGAATATAATTGGCAGCGACTGACACGATCATTTACTAAAAAGCAGAGTAACAGCAGCATCCTCCGTCGGTACTGTAGTAAAATTTAGCCGGAGAAGTAAAAAGGTTGAAATAGCTACGAAAAAACTGTCTATCCTCTCATCTTTCGTAATCTGTCCCCTCAATACAATCCCCTCCTTTCCAGTTTTGGCGCAATGCACTGCATAAGTAGGGGTCATCCCCTGAGTGCTGGTTCAAGATAAAACAAACATAAAATTCGATTGCTGCATTTAAACGCGGCGGAAGAAGCACTGCAACAATACCATCAACAGGAAGGCCAAAAGAGGTGGTTACTGAAGAAAATATCAAGAAAAGTTACGTGAGATTGTTGAAATGGTAAACATATCATAAGAACGTGTGTTCTTGCTATCGGCAAGATGGGTGCCGCGTTTGCTCAGTGTCGAACAAAAAGGAGTTCGACAGACTACTTCACAGCGGAATTTGGACTTGATAAAGCGTAATCCTGTTGATTTTTGGCTTCGATTAATAACTGTTGATGAAACGTGGGTCCACCAGTACACACCTGAAACCAAAAATCAATCGAAACAATGGATGGAAACTGGTGGAAGGAAGTGCTCCCAAGAAAGCGAAGACAGTGAAAGTGGCTGTCAAGGTTATGGCCACTGTATTTTGGAATGAACACGGAATATTGCTCATCGATTATCTTGAAAAAAGAATCACAATCACAGGAAAGTCTTATAGTGTATTATTGGATCAATTGGTTGATGCAATCAAGAAAAAACGACCACATTTAAATAAGAAAAAAGTGCACTTTCTTCAAGACAACGCTCCGGTTCACACAGCATTAGATACGATGCTAAAATTACGTGAAATACACTTCGAATTGGTTGATCATTCACCTTATAGTCCAGATTTAGCTCTCAGTGACTTTTTTCTGTTTCCAAACTTGAAAAAAAGGCTCGCAGGAAAAAGATTCATCTCAAACGAAGAAGTGATTACCGAAACTAACGCGTATTTTGAGGGGTTCCCAAAATCGTACTATTCAGCTGGTATAAAAATGTTGGAATATCCCCCCTTATTCCATTTGTCAACGTCAACGTCACGTCAAGACAATATGAAAGTTAGAACACTTCTATACTATACCAAAGTATTAATATATTATGAAAGCTATGGACCTGGTGGTATGTTCCGTTAATTTTGTTCATGGTTGGTCCAAAAATGTGGCCAGTATTACATTTGGAATACAAACACTCGGATTTTTCATGCTTAACAGCGCCATGTTAACAAACTAACAGAGCTCTGTTAACATACTTGGTTTGTGTCTAGGGTTCTATATTTCGAAATTTAACTTCACACAGGTATTTTTTGATTGGTTAAAAAGCAACAAATATAAGGTTATTTAAGGGAAATATATTAATATGTAGGGATAAAAAAATTTTAAAATTTCATAGGATTGGATAAATGGAAATGAATCGGTGTCTTCGAAAGAATAAGTTTGGGTTGGCGTAACACTCATAACGATTAATGATACGTTTTAATATCATACATCTAATTACACGTTGTTACAATCTGAGCCACTTAAAATTACAAACTTTTAACATGCAGTAAAATAAAGCAATTGTGTCCCCTTTATTTTAATTATTTTGCTGGTTGGTACAATTTGGCGCTAAGAAGTCCCCTTCATTTCTGTCGCTATTCTGCTTTGCCATTATCAGCTTTATTATTATGTCGCTTAGTCGCTTGGTATTGTTTTCCCATTTTGTGGCTAAAACGCTCAGTCGCATTGTCGCTATGCAAAAACTAATTAAAAAAGCAGAAATCAAGCCTTAATAACTAACACTCGTATTTGTATGGAATAGTAACAGCCATCATCGCGCCGCACCACTAACTAAAACATTAATGAAAAGTAAGAATAAAAATACGAAAAAAAAAGAAGTGGAGCTAAAACTGCGGAATCATAATGAGCAAAGTTGTTGCTCTAATGAGTTTCAGTTTTGCTGCTTTTGTAGCACAAGGGGAAGCTACTATAGATTGGATAGACTTGCATGTATGAATGTGTGTGTGTGTGTGTTTAACATCTGTTTTCCGCTTCCAAAACTTTTATTGTACGATTACAACATGTCTTGCACGAAAAAAGCAAAATGTTTTCGAAAAAGATTTCATGTGTTAATGTTTAAAGCTGTCAGCTACTCGTATACAGAAGAGGTCCCTTTTATATTTGTTGTTGTTGAAATTGTTCAGTTTCCAGCTACACTCACAGGTTTTCGTAAAATGAATTTCAAAATTTCCAACTTTAATAAGAAATATTTCTTCATGCATAACTATTTAATCTATTGTGATAAACGAAGGGCCTGAGTTATTCGTATTTAGCAAAACTCTCTAAAGTGCAAACTCCAAACCCGCTCAGTGACATTCGAAAGTTTTGGTAACCCAATGAAGGTGATTAGTTAAAACCAGAAATTTTTTTAATAAATGCTGAATATTAAAACGAAAAGAAATAATTATTACAAAAGTTTGGTTAAATGCTGCAATTAGTTTTATTGGACTTTATGTTTTCATCTCTCTTTTTTTTACATGCTCGTGCAACAGACACTTGAAATAATTAATTCTTTAAAATTTGAGCTCGTTTTGTTTTCACCTTTCCAAAAAAAAATAAAATAATCTGTTAAAAATTTGTGATGGATTTATTACGGCCTTTTGAATGAAACACACTTTTTATATAAAACGTTACTTTATTTTTCAACATAGTCTCCTTGGACTTCTATACACTTAGTTCAATATTTCTTAAGTTTTTGTACCCCTTCCGAAAAAATACGATTTGTCGAGGTCATCAAATTAGGAACTTGTTTGTGAGATTATTTCATCGCTGCAGTTAAATCTCTTTCCACCAAGCCATTTCTTCAAGTTTGGGAACAAGAAATAGCCAGTCGGGCCTAAATCTGGAGAAACGGTGGACGATGATATGCCGCACAGTGGGATTTGTTCATACAATGTTTGGCAAAAAATATCAGGAGTGCTCGTAGAATGTTTAAATTTTGGTTTGAGTCTTTGGTTAGCTCAATGAAGAAAAATATAAAGTTTTATTAAAATTGGACACGCCCACTACCCACCGCCCACTACCCACCGCCCATAGAACCTAAAATTTATTTTTGGCCCAATGTTTTTGAAATTTGTCACAGAGCCTCTTATTACCTCAATTAAGAATAAAATAAAGTTTCTTTCAAATTGGCCACGCCCACTACCCACCGCCCATAGAAAACAAAATTAATTTGTGGCCCAAAGTTTTTGAAATTTGGCACAGAGCCTTTTATTACCTGAATTAAGAATAAAATAAAGTTTCATTCAAATTGGCCACGCCCACTACCCACCGCCCATAGAAACCAAAATAAATTTTTGGCCCAAAGTTTTTGAAATTTGGCACAGAGCCTTTTATTACCTCAATTAAGAATAAAATAAAGTTTCATTCAAATTGGCCACGCCCACTACCCACCGCCGAAAGAAAACAAAATTGATTTTTGGCCCAAAGTTTTGGAAATTTATTACATAGCCTTTTATTACCTCAATTAAGAATAAAATAAAGTTTCATCCAAATTGGCCACGCCCACTACCCACCGCCCATAGAAACCAAAATTAATTTTTTGCCCAAAGTTTTTGAATTTGGCACAGAGCCTTTATTACATCAATTAAGACAAATACACGTTTTTTTGGGATACAATTTATGGATTCCTCATACTGAATCAATTTTCTACAAAACTGCATCATATCATTTTTGAATTTTATGTGTCGAAAAAAATTACTTATTGCACGAAAAATTCCACTGTGTGCCGTATTGAGCTCGAAATCAGTACTGATCCGTTCTGCTAGTTTGATGATTATAAAAGATATCATAAATATTCCACTCTGAATAAAATAACTTGAATATAATAAAATTTCGTAAAAGAAATAATTTGCAGATTGCAGATTTGAACTTGCGTCTGGATAAAAAATTCTTATCTTAATAATAACTTTCCATATTAAAATTTTGATACTGTTTTATACTGGCGATTACATGAAGCTTTCAAATTTCAAATACAGAAAGAAGTTCCCATAAAGATCATTTATTTTTTCACAATTTACATATCCTGACTTGATAAAAATTAATTTACGAAATGTCGTTTGCATACCTTGCAAAACTGTGCCAATATTGTTACATGTAATTCTTGTATATTTTTTATGGCGATTTTAACGAAAGTAAAATTAATGCTCGATGCTTTAATTTAGCGTGCAATTCTCTGATGGCATCTCCTTGAATTTACAAATGTCTAGCATTAATCTCTTGTGAATTACCAATGTTTTGTTTTACTTTTTTTATTCGTATTTAATTTTATTTATTCATTTTTACATCTACGTTTTATATGCGAATATAGTCAGTCGTCGTCCATACCTTGCCTTTGATTTCAGTAATGGCTATAAAAGCGAGGTGTTTCGCCTGTTGTTGGTAAATTATTTTAGCCTTAGACTTTAAGGTTTCTTCTACGGAGTATGCATTGGTTCCAAATGTTCTTGTTCCTCTTCCTATTTTTTTTTGGTTTGTCTTTTTGCTTTTTTTTTGTTTGGCTCTTGTGTATGTTCGAGTAGAAAAAACAAAAACGTAATGAAAATAAATATGCGACAGTAAAAACAGGTAACAAAAGATTTAATCAATGTTTAGTTAAGCATGACACCATCTTTCTTTAATTTTAATGAACAAAATGTGCCACAGTGGATCGGGGTTGTAAAATATATAAGAATGAATAATTAAATTGAATCGTACATATTTTCTGAGTTTTTTGAAATTGATGCTTAATCTTAAGATTGCGTTACGTATGTTAGACCAGCACTTAGGGGATGAATTCTACGTATGGCTTTTAACTTCCCCCTAAGAAAATTGAAAATTTTCTAAAAGGTGGAAAGTTACTGATTTTAAACCATTTTGTAAAAATCAAGTTTTCACCAGATCTGGACGTTTTGACTTCCTAGACACCCGATTGATTCCAAAACCTAAAACCTTACTAACCCGTTCCAAGTCGGTTCCTGCGGTCGTGAGATTTCGTAAACGCAAAAAATTCGTAAAAGGTGATAATTTAAAGAAAACTCTGAAATTAGTGTTCGAACTAAGTTAGTTTCTTTTAAGTTTCGATTTCCTGTGAATTGGAATCGGCTCATACCAGTAGATTTTGAAAAATTAAAAAAAAAAAAAAATTTTAAAACATTATTTTGTCAATAGTGTTTTTTTTTAAAATAACTTTTCAACGAGATTTCCAATCATTGCCACAAACTAATCAGCTTTTGGCAATAAAAAACCAAGTCGAGCGCTACCAACCAGGTGACAGTCGGTTCACGTGTTCGTGAAATATCAGGAGCAAAAAGTTTAAAAAAGCGAATTTTTCCAAACACTCCGAAATTATATATGTGATCAATTAGTGTTCAGTTTTAAAATTAAAATAATAGCATTTTTAGAGATTAAAATTAGCGGGAAGTTGGAGGGACGGCCTTTAATTTCAGTCGTTTCTCATATTTTTTTGACAACTTTTAAACAACTGTATCCTGGTGCCAAATTACCTCATTCGATATCGATCGAAATTTCCATACAATTTCAATACAAATTTCGTTCAAAATCGAGTGCCGTAATTTGCCCCCTGGTCAAAATCTATTGATTTTCTCATGAGATGTCTTGAACGAAAGAATTCGAAAAAAGTAATTGTTTTTTGAAAACTCTAAATTGTAATTCCACGTTACGATGTGGTTAAGATTAACAGCAATTTGCAGGTATGACCTTTATGGTCAACTGTTTTCGATATTTTTTAAATAACAAAAAAACAGCCTGCGAATGTCTCCTTGTGGCTTGTCTGTGGAAGCCACCCAGAAGTGCCAGCAGGAATCAAACCGATAACCAGTGAACTGACATCCTAGTATTGCTACCCATCAGCCACAGCGCACGTTCGGTGTCAAACAACAGAATTAGGAACATTGATTTTGGGAGGCGGTACGGCTTGTTGATCTTAAAATGGGATTTCTTCAAATTGAACGTGACAGGAAACAGTTCCTTTAGGAAGTTTATTTTACACACAAAACATCCGGCTTAGAATGGGGTTTCTTTTAAACATAAATGGAGCATTTAGCTCGCAAAAAACAATAGGTTTTCAGATACACTGTAGCTGCGGTAAAGCAATGAAACACGCACCATGTATCGTCGATGCTACAATGAGTCAATAGATAGACTCATGCACGCTTTCCAAGCATTTTCATAATTCTAATTTCGCTCAGATATCTTGAGCAGATCAATTAGATTGAAATGTGTCCAGTGCCCTAAAAGGTTTACCTTTACAAATGGCTTCAGTCCATCGACACACTGTGTTCTTATGACGATAACATCAAGAGCTTTTGATTTCTCGACCACCATAAATATGGATGAGGCAGCACCATCCACCAATCGGCTACAGAAATTGCGTAATATTTGGATTGAAATTTTCCCCATTCATGAACTTACTGTTAAGCGTTTCATGCACTCTTTCTCTTTTAGTCCCAATCTCTAAAATTCCCAGTCATGTGAAACGAGAAATTTTCTGGAAAGGATTGTGGCCTGGTCGGCGATGTCACAAGCTATAGTTCTATCGACCAAACAACATTTAAAAGAAAATCATAAATTTGTTCAAGTTGTTCCATGTGGTTTTAAAAATTTCAGGGCCTGCTATACTTTTTCTTTCGTAATTCTCAAACGATTTTTGAAAGTTTGTGAATAAGTGTTATTTTTCAAATTATTTTTCAAATGATTTGATGTAGGAGCTAATGAAATGCAGGCAAACAAGCAAAGCACATTTTTAATTATAGAATTTGTTTTAATTTTTTTGAAACTCATTTGCGCAGCATCATCAAACAGACAATTTATCTGTATGAACCAATTTTCTTTGATAATATTGAGATCAAAATGAAATCAATGTTTTCAAAAATATGTGCCCCACCTTCGACACCTTTCATAATACTGTGATGGCAAAAATATTCAACAAAACCTCCACTCCTACTTTTTGCTACAGGTATTTCTAAGTTCCTTGTAATTACCACGACAAGTACAAAGTAAAGTAAAACAAAAACAAAAAAAAAACCCCAACAAAAGACGTTAAAATTATACTCCTGCCCAAGTCGTACACATAAAAAACTAATCTTCCAACTTAGCCGATTAATGAATGCATAAATCTCTCTAATTACATCAGGCTCCCGGGGCTCAATAAATCGAGCAAAATGAATGAAGGCCGGTATGACAGTCGCAGCAACGGTCCAGCCAAACAGCATTATGCCGAAGTCAGCACAGGAAAATACAATATGAAAAGGACAACAGCAGCAGAAACATTAAATCGCTTAGAAACATACTCGTACATAGCTGATGCCCTCCTTGAGCACACACACACACACCAGCTTACATCTCGCACATATTAACACAAACGAACAGCGACGGAAAGATGATTAAGTAGTCAACATAAAGTTAATGGTATTCGTGCAATAAATGTGAATAATTACGTCAATATTCAAGTAAAGCTGTCATGTCGTGGCCATCAAATTGAGCAGAAAGCAATTTTTTTTATTCCTCATAATTTTTTCCATTTCATATGCCATGTATTTTATTTATTTAATTTTTTCTTCGGCATAATAAGCAGCAAATAAATGTGGGCCCAAAAATGGAAATGCGTGCCATCATTATGTTTAATGATAATGAAGATTATGAATTTATTAGTTTTTTCTTTCTATCTTATATGTTTGCGCTTACGTGCACATATGCATACGTACATATGTGTGTGTGTATTTTTATAAATCTCAAGAGCATTTTACTTTTGGCAGCTATTTCTTTTGATTAAATAACAGAAATTTGGTAAATTTTTATTTTTGGGGTCTAATAAATAACGCTTTCCATTTTTTAAATGTATATTTTATTGTCGGAAGTTTTTCCCAAAACAATTATTGCCATAGACTTGTTACACCAGAATAATATTTAATAATATGTTATAATCACTAGTTTATTTCGACCTTTTTATTTAAATTAATTTTTTCCCTCAATATTTCATCACACTTTGTGTAACTTCTTGATGAAAATTAGGGAAGCAACCGATACCAATAACGGTGGGTGCTGTTGGCTGAAGTAGTAGAACACGAGACTACGAAGCGGAGGGTCCTGGGTTCGAGCCCGCGCTGAGTCATGAAATATTGTGTTGAATTCTTCTGATCAGCTTTAGTTCGTGGTTGTGTTATTTGTTGCCAGCCTGTTTCAATGATGAAGGCATAGCACTGGTCACTGAACATAATTGACAGCGACTGACACTATCATGTTCTAAAAGCAGAGTAACAGCACCCACCTTCGTCGGCCTTGTAGCTAAAATTAGCCGGCGAAGTAAAAAAGGTTGAAATAGCTACAAAAACACTGTCTATCGTCTCATCTTTCCTAATCTGTCCCCTCAATATTATCCCCTCGTTTTCAGTTCCGGCGCAAATCATTGCATATGTAGGGGTCATCCCCTGAGTGCTGGTCCTACTCCTAAAAAAAAACAAAAGAAATATATCGGCGATACTTCAGATTTGCCGATATATCGATATCGGCGATATTTTACTGCCGATACGGCGATACTTCTTACATTTTTTTACAGCTGGTTTGAACAACCAATTCAATTTTCAACGTTTATTTATTTGCATAACAACTAAAATTTGGATGATTTTAGAAAATAAACAGTATGACATTCAGCTCATTAATAATCGCTTACACTGTTATTTTGTGAAAAAAAATAATTTGTTTTTTTGTTAATTTCAGAATGAATTCAGATACCAATTTTGAATATTATTAAACTGTAATTTTGTATAATAAAAGAACTACTCTACTTGAGTTTTGTTAATTTTAACTTGAGTTCTATATCAATATGCGTATCGGAATCGGTATCGGCGATATTTCTTTTTGAGTATCGGTATCGGAGTGGCGTATCGTTACATCCCTAATGAAAATGTTTTAAAAAAATGTCACCCAGCAAATATTTTTTGAAAATAAACATTTAATAATTTTTTATTTAACACTTGATCTCAGTAGCCGAAGGAAGCAAAGAGAAAAAAGTGGAATATTTGGATGCATTTATTTTTGGTTGGGCAATTTCGTGCTAACCAAAAGCGATTTAAGTTAAAAGTGAATATAAGAAGATATAAGAAATAGAATATGATATTTCGTTAAAACCATTGGCTAAATAGTTCACATTCCTAAGGTAGAAAAAGTTGAACAAAAAACACTGATGAGATGGCGTACCGGTCTCGAAATTAGTACTGATCCGTTCTGCTAGTTTGATGACTATAAAAATATTGTAAATATTCAAATATCAATATTCAATCAAATTCTTACTACATACAAATTTAAGCTATGGCTTGAGCTACCAATAATAAATTGGAAAAACGTTCACATATACTTAAGTATAAAATTCAAACCAAAAAAGTTTGACTTAGGTATGATGGAACAAAAAATTCAGAAAAATGGGACATGAAGAAAAATAATCAAACGGTAACACGGCTATTATAACAATAACATGTTAACATCAGGTTGATACTGTTCTCGGATTCTTTTTCACAATAAAATTTATGTAAATAGGAACTGTTATCAAATTCAACTAAGCCACCTAATAAGTGGTGACAAACACAATACACATGAGCACTGATGATGAAAGGGTTGCGTCTTTCGAAAACAGCTGTTCTGCTCTGCTGTGTAAGTTGAATAACAAAAACTGATGTTGACTTGCCTTTGTGCCTTGGAATATTTATCATGTCTTTCTGAGATTTAAATTAAAATTTCGAACAATTAATTCAATTTGATATTCAATATCATTTAAAAATCTCTTCCACCATGGATTTTGTCTAAAGGAAGATGGTTTGAATAGATATTGATTGTTCATATAATAGCCTCATCTAATACATCGTTATGGTCATATGAACTTGAGCACCGTCCGTCTAATGAAACATTTTGAAATTTTTAAAAAATTATTGAGATAGCAATTTTTTATTCAGACTCAAGTTCAAAAATAAAATAATTAAAAAATAAATAGGTTCGAAAAACAAAAATTTACATTCAAGTTTTACAAAATGAAATTTATTATTGGGGTGCTGTTGCAGTTTTGACTCTCAAATAGTGATAAAAAAGCTTATTTGTACCAAATTTTACATTAAGGATTACAGTAACCTATTTGGTGGACATTATCCAAAAAAAAATTGATACAAGAAGTATATAAAAACTAATTTTTATTACAACTTCTTTCTCCCGTCCTTCTCCGTCTTCGGTAAAGCTTATTGGTCTCCATCATTAAAACAAGCCGGCAACAACTACATATATTTATGACTGAGTGCGAAATCAAACATTGGATCATTAGCTTTGTCGTCTACAATTTATCTTCTTCAGTTTAAGTTTTAAGTGTTAGATAAATTGTTATTATGAAAATCTTTTTGAGAAATAATTTTTTCTGTAAAGGAAATTATAAAAATTTGAAGAATTTCTGTGTGTGTTATTAAAATTCTGGTGACTTGAAGTTTTATCCAAAAATGGAATGAAGATGGTGAAAATTTGTATCCTCTTCAGATCTACCAATAATAATACAATGCGAGTAACATAGTCCGAATTTTCGTTGCAATTATTATGTAATTGAGAGACATTGTAAGGACAGTTAAATTAAGGCACTTGACAACACTGGTCAACACAACTCTTGTTTCCATTAATTCTTTTTTATTATTGGCTATTTCTGTGGCCCTGATTATGAAAAAATACTGGGAAATTACTAACAGCTCTACTTTTTCAAATATACAGTTTTATTATTTAACAAAATTTCTATCGAATACTATCAAATGATCTTTTACACCATTTCCTTGAATGAAAGACTCTAGGTAGATCTCGTTGTAAACTCCAGCAGTAGTCTGCCATCATATGTGAAGATCCTGATGAAACCTTTCACCCTGCTCTTCACTAAAATCACCAAGATTTTTGTCGAAATCGGTCTAAATGCGAGTCCAGGAAATGTATTTTTATGCTCATGTTGCACCCTAGCTCTTGTCTAAAGGTAAAAAACGTTTAGAATCCAATTTTATTTCATACTGTTTAACTCACTTGTCGAAATTAAAATGTTTTTCATTAGTATTTAGTGGTTACACCTTTTTGGGCAAATATTTGATAAGTGTGATCGTGCCTTAATAACTGACTTGACAGTTTTAGCAGTCATATAAAAACCATGTGCATGGAAAATTGTTTGCTTTATATTAATTTCATGTTAGGCAATGATCTGGCAATGAAATTGTAAGGTTTTCTTATAATAGTCTGAACTGGCAATATATACCGATTTCTAAACAAACTCTAAGATTAAATATAAGCAATTGTAGTCAAAATAAAACTTCATTTTATACATCTGCTGATAACAGTCATACACTTTTCCCAAGTTACATCAGCCAGCCGACAGTTGATTGCTGCAAACTCATTCTTATCTTAGCCTAGCGTTTCAGCCATCACTATTCACTGATTAAATTTTAATTTCTCTCTTCAATTTTTTCCTATGAATCAAAGTAAAACATCAAAGATCTTTGAATAATGATGTAATTTAAATAGAGTTTAAGTTATCGCAGCAAGATAATTTCAAACAGATTTCAGTCTTATTAAAGGTAATTTAAAATAATTTGTATGTTCCTCACATGTTTCGGTTTCATGGTCACGTTACTTGTGTTGGAACATTTGTGCGCGTGTGTGTGTGTGTATTTGTTCTTTCCTGAAAGAAAATATTTATTACAAGGAACGAACACAAAACCGCACAGAAGTAGAATAACCAGTAGCGTTCGAGCGCCACATTATTAAACTTGAGGAAATCAGATAAATGCGACGATTTTTTATTTGTAGTTCACATTCTGCTTCAGTTTTCATTCTGTCTTGTTTCATTTATTTAATGTTTTTAACTCAATTCAATTAATTTCATTTATTTGGATTTAAAAATACGAATAAAACTTAAGGCTGCGGTAGGTTTAGTAGTCATATACGAACACACACACACACACACATTCATACGCACATCAATTAACCAAAAAACTAAAATAAAACATCAAACGAAAGAATTACGTCAGTTGTCAAAGAACAAAGAAAATATGCCGCTGAAAATAAAACTGATGTTTCTGGCATAAAGTTCAGTTGTTCTAGAATCTAGATGTATTTTCGTGAGACTTTTAAAACAAATTAAGTTATTTGGAATTTAAGTGTTTGTGCCGCAATGTGTGGCAGTATTTCTTTTCAGGTACTATTTATTTTTTAAACGTTGTTAGTACTGACTGCGTAAAATAAATTGTTGACCAGTTTTAGTGCAATAGTAACAAGTGCACACACAACTAGGTTACAGTAGTCTAATTGACAGTTCCAGATGAAGTATTTTTTGACGTGGGAGTGGGGTTTTTAATACGTAAGCACTTTATATTCGATCGGGTCTAGAAGAAGTTGCCTAGTCCTAGCTGTGCTAAGCGAGGGCCATAGAGTTTTGGACACCCTACAGGTAGTAATACTTGACCACCTGCCTGTCACCTCCCTCCTTGCCCACCCCTGAAATCTGCCCAGCAGCTCAGCTGAGGGAATGTCAATGTCCCTACGCGATACTGCTCCATCCAAGGCCGAATCCGCTCTCGCGCATTCGTCTGCCATGTCATTTCCCTGAATGCATTCATGCCCTGGAACCCAAACCACATTTACGTCATGCCCCCTAAGTCTGGCCAGAGATTGAATGCATGCCAGTACGCATCTCGACTTTATCATCTCCGAGCCCAGGGCTCTAATTGCTGCCAGACTATCAACACAGATGTCAATAGTTCTTGCCTCCAAATTGGGCCTATCAATCCTTAATGCTGCCTCGGTAATGGCATAAATCTCTGCTTGGAAAACTGTGGAGGTATCGGGTAGCCTGAGCGATACCGAAAGGCCGAGACCCTCGGAAAATACCCCCGAACCAGTGCCAGTGTCCATCTTCGAGCCGTCCGTAAAAACCAAATTTGCATTACTACGAGTCGCGGAGTTCTCCATCCAGTCCATCCTCTCCGGGAATGCGACTGAGAAGGATTTGTCGAAGCACATGACCGGAGTCATATAATCAGTCCGTCCCCCCAGGACCTGCCCTCCTACCCTTTGTAGGATAATGCCTGAAACTGCCCGACTCCATGAGCCTGAGGGCAGATCTGGCAGATATGTACTTGATGTATATTTCAAGGGGAGCCAAATCAAGCGTTTTCTCTAGACTGGCCTGAGGGGCCGACCTCATTGCGCCAGTCACAGCAAGACATGCTATCCTCTGTACCTTGCCCAGTATAGAGAGATATGTACTCTTGTCCACAGCCCTCCACCAAACAAGTGATCCATAAGTAAGAATGGGTCTGATCACCGCCGTATACATCCAGTGCAGGATATACGGTTTCAACCCCCATCTTCTCCCTGAAACTCTCTTGCATGCGTAAAACGCACATAGAGCCCTCCTTGATCTATCCTCCACATTTCGTTTCCACGATAGTTTAGAGTCTAGAATAATGCCGAGGCATGGCGGCCTAAAAGCCGGGATCTTATATCTCTTGGTGAAAAGTACCAGTACAGTCTTCGAAGGGTTTATGCCCAGACCGTTCCCCTATCTATAACAAATTTCAAGGATCTGGCTCTTTTCATTTTTACTGTATCGTCTTTTCCTCAGACGGACGGACGGACATGCCCAGATTGTCTTAGATTTCATCACTGATCAAGAATATACATACATACATATATACTTTATGGAGTCTTAGAGGGATATTTCGCTGCGTTACACACGGAATTGCAATTCTTTTTTGCAGGTTAAAAAATATTAAATTTTTTCTCATAATTTTGTGGTGTTTTTTTTGAGAAAAAAATCTTATTCAAAATGAAACTTCTTTTTTTTTATTTTATTTTCTATCATCATTACACTTTAAAATAGGTACAATATATTTCAAAAATTTTTTTTTATCTTGGACCAACACTCAGGGGATGACCCCTATATATGCAATGCATTGCGCCTGAACTGAAAACGAGGGGATAGTATTGAGGGGACAGATTAGGAAAGATGAGAAGATAGACAGTTGTTTTTGTAGCTATTTCAACCTTTTACTTCGCGGGCTAATTTTTTGCTACAGGGCCGACGAAGGTGGGTGCTGTTACTCTGCTTTTAGTACATGATAGTGTCAGTCGCTGCCAATTATGTTCAGTAACCAGTGACTAGGCCTTCATCATTGAAACAGGCTGGCAACAACTAACACAACCACGCACTAATGCTGTTCAGAAGAATTCAACACAATATTTCATGACTCAGCGCGGGCTCGAACTCACGACCCTCCGCTTCATAGTCTCGTGTTCTACTACTTCAGCCAACAGCACCCACAAATTTGATCAAATTTCGACTTTTATATTTAAAGTAGTGTTGCTGCAAACACTGGCCTGTTTAAAACAAAATACATACTATAGATTTGAAATCTGATACAATTTAGGGGAAAAGATAGAAGACAAACGCCGAAGTGAAACTTGTGAGGGCAGGAGAGAAAGAAAAAGGTCCCATGCCAGCTGCTTTGCCAGCTACTAGTCGAAATTACTGCTTAATGGCATTATGGACTTTTATTCTTTTACACTAAAACCGATATTATTAAATCCAGCAAATAAATATCCTTATTAAATAAATATCTTCATTATTATTTCACTTTTGACTTTAGAACTTTAAAAGACAATAAAAACCCCTGGAAAAATATTAAAAGATGACTTGGACAACTGAAGGGAAAAGTCCAAATTCATTTTGAAAAATAACTTATTGTGCTAACAAAAGCCATAATCACCTGCACCTGTACTCGTGTATTGTTTGAGAGATTCGAACAAAAAACAAATCCTATGAGTTTCTCAAACGCTTATTTGACAATGACTTTTTACAATGTCACCTTCCTTTATCAATTCCGTAACTCAAGATATCAGTAGTCAGTTTCTAACATTTCCATCTTTCATTTTAATTGTCGTTACTTGCGGTGCTGTTGTATTTGTTGTTGTCCAGTTTCAAACGTTAATAGTGGCCACCCATGAATGTATTCTTTTTAACATTTTATAAACTTTTTTTTTTGTTGTTATTTGTTTGTTACTCGTCTTACAGTATATTGTCATTATTCTTTAGAAATTATACTATTTAGTATTTTAGTGCCACCTTTTAGTAACGCGAGAAGCCATAAATTGTTTGGTCATTGTCCTTTTCAATTTGATTGTTTTTTTTTTTTTGTCATTCTTTCATCTTCTCTTACCGTGTTTTCCTGCAACGTTACCAAATCGCTACCTTTACAATAATGTTAAGTTCTTTCCTTTATTGTTGCCATTATCTTTTCAGTTTTCCTTGTTTTTATCTTGAGTATGTATATGGTGGATTTGGTTCATCTGTGTGTCTCTTTTCACTGAAATGATGTTTTAAGCGTTTCCATTCATAGTTGTGCTGCACTTTTTTTTTTTTTTTATCTCTTTAAATATTACCAACTTGTTACTATTGCCGGGGCCAATACTAGTGCTGCCAGCTACTGCAGGTGTACCAAACATGATTATTTTTTTACATTTTTCTTCCTTTGTTTTTTAAGCAAGGATTACTATGGATCTTTCTCAACAACAACAATAAAAAGTATAGTTACAAGTAGGAAAAAAAACAATTTAACGTTTTTTTATCACCACAGGTTAAAGGGAATGTTGTGGTATTGTCCATTCGTTCCATTGCTAAAGCTACTGCTGCTGCACTCGTACAGCTCCTGTTGCTTCCGTTTAAGTTTTTTTCCTCTTCTTTCAAATGACATAACGATAAGATACGTTTGCCATTCCAAATATGAACGGGCTGGATTGTTATAAATTCAAAATGTGACCAACTTACTTTTTAAGGTAAAATATATGAGCCACATAAATCATGTGAATTTATCGGTAAAATGAATGCTACAAATGCTATACGAGTACATTAGAAAATTATGTACGATTATAAGTAATTTTTAATTCCATTAATAGTTATACACTTCTGCCTGCGTACGGCGAAATATGCCACCCCACCAAAAACTAAAAATTTTAGAAATAATTATAAATACTTAAGAAATTCCCCATATATAAACGGTGACAAGCTCAAATATATTTCAGTACTGAGGATGAAAGTGCAGCGGCCTTCGAAAACAGCTATTTCGCTCTGCTATGAAAGTTGGATAATTAAGTTGATATAAACATTTGATTGTGAATATAAAGGACGGGCAAGCTTGAGGTTAAAAAGAAAATTGGCTTAAAAAAACCCACTTCTAGCACGCCCGCTCTTTTCACAAAATTTTGAACCACATTTTGCATTAAAGCCCCACTTGTCTCGTCAATTTCTTCTTTTCGAGCGCCAGTTGTTTGAGGTTTATTAACATAAACCCGGGCTTTCAAATGTCCCCAGTGAAAATAATCCAGCGGCGTAAAATCTCAAGAACGAGGCACCCAATTGACATCGACAAATCGAGAAATTACGCGACCGGGGTATTTCTCATGCAATAACCAAATTATTTTGGCCGGCTGTGTGGCCTGTGGCACCGTATGGCTGACACCAAGGTCACTGATGTCAACAGTAGCCAATTTAACAGAGAATTTACGGTGACGAAGCCCATTTTCGAAAAAACGCGGGCCGATAATGCCGCAAATGTTCACAAACCGCACAATTTGGTCACTTTCTTTAAATGTAATGGTTTTTCGAGGACTGTTTGTGGATGAACCGCATATGTGAAAATTTTGTTTGTTTACATAACCGCCTAATTAAACTTGGTCCTCATCACTAAAGATGATTTTATTGAAACATGTTTTCGTTCAGGTTTTCAAACAGTTGATTTTTTTTATCTTGGACCAGCACTCAGGGGATGATCCCTATATATGCAATGCACTGTGCCGGAACTGAAAACGAGGGGATAGTATTGAGGGGACAGATTAGGAAAGATGAGAAGATAGACAATTTTTTTTGTAGCTATTTCAACCTTTTACTTCGCCGGCTAATTTTTGCTACAGAGCCGACGAAGGTGGGTGCTGTTACTCTGCTTTTAGTATATGGTAGTTGCAGTTGCTGCCAATTATGTGCAGTGATCAGTGACTATGCCTTCATCATTGAAACAGGCTGGCAACATTTAACACAACCACGCACTAATGCTGATCAGAATAATGCAACACAATATTTCATGACTCAGCGCGGGATCGAACTCACGACCCTCCGCTTCATAGTCTCGTGTTCTACTACTTCAGCCAACAGCACCCAAATTGACAAATATTCGAGGCTAACAAGGGCCGACTGGCTTCTGATTTTGAATGAGTTGAACTTTCTAGGCGCGAAGGTGAATATCTTTATGCAAAATGCTGCGCAACGTGAATATCTGGTGAGGCCTAATTATTGCGAACGTCTCATTTCAACAATTTGCAGCACTACGACCACTTCTACTGTCAGCAATAGCACCGTGAGCCGATTAAAATATGCATAGCGGTTTTGGAATGAGTCTAATTACGCGGAAAAGCTGCACGAATATTGCGAAGTGATAGAGAATAAATTTTAAATTTTAACAGTGTTGATTTCCATGGGTAATATTTCACAGCTTTTTACTAATAAAGTTCAAAGAATGACAGCCCAATTCTTGATATTTCCTCATTTAACATCCAATTTACTTCCTAACCTCAAATTTTTCCATCCCCTAAATCATGTTTTTCCGACTTTAAAAGTATATACGGACACCTTTTTTTAGGTAAGACCAGCACTCAGTAGATGTCCCCCACATATGCAATGCATTGTGTGCGGAACTGCAAAGCACAAAATAGATGCAGAAAGATGAGCATTTGTTTTTAAGTTATTTCCAATTTTTGCTACAGGGCCGACGAAGGAGGGTGCTGTCCCTCTGCTCTTTAGTACAGGGTACCTCAGAAAGACCGAAGTGGTGTGAATTCCTTATAACTTTTTATTTTATTTTAATTTATATTGAGCTTGAGGCTTATTTTTATAAACTATTTATTTTATAATTAATTCAATATTTCGATATCCTCTGGATATCTTCTTCAGGATAACAATTCAAAAATTATTTATAATAATTTAACAATAACAAAATTTTTAAATTATTTAAAGTTAAATATTTTTGTTGTTTATAAAAATAAGCCTCAAGCTCAATATAAATTAAAATAAAAAAAAAATAATCAAAGGCTGAAAAATAGAACAACATATATAACTTTTTATTTAAGACATATTTTTTTAATTTTTTGTTTTTTAAATACAGTAAATTTATAGGGAATATTTTTAGATTAGTTATTAAAAATGATATCCCGCAAGTGGTGGCCATTTTCTGCTTCGCACAAATGTGCTCTTTCCAACACATTTTCCATGACCTTTCGCCAAACTTCCGGTGTTAAGTTGTTAATTTCGGCTCGAATATTGGTTTTTAATTCCTCAATAGTCCTAGGCTTATTAATATAAACTTTCGCTTTTAAATAACGCCAAAGGAGACAGTCTGGAGCGGTTAAATCCGGGGAATGCGGAGGCCAATTAAAATTGCTTCTATTCGAAACGACGGTATGCACGCTGAGTCAACACAATGGACCGTTGATTTCAAAAGTAAATTTCAACGATTTGGGCACGTTGTTCAGTTGTGTATTGCTCCATTATAAATTGTCCAAGTCTTCTTTACAAAATACTGAAAAAAAAGTATAATAAAAAAGTTATAAGGAATTGACACCACTTCGGTCTTTCTGAGGCACCCTGTACAAGATAGTGTCAATCGCTGTCAGTTATTTTCATCAATGAAGTAGGCTGACAGCAACTACCACAACCAAGCACTAATGCTGATCGGAAGAATTCGATACAATATTCATGACTGAGAGCGGAGTCGAACTGTGGCCCCACCGCTCCATAATCTCGTGTTAACTATTTTAGCCAGCAGAACCCTTGCAAAAATAAAGTGTTCTCTGGAGAAAATATTGGCATTTATATTGGTCACTTTTAAATATTTCAAATTGCTTAAGAGGGGTGCTCCACAACCCCCATATAGAAATCAAACAAATGCCAAGTATTTTCATTCACACAAACATGTCCACCTGCAGTTGTGTGTATGAGCAGACACATCATTTGTTTATGTGCATGGGTGTACACATGCACATGTATTTGCCCGTACGTATGACTATGAATCTAATCCTTTAAAAATAATATTCTGCTTTATGCCTCTTCCCATCCGTGTAGGATCATTCCTCTTTTCATCCAGTCTACAATCATACATATTTGCATACATTTTTTATTTGTTTATAACTCCTTCCTTTCTTTTTTTCTCCGAGTTTTATTACGTTTACTGCTTGCTGTGTTGTTCTGAAGCTAAAAACTATTTCCATAAACCGAATATCCATTTAAAAAAAGGCTTTATATGTCACTCTTTTTTTATGCTCTTTTAAAATATTTATATGGATACTTCGTGAGCTGAGGCTTGTTTCCTATCCCTTGACTCTCTGTTTTTTTATATATATTCAGGTCATTTTAAAACAATTATTTACTAAAAAAAAAGATTCAAGAATGAAAAGATTCAAAAATATTACATATGTGAAAAAAAAGCAAATCACACTCTTAGTTCGTATTATTTATTTATTTATTTTCGTTGCGTTTTAGCAGCTTTATACGCTTGTTGCAAACGAATAATAAAAATTTTTACTTTTTCTTTGAAAATGAATTACTATAGAAATTGTCATAAACTTTTAAATGGCGGTTATTTAAGCAAAGTGATAAATGATAAAATTTATTTACCAAAATATGTAAAAAAAAAATATTAACTACTCGTGAAACTTTTTGAAGCTTAACCAAACTGTAAGAGAAAGTTTTTCATATTAAAAAGGATTAAGTAAAACTTCGACTAGTGGTTTGTTAAAAAATTCAGCATGAATTTTTAAATATTCCGTTTATACTAAAGTTACGAAGGCATTTAATTTATTTTTTGGCCAAGCCTTGGCAAGTCCTAAGCTAACCGTGACACTAAGCTCAAGTTCAAATCCAAACATAAAGGCTGTTTTTTTATGAAGTTTTTTATTTATACGAATCACTCTGTTGTCTGACAGCTGTTTTGACAGTTTAAAGTGACGTCTCTACTCAGTATTGTTTGGCAAATCATCATGAACAGGTTAACTGCAGAACAACGCTTCCAAATCGTGGAAATTTATTTTCAAAAACAGTGTTCAATTAAAAATGTTTATCCACTTTTATACCGCAAAATTCTCTTCAGTGATGAGGCGCATTTTTGGTTGAATGAATATGTTAACAAGCAAAATTGCCGTATTTGGAGCAAAGAGAATCCACACGCCGTTCAAGAATTGCCAATGCATCCCGATAAATGTACTGTTTGGTGCGTTCTATGGGCTGGTGGAATCATCGCTCCTTATTTCTTTAAAAATGAGGAAGGACGACGCGTTACCGTGAATGGAAATCGATACAGAATCATGACCAATGAATTTTTGGTGCCAAACCTTCAAGATGTGGATGTAAACGAAATGTGGTTTCAACAGGATGGTGCCACTTGTCATACTGCGGGCGAAACAATGGACTTATTGAAAGAACATTTCAACGTCAACATTATTTCGAGAAATGGACCGGTGAATTGGCCTCCGCGTTCGTGTGATTTGACGCCACTCGATTATTTTTTGTGGGGATACCTGAAATCATTGGTGTACGTGGATACAAAGCCACAAATAATTCTTATTCATCCAAAACACTTCAGCAGTACTTAGTAGTTTTAAAAGCATCTATAAAGCATAAGAAATGTATGGCAAAAGAAGTTGCTTAATTTACTTAATTTTGAATAAATTCGAAAATAATCAGTCGATTTTTATGGTCGATATCTCGTTTTGTTGCTATTATTTGTGGCTTTGTAATAGAATAATGAATCTGAACATTTTTTGCCGTTTTCTATTTTTCATGATTTTTTTAAAACAAAAATTTTTGCCATTTTTACGTAAAAAATATATTTTTTTCTTACATTTTTTATTATAACTCCGAAACTGTTGATCCGATTAAAGCAAAAGATATAGACGGATTAAAGGCTATGTAAATCTCAATTTTTCTGATTATATTTGAATAATATCCGATTAGCCGTTTTTGAGTTATCACTAATAATGTGAAACAGCGTCTAAAAAAAATGCAATTTTACAAAAAAATTTAAAAAAAAAATCTACCCATAGAATTTAAAAATTTTACCATTTTTGTACTAAGGTACCCATGATACATCAAATGCATATAGTGGTTATTCGAGCATATTTTTGCTGTTGCCCTGTGTAATAGATTCAATTCTATCGGCTTAAATCCAAAACATTTAAATAATTTTCATAGAGGCAACACTGCATAGTGAACATCGTACAGAAATACATCGCCAGATGATCAGGTTGAAGGAAGAGTTGCATAACCATGCGAAAAACACGGAAAAACGAAGCGCTTTTCTTAACGCGTTTTTCTCAATAACTTCTTTTCGGCGCAGAGGTTCCTTTTCGTGGAGCAGGTCACATTTATATATATATATATATATATATATATATATATATTTTTTTTTTTTTTTTTTGACAACTCATTTTGTTAATTGAACTAATTAGACTTATTTGTTTCAAATATTGGCTAATAAAAATTGAATTTTTTTTTGCTATATTGCTCAAATGCAAAATGATAAATTGATAATATTACAAAGTGTCATTAAAACTATTTCATCAAAACAGTAATAACTCAATAAAAAACTAAATTATTTTACGAAAACAGTAACAACTCAAAGAAAAAGTTAAGCATTATTTCATGAAAACAACCATATTTCGAATTAAAACAAAAAATTTGCTTAGCCTGAATCAATTAAACAGTTGCAACTCAAAATACTAGCTGACTAAAGGAAACTTTTATTATTAGAATAACAACTTAACTCAAAATACTACTCTTTATACGAAAAAACAATTATTTGTTAAGGCCAATCACTTCAAACAACTCAAAATAATTTTGTTTTCTTGATTCACAGGGTTATTTCATTTGAGCAGGAAAAAGGTCACAACATGTAATTATATTAAGAAAGAGTAGTCAGAACTATGGAAATTTTTAGCCAAAGGTACACATAAGTGTTATGTATTGTTTTTTGCCAAAAAGATAAAATAAAAACAATTTTGAGTTAATACAGTATTGCTGAAAGAGTGCGATATATATAAATATTTTTTTGTATTAAAAAGTTTTTATTTTGCTTATTAAAAAAATCCTTTGTTAGTATGATTTCTATAAAATCATACTAACAAAGACAGATTTCTATAAAATATTTTTATCGAGGTTTCGATCCCAGCCAAAAGCACTTTTTGCAATACAAAAGACAGCAACAAAAACTTAAGTCAGAATAAACACTATTGTGTACAACAACTACCACTCACACCAGATGTACCGAGTAAATTAACAAAACTGAGACTAGACGAAACAAAAAAAAAAAAAAAAAAGTAATTATTAGTCTTATAAGTATCTATTTGGCCACATTTTCAAAGACATTTTAAGTATTAAAAGTACAAGAGAAAATAAAACGAAGAACATGTCGCAAGGAGCCGCACTTTTCTTATTTCTCATTTTCTATAACATATTTTTTCTAACGAAAATTTCTTGGGCTTAAATATGTGTTTCTTTAAATACCGTATAGTGGGGCAGAATTAATATATTTTTAAAATAATTAAATCTGTCGGGAACAAACGACAATTTGAACATAGAGTAGAAATTATTATATATTTTAAAGTTGTATTCAAAATTTTCAAAAGTGGCGTCATGCTTGCTTAAAATAGAGAATTTCGGGAAAACGAAAAAAAAAAATTTTTTTTCTCTAGCAAACAAAACCCAGTTGAGTACAGCTGATTGGAATGCAATTGTTTCCGAAAACATCGTTGTTATGCTGTTCCATGCGAGTTGGAAAATTAAATTTATGGTGATCAGCGTGACTAAAGTAACTTTTCGACTAAATAGTTCCCCCATATTTAGGTTAGGTTGAAGAGAGGGGCGTAAGCAAGAGCTGTCCCGATATGTTCAGGATTGCACTTAAGCCCCATAGGCCTATTCTGCGCTCTATTATAAGGAGTTCCCATTCTATTATGGTGAACCTCCACCAAAAACCATGGAAACGCTTGAATTTGATTACGTCAAGAAGCTAGTTTCTTCAATGTTACTTGTGCTACTTTTTAGTCAAGTCAGGGGACAAACATTTAATCAGGAATTTATACCAGATACGGAATGGCTTAGAGGTTCTAATTGGAGAGACTTAAGAAGATACGTTGAAGACACTAGGTTCCCCCATATTTAGTGTTACTTTTTGTGTTGCTTTAAACCTTTTGGATGAATACTTCACTATGTCGCTTACTTTGCGTACAATGGCATTCACTGCACATATCAGGAAATGTATTTGAAAATGTATAGACGATCTGTATATGACATGGTGTGTTCTGCTGGTTTAGTTGAGTGCATGTGATCGTCGGTTCTAACGGGTGATTCAAGTAGAGATACTTTTTTCAATAGCCTTTTTTTGACAGATCACGTGTGAGTCGTGTCATGCTGTCCTGTTATTTTTGTTTAGTATTGTTTGGCATTTCATAATGGATAGACTTACGCCTGAACAACATTTACAAATCGCTCAACTTTATCTTGAAAAGTTCCAAGAAGATCCAACGTTTTCGAGGCAAATTTTGTTTAGCGATGAAGCCCATTTCTGGCTCAATGGGTATGTAAACAAACAAAATTGCCGCATTGGGGACGAAGACCAACCTGAAGAGATTCAAGAACTGCCACCTCATCCAGAAAAAACTACGGTTTGGTGTGGTTTTGTAGGCCGATGGAATCATCAGTCCATATTTCTTTAAAAATAATGCCGGCGCGAACGTATGCGACAATAGCGACCGTTATAATGCCATGATAATCGACTATTTGATGCCTGAAATTGAAGCTCGTGATCTCGGCGACATTTGGTTTCAGCAAGACGGTGCCACTTCCCACACATCGCATCAATCAATGGATTTATTGAGAGAACGTTTCGGTGAACAAATAATTTCACGTTTTGGGCCGGTCGATTGGCCACCAGGATCGTGTGTATCACACCTTTAGACTTTTTCCTGTGGGAATATGTAAAGTCTAAAGTGTGTGGAGACAAACCCGCTTCGATTCAAGCCTTGGAGGAAAACATCACGCCAGTTACCAGTCGATAACTAATCTTCAAAAAATAAATGCCAAAAAATGTTTTTTCAAATGATAATAAACATTGTCCATTAAATTTGAATTTTCTGTGTTTTTTTTTTTTAAATAGGGAACCTCGAAATGGATTACCCAATACAATCGACTTTTTTGACGCTGGAATATGTACGCTGTGAAAGGAAATGGAAAACGAAAAACCCTGATTACAATCACAGTTTTGATGAACAGTGATTTTCATATCACGTTCACTAATCACGATATTCTTTAAAAATCACGGGATGGCTAGTCTCTACTAGGCACTTGCAAACATATTATATGCACATAAGTTACATATTTTTAGTATAAAAACTTTAAAATGTTCTATTGTCACAATACAAGGCGTGCCTTGTCCTCACTACATAAAGAAATCCTCTTAACAATTGTGCCACTTCTTTAACTATATCCTAACAAATAAACATTAAAGAAGCTTAAATAACTTTATTAGCACTAATTTAATTAAGACAACAATATGTCGAATAAAAGATCTTAAATAATTTTTAAATATTATCGAGTATTATCGTGAATATCTATATATTCACGTAGGGTATTATAAGACTTACATGCTCTACTCTTTGTTATCCTTTCTTATGGTCCTTTCAGAATAATGTTGTAATAATGATGTTTTTTTCCCCAGTTTTTACTGTTGCCTCTGCATATTCTTTTGAATATAATAACATTAAATTGTTTTGTATTACCACAACCTATACAGCTAATAGCACTAATACCACCTCGAACTACAACTTAACAGTTGTGACCCAATTAACCGGGGATTCAGGCATAAAATTAATAAAACTGTTCGCAAGGTTGTGATAAACTTAAAATAAATTGGATGTTAAAGACAACAGTCAACTCTCGAAAATGGCGTAAAATATATAAGTATGTATTTGTAAAGTTGTGACAGGCTTTCAAATTGCTAAAAATTACAACAAAACTTTGAACAATCTTTAGTTGATACATTACGATATATAGTCGTATTAATAGAAACTTTAGGCGAACTGAAAGTATCATGTATGTGCTATGAATCACACGATTGTCGAATCACATGCTACTTGAAAATTCCCCAATTTCTTTTGAACGTGTGCTGGAGTTCACGCTTTTTACTTATTTTTCGAAAACATTTTCGAAAGCAAAAATATAAATGTTTTAACTGTCAAATGTATAAAAAAACAAATAAAAAATAGAAACAAAATTCAGAAAAATGGGACATGAAGAAAAATAATCAAACGGTAACACGGGTATTAAAAGAATAACATGTTAACATCAGGTTGATACAGTTTTCGTATTCTTTTTCACAATAAAATTTGTGTAAATAGGAACTGTTATCACATTCAATTAAGCCACCTAATAAGTGGTGACAAACACAATACACATGAGCACTGATGATGAAGGTGTTGCGGCTTTCGAAAACAGCTGTTCTGCTCTGATGTTGACTTTCCTTTGTGCCTTGGAATATTTATCATGTCTTTCTGAGATTGAAAAACAAATTTCGAACATTTAGCCTATGAATCTTAATTCAATTTAATATAGCAATATAAATGTTCGTGAAAAAAAATTACTACATACAAATAGGATATATTTGAAAGAAATTTGCTAGTATGAAGGAAGCCAAAAATAAATATTCAGAGCTAAAAATTTTAACTAAATAAAATTAATTTTTTTTTTCGAGAATGTTATATACACATTGCAGAATAACTTTATATTCGGCCTTAGATCATGTGTATAAAAAGTGTTTTAAATTGCATAAAATTTATTTTATAAATTTAGGCCAAGTTTGCTGACCATCATCAGGTATTTTTTATAAGTATTTTGTTGTATCACAATTTATCGAAAAGCAACTAGTTGTTTTAAGCTGAAAATAAAATTACCTGGCATTAATTTTTTCGTAAATTTGAATACATAATAAGAAGCTTATAAAATTTTTGTAAGATTTTTTATTCCCTCCAAAAAAGAATTGAAGGGTATATTCACCTTGTCATTCCATTTGTAACGCAGCAAAATATCCATGTGAGACCCCATAAAGTATATATATTATTGATCAGGGATGAAATCTAAGACCATCTGAGCATGTCCGTCCGTCCGTCCGCCCGTCCGTCTGTGGAAATCACGATTCAGTTCAAACGAAAAGAGTCAGGCCCTTAAAATTTGGTATAAATATATCTTGAAGGGTAGCATAGGTCAAGTTTAGAAATGGGCTAAATCGGTCAAGAAGGAAAAAAGTTTCCCTAAAAATAACTAAACCAACCTCTAAAAAACAACATAATTTTTTTTTGTAATTTTGTTCAGCAAATGATATATTTTTATAATAAAGAAGGTCCAACGCATTAAAATTGGAGCCATAAAATAAAATAAAAATTATTTTTGGAACCCGCCCCTATAGTGGGCGTTATTATATGCAAAAATAATGTAAAAATTTAACAAATTGTTTTACTTAAGCCTACTTCCCTTAAAAATAAAATTTTTAAGCCTTAATGACGAAGCTGCGACGTAAACTGGTACCCCTCTGCCCTACCCCATCCTCCCCCTTTGCCCCCTAAATGTCCGTATAAAAAAAATTTAAATAAATTTGACATTTAATTATTCTGAACATTTAATTTTGAAGTTTTATGGCAAAGGTGAAATGTCTCCCCCACGGCCCTTGCAAGAGCGACCCCGCCATAGTACAGTTTTAATACCCTCCAAAGAGAATTGGACCCCATAAATTATATATGTATATTCTTGATCAGTGATGAAGTCTGAGGCGATCTAGCAATGTCCATACGTTCGTCTGTGTATGACAGACATGATATAGTCTATTTTTGAACCCCGCCCCTTTAGTGGGAGTTGACGTATGATATTATATGCAAAAATATTGTAAATAGTGAACAATTTTTATTCCTTTAGCCTATAAGAAGCTGAGATGTTCTCTGATCTTACGAGGCGAAAGGTTCCCCCCCCCCCCCTTACGGCCCTTCCCGAAATTAGACCTTTTATATTATAGAAATAAATAAATTAGTATTAAAATCAGAAAGCTCAAAAAGATGATTCTAAGATTGGAATTAATGCACGCATCTACTCCAGTCATACGTCCGTGAAGAGTACATTAGATGCGATACAACCGAATGTAGCACTTTTATTTGCTTTAATGAAATGTGTGGCTTTCGTTTTTAAAACTTGTTCTTAATTGTTTCTGTATAACCTATTCCATTAGCGGTTCAAATATATCTATTTGTTTTGATTTAAGCTAAAGATATCATCAGGTTTTTGAAACTATGCAGACCTACACAAGGCACCCTTTTTCGGTTTACTTCTAACTGGCGATATCGAAAACTGTATATGAAATATATTCGAAGTCAATGATGCGAAGGAAACTTTTTGTCAATTGGGAAATCGTTTTAGTTATATATTTATCTCCAAAATTGTAGCATACTTTCTAACGAAGCATTTAGTGCAAGTAGAGTCATTACATTAGTATTAGTAAATAGAGATAGAGAGAGAGAGAGAGCAAGTCGTTGTAATAACCCATACTTTTAAGATTATGCTTTTTTAACATTCTACAATTTTGTTCTCGCTATTCCTCTGGCTGGCTGGGGTACAGCATCCTCCTTAATGTCTTCCAAGTCAGTCTTGGCTGATAGTGTCAATGGAATGTTCGGAAATCATTAAGTTCATTTGCACTTAAGAATATGTTTTCTTTTATTCAACATGTTTTTTTTTTGTTTGTTTGTTGAACATCCAACGTTTTGTTGTCTGCAAGCTTTTTGTGTATGTGGCTGTGTTACTTTTCGCTTTTTCCTTAAGTAACTAACAAGAAAAATGGTCATTTAGAAAAGAAGTAATAAAAATAAAATTCTTGGTCGACAAAAAAATGAAAAGAAATTTATTTATTTATATTACTCGATGTTTGACAATAAGCATTGGGGTCATTATTATCTGGCTATTCTATCAGCTATTTCCTAAAAAGAAAAAAGTCCTTTGTTATGAAATTTTTATTTTTCTTTTGCACTTCTATACACATATTTTTTTCTAAAGATGTTTAAAAGGGAATTGGAATATACACAAAATTACAAACGAATTAAAATTATTAGTTTTTTTTTTTGGGCAGCAGCAACGGAAACACAAATTTTAGTACGCAGCAAAGGCGACACGGCGATAAAAAAGAAATTATTTGTGAAAAACTGTATCCGGTATATGCGAGTACGTACATTATGGACAGGGCTGTGTAACGTGATGGAGCACTTTCTTTGAAAATAAGCTTTAAATTAATAATTAATAATTTTTAGTAAAAAATCACGTTTTTAGAAACAATAGCTCCACTAAAAATTTTATAAATTTCTTAATAAAAACTTGCTCTTAAACATTTTGATCCAACACAGAATAGAGACAAAATTCGTTACTTATTGCCAGTTTCTTTAAATCCACTCTGCAACGCCTGTCGCCATAAATAAAATTTGATATTCTAAATGCATTTTTCTTCGCACTCATAGTCTCTATAACAAGTATTATGTGCATGTGTACTCCTTTATAGAAGTTTGTAAAAAATATCTTTTCCGTTTTTCTATTTCTTTGTACAAAAGACGAGACAGATATTTTCTTAATGATAACTGCGACTGAATGCGAGCAAGCAAAATACATCAGCCAAATAAACTGCCATAGCAAAAGCAAAACAAAAAAAAAAAAAGATCCTTTTACTTTCTACTATTACGGAATGATAAAAATATGTAAGTGTTGCTATAATATCGCTTACTTGCTTACTTTAATATAGATAAAGATGTCCTTAAGGCATCATTAATTTTATTAAACGTCTGTAAAATTTGCATCATGGAAAACATATTTTAGCATTTATGTGGTTTTATTAAAAAGTTAAGAATTTAATACATTCACGAAAACAACAAAAAGTGCAAGAACTAAACGCTGTAATTACGGGTTGTTAAAGCGATTATTTCTTTTTTTAATTATTCCCTTAAATTTATCACCAACATTCTTTTTGTCTAGCAAAGATTCGAACGTGTATTTGAATGAATGACACTTCACTTTTATTATTTTATTTTTTCTTTGTGGAATGCCCTTAAGGAAGGTGTTTGTAAAATTTAAATTTTTAACCAATTAATCAAGGGACTACTCACACACACACACGCGCGCTCACACTCGCATGCTGTAAATGAAATAAACAATATATTTATTCAAGAAATTTTTAATATTTTTTTCCTCCTTATTTTATCAACGAATTAATCAACCAACCCTCCAAAAATTTTCTAAAACTTTTTGTGTGATTCATATAAATACGACGGCAGTACTAAAAATATCCATACAGACTGAAGATTCAGAAATACAAAGAAAAAATAGAAATGGCAAAAGCAGCGAAATTGTATTTTTTTTAAGCTCCCAACTTCGCCGGCTACACGGAATTATGAGCTGAAAAGAAACATGAACGAAAAAGAAATATGAGCGTAAAAGAAACATGAACTAAAGAGCTGAAAAGAGCTCATTGATATGAGCAGCTCACTTAGTTCAGTTGTGTGGGTAGTTCAATTGAACTAGTTCGTTCATGAACTACCCAATTCTACAACATTCTGTTTGTGGGCCACAAGTGATTACTAGAAATTAATAAAAGACCGCTGAAAGTAATTAAAAGCCACGGGAAAATAATATAGAGAAATGTTTTAGTTTTGATATTGTTTTGACGTGACATTGGCAAATAGTTACAGAATAAGGGGGATTGCAAAATAATTCAATTTTACAGCCGGCCATGGAGCCGTCTTTTTGGTTCTTCTGATATTCAATGCCAATGAATTTCTTTTAACATTTTTTAATTTATAAAGAAAAATAGAAAAATTACTAAGAAAGGTTTCATCTGCCCATTCCTAGGATTGCATTTCTGATAAAATTTTATAATAAAACAGGTTAAATTAACAAAAATTAGTTGTAGCAAGTTACTTTCATATGCCAGAAATAAGTTTAAATTCTCCAGCTTTGGAACCGTATTTTGGACCAACGCAAGACCGAAGTGTCCTCTTCTTGGACTTCAGAAAACCATGCATTGTTTTTGAAGTTTCTAGTGTATTAAACACCTTCACGACAGCAGGCTACCGACTACAACTTGTGAGAAATAGAATACACGTGAATGATTATTTTAACGGCTACACGGCAGGTTGTTGTCTGTGCTACTTTTGTGGTTGTAGTCAAATTAAATTAATTTCTGTTTTCATAGGCGACAATAAGTAAATTAGTGCTGCCAACACAATGAAACATCTTAAATAAATAAGCGTTTAAAAACATTTTCAAACTGGGTAAGAATATGAAAATTGTTTAAAAAAAATGTAATAGCCCTTTAAAGAATAAAATTATTTTGCAATTTTTATATATATGTTTTTTGCGTTCTCTGCTTTTATTTTTATATTTTATTTATATGAAATGCAGTCATATAGACATACTTGACCACATAACAAACAAAAAGCACTAATTTATTTATTTTTTTTTTTTTTGGTAATAACTGATAGAATATAGGCCCCATATAAACGATATGGGTATCATTTCGAAGTACTCCAAAATGTCTTTCTGTTGTTGGACATATTTTTAAAATTTATTCACATATTGGAAGTATCATTAAATTTTGAAATTTTTGAATCTGATTTTTCAAGTAAAAATTCCATTATTATGAATACTCTAATTTTGTATATATTTGTTAGCCGTTATCGCTAAAAGACGTTAGTTAAGTCACAAATGCATTAACTCATAAACTCTTTTTCATAGTGCCATAACAAAAAAAGGACATCAAAATGTTTTTATTAGAAATGCAAAATTAGTAAAGAGCTATTAACAAATAAAGTGTTTTTATTATTAATTTTGTTTTGGTCTAGAAATAGATTTAGAATAAGCGCTTTTTTATATCTGAAAGTGACACCAGTAAAATGAAATGTTGACAATGTAGCTGACGTCTCAAAAATAAGTAAGTAGCTAACTACGAGGCGACGATTACAGCCAAGGGCTTTTGTAGTCGTGTGTTCGTGTAGCCTGCTGTCGTTATTGTGTTTAATGCTTAGCTTTTGACGTCTCATTATATTCTCTTAACAATAAATTCAAGAGTATTATTTCTTAAAACACTGAATACTTCTGAGACCGTTTGTTGTACATTTAGTCGCAATGATAAAACTGATAAAAAAGGAACCAGCTTAGAAATACTTTGGAACATTTTTCAGCCTTCAAATACATAAATGAAAATTCCATTTTAAATATATTTTCTATCATTGAATTGTTCTATAATTTGTCAAGTTGATTATTTCAAATGTTCTTGACATGTAACATTCTTTTTTCCTTTATTTTCCTATTTAGACAGCCGGTTCTTTGTTTAAGCCCACATATTTTAAGGGATTATTCAAAATATTTTTATTTGTCAAGATAATGTTAAATTAGAGTCATTGTAAGATATGAAAACTTCAACTGTTTGGACAGGAAAATACTCGTACACATACATTTACATACACACATATTTCTTAATTTCTTCCAACAATTTAAGATTTTAACATTTTTCAATTTCTCGTCTTAATGTGGCCCATTAATTTACTTCCCCTCTATCTCTCGCACACACCACCACCGCCACGCTTATTTTCCAAATTTGATTTGTTGTGAGAAATGTGATAAAAATAAAGTGGAAAATGTCCAAAGAAATTTTTCCATAATTTTTCTTAGATATTGTTTTAATTTTGAAAAAAAAGAAAACACTTATTTGTGAAATTCATTAGCAGGTCACGTAATTGGGCTTAAAACTTCAATCATTAATATATTTGATATTTTCCCAAAGATAAATTTGGCCTAATTTTTTACATTATATTTTTAAATACAAACATTTTTACAGACCAACATTTATTTACAATTACACCATTTTCATGTTGCTTCAAACGAACAAAATACTTTAAAAAAAAATTACAAACCAGAAATCCCCTTGATTAATACAGAACCCCTCAAAATTTTATTTTATAAATTTACAAAGTTAATTTTTTTTTTGCATTTTAATATGCTGTGCGATAAAGCTACACTAATTTGTTCTGCTCTAATTATTAAGTAATTGCAATTTTTATTCACTCTTTCATAGTGAAATAATTAAAAAGAAATTAGACGATTTTGTTCCACAAAAACAAAAAAATAAAAATTTTTTTTAAACATCAACACAAACATATTTTAAATGTTTATCTGCTTGACATTGGAGTAATTCTGTATTGTTGATATCAAGAAAATCAAGTCTCTTTAGGTAATTTTATTGGGCCGACTGATCGCCAGCTCCATACGAAAAATAAAGTAAACTTTTGTAAACGCCGTATAAAAATCTGTGTAACAGTTTGTAGTTTATTTATTCAGTCCAAAGATTTTAAATCCAGGCAAAACGGATCAAATGGTTAAGAATTGCACGGAATTAAATGAACCTTGTTTTAAATGATTAAATTTTATTTTTTATACCCTTATGCTCATTTAAAAGATTTTTACTACGTCAAACATCCTAGTTAAGGGTTAATAAAAATTTTTATTGTGTATTTGATCATTTTTAAAAATAGAAGAAAAATAATTAAAATTCTTTTTTTCGAAAAAAAAAGAAAATTAATACTTCACACTCTCAGGTATGGGCGCATAAGCTTCCGCTTTTTATAATCACTTGCATTTTTTATAATGATTTGCACTTTTTATAATGGTTTGCACTTTTTATAATGACTTGCACTTTTCATAATGACTTGCAACTTTTTATAATGACTAACACTTTTTATAATGACTTGCACTTTTTATAATGATTTGCATTTTGTTATAGTTACTTGCATTTTCTATAATCACTTGCACTTTTCATAATGACTTGCACTTTTTATGTTGACTTGCACTTTTTATAATGATTTGCACTTTTTATAATGGTTTGCACTTTTTATAATGACTTGCACTTTTCATAATGACTTGCACTTTTTATAATGATTTGCATTTTGTTATAGTTACTTGCAGTTTCTATAATCACTTGCTCTTTTCATAATGACTTGCACTTTTTATGATGACTTGCACTTTTTATAATGATTTGCACTTTTTATAATGGTTTGCACTTTTTATAATGACTTGCACTTTATATAATGACTTGCACTTTTTATAATGATTTGCATTTTGTTATAGTGACCTGCAGTTTTTATAATCACTTCCACTTTTCATAGTGACTTGCACTTTTTATGATGACTTGCACTTTTTATAACGACTTGCAGGATTTGTGATGCGCTTTTTATAATGACTTGCACTTTCCATAATGACTTGCACTTTTTATGATGACTTGCACTTTTTAAAACGACTTGCACTTTTTTATCATGCACTTTTTATAATGATTTGCATATACATATCACAATGACTTGCACTTTTTATAATGATTTGCATTTTTCACAATGACTTGCACTATTTACAATGACTTGCAGTTTTTATAAACACTTGCACTTTTTGTAATGACTTGCACTTTTTATAACGGCTTGCACTTTTTATAATGAGTTGCACTTTTTATAATGACTTGCACTTTTTATAATGACTTGCACTTTTCACAATGATTAGCACTTTTCATAATAACTTGCACCTTTTACAATGATTTGCACTTTTCCTAATCATTAGCGCTTTTCATAATAACTTGCACTTTTTACAATGATTTGCACTTTTCGTAATGACTTCCCCTTTTTATAATTACTTGCACCTTTATAATTACTTGCACTTTTTATGTTGACATCAAAAATTTTCACCCAATATTTTTTTTAAATTAAATTTTAAGCACATTTTATTTGTTTATGAATATGGGAAAATATTGTAGTTTGTTAATTAAATGTCATAAGCGATAGAGAAAAGTATAACAACAATAAACACCTATTTCTATGAGAGATTTAATTTATTGCGTTGAAACCAAATTTTTTTAAACTTGCAGTGTGAACTCAAAATCACATAGTTATGACTTTAAAGTTAACACCAGGTGTAAACTTTCGTTATAAAAACTCTACAAGAGATTAATAATTAATTCCATATGAATCCTATAAACAAATCCAGATTTTGTTATTGAACTTTTATTAAACTTGATCGGTGGAAGGAGCGTTTTTCAAACAACTTGAAAGAATGATTTCCATTAAACATATAATAATAATAATGAAAATCATTTATAGTCTTGATACGAACGTGATTTTAGAAAGTTAATTTTAAAATATTTGCAACATTTGCGAAAACCGTTTAAGAAAAAATAAACAAATACAAATGTTTAAAGCAATTATAAGGATATTCACCTAAATTAATTATTTTGTTATAAAAAATGTTGAACATTTCTCTTCGCCTTCATTAAACAAAATATTTGCTTAAGCTTCCAAGTAATACCTCCGTAAGATTCATCTTAACTTTAAACTTTTAGGATTAATTATAGACCATACGACGATATTTGTTGCTACAGTATTCAGAAAACGTTAATACCATATAATTACATACAATTTGTTCAATTAAAACTTCATGTTTCAACTTTTAATCTTTTTTTTGTTCCTCATTGCAAATTTGTTTTTGCTCCACTCGTCGTTGTGGAGCTCACAAATGTTGTGTGTTCTTAAAATGCTTGTAATATAACTTTTGTGCGCAAAAGACAAGAGCAAATAATTGCCAGAAAAAAACAAAATTATTTCTTCAAAAGAAAGAAAAAACAATTTTACTGTTGACGAGTAAAAATGTTTGTCATTAAGCTGATTTTGTGATCTGAAATTAGTATGTTTCATAAAGTGTATACAGTTACTTGTACCAGCCCTTTAAAACACACATATAAATCAATCAGCCAATCAAGCAATCAGTCTGATAAATGATAAAGTCCGTTGAGCAGTAGATGTTCTAAGATAAGGTAAATACATAAATATTTAAGTTTTATCGTAAAGGTAACAATATTTGCTCAATGTGATTCAGCCAGTCGTGTACATGTTTGTCAAGTGCTTGAAAGAAAAGAAAGTTTCACCTATAGTTAAGAGTAGTTAAGTTTTTAGTTAAAAGGTTTGCACTACATTAAATTCTTTGAAATTGTTGTTATATACGAGTATATTGTTTGCTGGTTTTTTCTTACTTTTTGTGAAAAACCAAAAACAGAATGAATTATGTTTTATAAAAAATTGCGGCTATTGTTGTGGTTGATAATAATTTACATAAGTTATGATAGGAATCAATTTTTACATCGATCTGCAAAACAAAAACAAAAACAAAAAAAAAAACAAAAATTATTATCGTTAATTATAAGGCATTAATTTAATATTCAGCCTGCACACTGATGCAGCAAATGCAGAGCAACACACATGGCAAAAAATTAAATATAAATTGTTTCTTTGGCTTAAAATATAGGCCTTCTTGTTTCTTGGCTGTACATATATACACCATAATGTCTGCTTGTGTTTCTTTGGGGATCGTGGTTTGTCCGTCTGTTTTGTAAGAAGTAAATAACAATTTTATTCATGTGAAAAAAGATGTCCACACAGCACTAATTATAGTCATATTGCTTTATTCGCCTACCTCTTTTTCTTGAAAGGGTGGAAAAGAAAAGAACTCAAGTGTGTTTACATGTGACCGACTTAAAAATAAAATTATGCATTTTTGCAGACAACTTTGTCCAAAATTGTGCAATATTGCACAAAATATTTCAATATTAAAGGCGGAACCGTGGATTTTTAAAACTTAGTCTTAATTAAAAGAACTTAATGTCATGATTGTTTGATAAAATATACTTTCTTCGGCCACAAAAGTTTTACTTCTCATGCTCCGTCAGAAGAACATAATAGCCCAATTCACAATCCTGTGCAAATGGTCTAGCATTATAGCATTTGCAAATTGAGAGAGTATTTGAGAGAATTTTCAATGTATTTTGTTGGTGTAGAGTACAATTATTTTGCTCATGCTACGATGCTAGACTACTTGCTCGAGATTGTGAACTGGGCTAATATATTTGATTTATTTAAGCAAAAGATCAATTATTTTTTGTATAAAAAACTCTGTTGAAATCACTGAGCCATGTGAGATACTCTCCGATCGGCTGTTTTTTGAATTTTGTATCAATTGTTTAGGATGTATAGTCCTCAACTGGGCGTACAAAACGTTCAGGATCTTATGTGCTTATACGGGGACATGGTTTACCATGGAAATGGATGGTGCAGAGTCAATTTTAGCCTTGGTTTGAATGATGACTTTTCCCCGCAAAAATAATACAAAATGAGCAGACGAATTTCACTTTTATCGATTCCATGTATGATATCAACGACTGCCCAACAGCAACTAAGTGACGCATGTTGTTCACATTTTGACTGGAGTCAAATAACAGTTGCCTGTTGACAAAGACGATGTAATTACTTCAATTAAGAAGCGAAATATTCAAAGTCACTGACTTATTTACACTCCCTCGTACAACACATGTACACCAAATATAAGTTTACATTTTTCAACTCTGGAACCGTATTTTGGATTTTGCTGAATTTCTATATAAATCTATAAAACTGACTTCAAGTACAGAAGAGCGAACAGGTGGTCACGCCTTATTCGTCTTTCCTATTCATATTCTGTTTGGGCTTATAAACTGTTTCCAAAATTTGAAGAAATTTCAATAGAATGAAGATCTTGTTATTTAAGCAGAACCCTATTTTTCTTTTAGGAGTAGGACCAGCACTCAGGGGATGGCCCCTATATATGCAATGCATTGCGCCGGAACTGAAAACGAGGGGATAGTATTGAGGGGACAGATTAGGAGAGATGAGAAGATAGACAGTTGTTTTTGTAGCTATTTCAACCTTTTACTTCGCCGGCTAATTTTTTGCTAAGAATCGGGAAAAGATGTTCCCCAAAAATGACTTACAAATTTTTTCACAGAGAAACTGAATAACAACAAAATTTAGAGCATGCGGCTCAGGATTACTAATATTTAATTTGCCCGAAATGAAAACTCGACGTTGGTTACATTAAGTCAATTATAAAAGCTCTTACATACTTCACAAAATAACCGCAGCCAAAAGAAGCCTTAAGAGTTCTTCCTCAGCTAATAAATGGAGGATGAACTTTACGCATGCGTATAAATGGATAATTGATGTGTTTGCAGCATACAAACATCAATACTTTTGCATTCGTACATTGAACAGATTCTTTGAAAGACAGAAATTCAAAATGTACCAAGAAACCCTAGATGTGGTTTGGATGAAGATGGCTGGCGATGCAATGCTGCCGAGGCGATGCTGCTGATGTAGCGAAAAAGTAGCATATTCAGTAGTAGAAGATCACATTAAAGGCATACGAACTCCATCATGTTCCATTATTTATTTACTCTTACTACGAGTACACGCAGTTGCCTCCACCAGAACAAAAAAGTGGAGCATGCTGCATGTTTTGTAATGTTTTTGCATCGTTTATTTTTTTTTTACTGCCTTGATTTCAGTTCTGTTTCGGGTACACATCATGTTTCATTTTGACGAAAATTATGCAAATCACGCAGTACAATGAATTATTTATGAAATATTTGAAAGCACATCATAAATTTTCTTGTTTCAATCACCGACGAGACAGTAGACAGGAGCTGTGCACCGAAAGGTTGTACCCTTCGTATGCTTAATTTGAGTAATTTTGGTTAAATGTGTTTTTATAGTTGTCGTTTTTGTTGTTGTTGCTGTTGTTACTGTTGTTTTTAAAATATTTACATACTTTTTTACCGGTACATTGTAAACAATTGCTGAATATCACTTGCAGTTTTTGTTTTGTTTTTACAGTTGTCTTTGGTTTTTGCAGGTAGAGGAGGAAAAACGAATGACAAAATTAGCTTAAGGGCATTTTTTCCAAATGTATGTAAAATTTTAAAATATGTGAATGTATGTGTAAATAAAATATTACTAAAATTACACGAGCTTTGATATAATTTTATATTCAGTTTAAAAGAATGTGGGCAAAAAAAGTATGCATTTTAATTAAAACAGTAAAAAGCTAATGGCAAGGATTTCGTTTAACAATCTACTGATTTGGAGGCATTATTTTACATTTTCTCCTTAATTTGTCACAACTCTTGATTCATGTGTTTTCCAGCAATAGCGTTTTAAAAATTTTAAAAAGCGTTCATAAAATAATTTAAAAAAATTATTATGTGAATGCATTTTCATGTAAAGTTATCAGTTACTCGTACTTAAATATGAATTCAAATGTTACTTAAAAATGTTCAAGACTTTGTTTATGCCCTCCAAAAAGGAATTCGAGGGCATATTCACTCTATTATATCCCTCTCAGACCCCTCTCAGATCATATCTGAAATCTAAGACGTTCTAGCCATATCCGTCCGTCTGTGGAAATCACGTTTCAGTTTCAAACGAAAACAGCCAGACCCCTGAAATTTGGTATAAATACATTTTGAAGGATAGCACAGATAAAATTCGTAAATGGGTCTGATTCGGGACAGAGGGAAAAAAGTTCCCCTCGGAAGTACTAAAAACTCGAAAAGCTACAGAACTTTTAACCCTAGAACGTCATCCTTCGTCAAAATGACGACGGAAAATTTTACTTTGAAATTAAAACCGAAAAGGAAGGTTATGAAATGTTAAGTTTTTATTAAAGATTAAAGAATAAATAAATGAATTTCTTTAAATATTCATTGAAAAGTGTCTGTTAATGCATAAGAAATCTATTTTGATATCTGTTTTCGTTCACGAAGTGTTTTTTATCTTGGACCAGCACTCAGGGGATGACCCCTATGTATGCAATGCATTGCGCCGGAACTGAAGTTTGCCGTAGTCAAAATAACGAAGGATGTATATAAAATAAGGATGACGTTACAGGGTTAAGTGACATATTTTTACGTCAAAAAAGCGAGAGAGATTGTGGTAGTCATAGCTATCTCACATGGCTCAGTGGTTTAAATTTTGAATGATCACTTGGGTATGAGAATGATTTCCGCAAGATGTGTGCCGCGTTAGCTCACAATCAAGGGTCTCCACATGTACAGTTTCCAATGCAAAAATCTGAATTGCTGCCTCATCCAGCCTATTCTCCAGATTTAGCACCGAGTGACTATTTCTTGTTTCCAAACTTGAAGAAATGGCTCGGCGAAATGCAATTTAACTCCAACAACTAAATCACCTCGCGATCAATTGAGGTGATGAGGTCAAGAAGTCATATTATTCGTAACAATTAAAAAAATTAGAGAAACGTTGGACTAAGTATTTGCAACTCAATGGAGACTGTGTTAAAAAATAGAATAATTTGTTATATAAAATCCTGTGTTTCATTCAAAAAGTCACTTACTTACTTACCCACCCTCGTATTATTTACTTCAAATTTTCTATACTAGATTAAATTCAATTATTATTGAGAGGCTAGTGTTCGTAATACTCCAAGGATCAATGGTGAAATCCATACAAAGTTAGTTTTTAACCCACACAGCAGAGTAGTGTCATTTTCGAAAGCTGCTACAGTTTCATCATCAGTACTCATGTGCTTAGTTCAATGTGAATGCAGTTGACATTTATAATATATAATAATTGTTTTTTTGAGGAAATTTTTTAAGAGAACCGCTTCCTCAATTGTCAATTTATTAAAACAGCTCAACTTTCAGTTTTTAATGAAATTTGTTTACCAGAACTTATAAAATGCATAAATCTTAGAAATATCAAAAGAGTCTGCAACCTCTTAAAACACTGTAAGATTTATAATTTGATATAAATTAAAAATTGCTTAAATTTCAGGGCTTTTTTTGTACTCATAATTAATTATGTATGTAAAGGGTGTTTTTATAAGAGCTTGCTGATTTGAAATTTAAATAAAACACATGCCAAATTATGAAATGGCAAAAAAAATTTTTTTTTATTTGGTAGATAATTTCTTGTCATTTAACATTTAAATATAATTTCGGGCATTTTGGGTATTTCAGCAATGACACGTTGAATACTGGCTTCCAAAGCGTCAATCGTTGCTGGTTTATCCACGTAAACCAATGATTTCAGGTATCCCCACAAAAAATCGAGTGGCGTCAAATCACACGAACGCGGAGGCCAATTCACCGGTCCATTTCTCGAAATAATGTTGTCGTTGAAATGTTCTTTCAATAAGTTCATTGTTTCGCCCGCAGTATGACAAGTGGCACCATCCTGTTGAAACCACATTTCGTTTACATCCATATCTTGAAGTTTTGGCACCAAAAATCATTGATCATGATTCTGTATCGATTTCCATTCACGGTAACGCGTTGCCCTTCCTCATTTTTAAAGAAATAAGGATCGATGATTCCACCAGCCCATAGACCGCACCAAACAGTACATTTATCGGGATGCATTGGTAATTCTTCAACGCCGTGTGGATTCTCTTTGCTCCAAATGCGGCAATTTTGCTTGTCGACATATCCATTCAACCAAAAATGCGCCTCATCACTGACGAGAATTTTGCGGTAAAAAAGCGGATAAACATTTTTAATTGAACACTGATTTTTGAAAATAAATTTCCACGATTTGGAAGCGTTGTTCTGGAGTTAACCTGTTCATGATGATTTGCCAAACAATACTGAGTAGAGACGTCACTTTAAAGTGTCAAAACAGCTGTCAGACAACAGAGTGATTCGTATAAAAAAATAAACTTCATAAAAAAACACCCTTTATATGAATTTTGTAAATAAATAAACCGAAGTTCTTCCAAAAAGTGCTACTAAACTATGACTTTTTTGTTTGCTAAAATATTAATACTCTATGGAAATATGACTTAATAGCACACTTTTTGAATCCTCCAAATATAATTATTTATTATATTGGCATAAATGTATTGAAACAGCCGAAAAGTTTGGAAGTTTCATACCTTTCGTGCTTGCCTTGATCATGATAATAAAGATATTTTGGCAGCGATTTCTATATGAATTTGTTTAAAACACTCTTGATGAAAGAGTATTGGGCCAAAATATAACTTTAGCAATTTATCTGCCATATTTGTTTTATAAAATAAGCTTGATTGTTTATCTAGAAAACGCTACTTGATCAGAAAACATTTATCATAATGGCTAGAGGAACCTGTAGCGCCAACATTTCTTTTTTTGCAATAAAGATATTATATCTTAAATATCACAGCGGTATGAGTATTGACATGATTTCATTATTATTTGATAATCATCTGTGTACTCAAGCGTAGTATTTAATGTTTACAACTAGAGATTTCTCTATTTTAGTTGCTATTGATTTAACTGCTAAACAACTCGTGTAGCAAAAATAAAAATAAAAAATCAGACAAGATAGTCGTTATTAGAAACATCAGCTACACAACTTCCTTTGCAGACTGTGTCGTCAACCTCTGCTTATCGCTGTTCTCTAATTAATAAAACTATTCCTTGGCTGTTTAAAAATGGTTTCCTTTATTTTCTACCCCGATGACATTACGCGTTTAAACGCTCACAGTACGAGTACGAGTAAATTAAAGCTGGCAGCATAAATTGATCATTAAGCAAAACAAAAATTTTACCGTCTTATATCATTTGTCTCTGCTAAGTAAGTATCTGATGTCTGCTGAGCTTAACACTCTTGTAGATTAGGCTACCGTTGTGACAGCAGTCGCTATTTCTCCACAAACTCTTAAAACAGTCTGTTGTGAAGCTACGAAAGCAAATAACCAACCAGTCACCCCAGCCTTGCAACCAGCGAACTATAAAAACGCATACTGCGTACCACCACAAACCACTGCGTACGAGTATAAGAATTTTGTAACAAATCACATAAACAACTAGTCTTTTTCAAACTTCTACTGCTGCTGCCAAGACACTTTTCCAAACAACGTCTTGCTGAAGTCAACACAACCAAAGCAAACAGTACATTTTGAGCACAATACGTTACGCACGGACACGATATGAGAAGCAAAAACAGTCACAGTGAGTTACTTTTATCAGTGGAGATATCGAAAAATGCAAGCCGGCGACAGCAACGGCTAAATGCGCGCTTGTCGATGATTAATGGACTCATGCCACGATGACAAATGGAATCACTAAGAATCCAACATATTTATCAAGACGCCAACTGAAAACTGTCGCACACTAACACAAACGCGTTTATGAATGAATTCATACTGGCGGTTCTACCGCGTGCAGTACTCGTACCTAGAGATATGAAATGTGTTGTAAAGCGAGACTAGATTATTGAAAAAGAAAACAAAAAAAATAGAGCACTTTCTAAGTAATCAGGGATGCAAACTGAACGAGTTTTTCTAAAACCGATGAATATTAATTACTTCCATTCACATAAACTGTTGGTTGAAATTCAAGGCAAGTAATATTTTGTGCTGCTGAGTAAATGTTTATTCCATCAATGAACATGTTGCGTTAAATAAACTTAATATTATAAATTTTAGGAAAAGAAAGATGTCACGACTACTAACGAAAACAATTCACATCCCTGCAGGAGATCGAACTAGTATCAAATTATTATTGCACTAGTACAAAAATCACCAGTACTAGTTCCCAACTGTAAACTTTCCTATACCATGTTAATGCCCAAATTAACATTGAGTGTGTTTGGAAAATTACTAGTACCATTGGTACTAGATGGAAACTAGGAGGATACTAGTACTATTAGTACTAGTATAATTTTAGTCGGATACTAGTACAAGCAGTTCTGTATTAAGAACTGGTTTATATATAAAAAAATTCTTAAATTTATTGGTTTTTTAAACCCAATGAAAATTTTTTAGTCTTTGTTTTCACAAGCAATTTTTGGTTCATCAATTCTTAGTTTATAAGAGGAAATGGAAAGTTCCTTCAGGGCACACTCAATCCACTAGCACCTTGTACAACTTGAGTTACGTTTGCTACTCCACCACATACAATACATATATCAGTTTTTATTATTTTAAAAAAGATCGCTGATTTTACATATAAACATAAATATTAACAAAAAAACACGTTTAAAAAATTTTAAAATTATCTTTTAATTTTATTTATTTTTTAAAATGTCACTTCTTCAACACACAAGAAAACTGCGGCTTACTTACATAAATTATCGAATAAATAAACTTATATGCAGATGGCAAAGTATTCTAATACTATTCTTTGTTTCAAATTTGAATTTGTTTAAAAATTGTAACAATTAAAAATAAAATAAATGAAAATGCGAGTTAGCAATTCGCTTTAAAACATGATCAAAAAGTAAAATAAAATCAATCCACAAATGAACTACTTGAAGTACTAGTACTTTTCTGTATATGTTCAATCACCTTTTGAACTAGTGCTTACTATACTAGTAATCGTACCAGTAGCTTAAAGACAATTAACGCTTATGATGTTTATTTTTGACGGGCTTTTAAATTTTATAACTTATTTGTGACAACCTGAATAAAACATTCCTTGTTTTTGGAATGAAAAAATCATTATTTTAATGTAAAAATTGTTACACATACAGAAGTTCTCACTACGGCTTATTGAGTCGGATAGGAATAATCATGATGATGACTATAACATCTGTTCTCTATATACGAGGTCTGTTCAAAATTGAGGTGAACTTTCAAATTGCCCGGCCTATTGTTTAACTGGTCTGGAATTTTCTGCTGTCCTAAAAAATTTAAATCAAATTTTGTAATCTTGATAGTTGCATGCGATGATTGAACCCTGAATAAACAAAATATTTAGACGTGGTACTAGATTTTGTTTTTACTTTTCATTTAACGGCTCAGCTTTATCAAATACAATTTGTTAAATATTTACACTACTTCTTATCTTACGTTAACGCCCACTAAATGAAGCGGGGTCTAAAAATGTGTTTTTAAGATTTCTTGGCTCCAAGTTCAACGCTTCGGACCTTCTTTGACATCAAAAAATATTATTTGCTTAACAAAATTACAAAAAAAAAACTTTAAAAATTTTATTCTTTAGAGGTTGGTTTAGTTTTCCTTGGAGGAACTTTTTTCCTCTGGCCCGATTAAGCCCATTTGCGATATTGATCAGTGATAGCCTTTAAAATATATCTACATCAAATTTCAAGGGGCTCTTTTCCTTTGGACTGAATCGTAATTTCCACAGTGGACGGATGGACGGACATGGCTGGAACGTCTTAGAATTTATCACTGATCAAGAATATATACTTTATGGAATGACAAAGTGAATATTCACTCCAACTCTTTTTTGCAGGGTATAAAAAAGTGAAAGTAATTGTTATCAAGAGTCGTCAAATCACTTTAGAAGTTGCTGAGGATGTCGTAATATCGGTTGACTTCGTATATGCACTGCTTCGGTTTTGCTAACTTTTAATTTAGCTAATTAAATCCCTTATCATGCCTTTGGCCAGAGTTGGCCTAGCTATTTTCTCCTGTTCTCAAGATTAAAGATATCCACTAATGAACGGCATTTAATAATGATGGCGAAATTAAAGACCGAGTGACCGAGAAAGATCCAAGGTCATACATAAAAGTGCATATCAGAACTGCTTCGAGGTTTGTAAAAAAAACTCAATCAGAAACCTTTTATATATGAGACGGAATTCTTTGCAGGGAACGAATGGGAAATATTTGAAAAAATTAATGTATAAAAAAAGGAGGCATTAAAAACGGTTGACTTTGCTACTTCCTACTTATTCTAAAGGCTAAGAAATTTTGTTATTATATTAATTTTCAAACGTATCATTTTTGAATGGAGCAGCAGATTTCTATGCGATAGGTGGTGATGGATTCCTATAAAAGAACCGATAACACTAACACCCATACCTAAATACGGGCGGAAAGCGGAACGTTTTTTTCCGCTGAGCGTTAACGCTGAAATGCCATACCTAAACAAAACCGGCAGCGTTATGTAAAAAAACAATAAAAACAGGGTTATCAAACAAACAAATTAAACAACCCTGATTATTTTAACAGCTGGACGGACGAAATTTGTGATTTTGTTATTGAAATTTTGTACAAATTACAAACGTGCATACATATGTATTTATATAATCATATTGTAAATATTTTCTTACCACCATTTTCTAATACGAAGTGCACAAATTTTTTCTTTTATTATATATTTCACTTTTGTAAATCTTTGCTCTTTTTCTCTGGTTACAATTCTCTTCTTTTGCAACCAACTTCATTAGAAAACGCTCTGTCAAAATCGGATTTTCCAATAGCAAAGCGTTGCCGCCGCGTTGCCGCCGCGTTATTTCGGGATGCTCCATACAAAATGTATGGACATGAGAACTTTTGACAGTTAAAAAACGCTTGCCGCCCGTATTTAGGTATGGCAGTAAGACCCCTTTCACACACATGAGGTTTGATTCGTCAAGTCTTGATCTTTTAGGAGAGAGGGGTGAAGAGCGTGAAAAGGGGTACAGACTTGATGGTACTAGTCAGTTTTTATATTTTCTTTTGTTTTACCATCCGTAATATATTCAATGAATGCTCAGCGATGAAAAAAAAACTTGACGTGACGTTTCGTGTGTGAACGTAAATGCAGGTCTAAAAGAAAATTTAAGAAAAACTGATCAAGTAAACCTGATGTGTGTGAAAGGGGACTAATTTATCACATACTCGTATATATAATTTCAGAGTTTCTAAAAAAATTAAATTTATTTCAATATCTTACGAACGCGTGAACCTGTTTTGACTCGATGTGTGGCGATCCACGTGATTTTTGAATATCAACAACTGATTAGCTTTTGAAATCGATCAGTAACACAGTTTAAAATTTATTCTAAAAAAATACGTTTAAAAAATTTGTTTCTTTGTTTTCTCTATATTTCTCAAAATGTGCCGGTCCGAAACGGCTCCAACTCACAGGAAATCTCTTTGGCTACTACAAGAGAAAATGGGAGAACATCTTAAAAGATTAAATTTTTAAGGAATGTAGACTCTAAGAATGACATTTCTCTATGTAATATGTTACTTCAACGCCCACTTAGTGGGCGGGTTCCAAAAATTACGTTTTCTCATTCGCATGGCTCCATGTTCAACGTTTGGACCTTCCTTGACATAAAAAAATATAATTTGCTTAACAAAATTATGAAAAAAAAACTTTAAAAATTATTTTGTTTTTTAGAGGTTGGTTTAGTGCTTCTTAGAGAAACTTTTTTTTGGCCATTTTCCGATTTAGTACATCTACGGACGTGACTTGTGGTGTCTTTCAAAGTTTCTCTATACCAAATTTTTAGAGTGTGACTTTATTCTCTTGGACTGTATCGTGGTTTCCATAGGTGGACGGACGGACATAGCTAGATAGTATTTTATACATTATGTTGTCTTGGAAGGATATTTCGCTGCTTTCTACATGGAATGACACAGTGAATATACAGTGAATTTTTTTTTTTTTTGAGGGTATAAAAATAAGAATTCGACATATATTCTCTTTTCTTCACGCAGACTTGTGTTCAAAATATTACTACTTGTTTATGTGTCGTAATGTTGTATTCGAGTAACAAAATTATGTCGTTATTTTACGAACCCTGCAACATTAATTCTCTTTCAGTTTGCAGTTGATGAATAAGTTGTACTATTTTCTTTTATTTCGTTGTCTTAAAATTGTATTTTAGGATAAATAGCGCATACTACCTGAAGAATAATAGTGTTGTACTCTTATATTTCTGTGTTATATTCGGAAACGAACTTTTACTTTAAAGTTTTCGGCAAAATATCTTAACAAAGTGTGGCTGGTTATTGTCTTGATGGTGGTTGATTGTCTTTAGGACATAAAAATGTGAATATAATTAATACAATAAGTAAACAGCAGCTGATGAAGAGAAGGTGCTCTCAAAATTGTATTTCACTAAATATTCTTGCTTCAATTTGATATTTATTTGAAAGTATGTGAAGTTAATGTTTTCTTCTTAATTTAAAGTGAAAGTGATATAAGTGAATTGGTTGCTAATATAATTTCGTCATATGTGCATTTCAAAAAGTTAACAGATAAGATGTCTTTACATTTTTGTATGATCAGGTATATTTTACTTACTTCCTTACAACATGGTTTTTTTTAATAAAAATTATAAGATTTTTATAACTTCAAGTTAAACTCTTTTTATGACAGTATTTTTATCGAACATTCAATTCAATTAAGATTGATGGGATAATTGTACGAAAATTTGCTTTAAATTCAGAAAGACACGATGAACATTCCAAAGCATAAAGGAAAAGACGAACATCAGAACAGCTGTTTTCGAATGCCCCTGCACTTTCTTCATCAGTACTCATGTCCATTATGTTTGTCAGCACGTACTAGGTGACGTGATAAATATGCCAAGGCTTAAAAGAAAGTCAACTGATGTTAACTTTTCTTTCTTAATTTCTCTCCTACTTTCATTTCTATTTTCTTAATTGAAATTATTTTAATTGCTTATAACACTGAATTTAGGAATATATTTAAATGTAAAATTTCCGGGGACAATCGTTGAATTTTCACTTGTTAATATCAAATAAATCTTGACACACACGTGTGTTGTTTAAAAAATAAACATCTTATTGTAGTGAATACTTCCCCTCATCAACTGGGAAACGTCTAATATAAAAATGCCAGCAAGATGGCACAACATTTACATTAATTTACTTTGATATCAAATTGAAAATCTTAAGCCATTGAAAAATGCGGATTTACGATTGTACTTTTTATTTATCTTGCCTTTATTTCTCTTATTTCACATGATTTGTATACGAATAGAACTAGCAAACAGATGCATAAAGATTCATTATTGTGTGTAAGAAGGGAACTTAATGCCATGCCGTTATAGTGGTATTAAGATAAAACTGGTTGAACGGACAAATTACGAAAAAAAAGTAAAAAATTGAAAACTTTGTTGCAACTTAAAACAATCCCTTAAAAAATGGCTAAAACTTAAGCTCTTTCTGTCTGCTTTTTTTTCTATATTTCCATTTAAAGCGATTTGTTGAGTCTCGGGTAGTTTATTTGTCTTGTTGTCACAGTTGTTGTCCGACTGTTAAATGAAAAAAAGAAAAAAAAATTGAGATTAAAATTCAAATTAATTGCTTTGAGAAAGGAAAATATACAAGGTTTTTTCTTTATTTAACAATTATGTTGCTTCTGTTTTTTGTTCTTATGAAAACTTTCTTTAGTTTTTATGGCATTAAATCTGCTTTTGTTATATTTTAGCTAGTGAAAATTTTTCCGATATAAGGCATAGATCATGCATGTTGGCAAATATGAAAGAAACAAATTTGCTAAAAAATTATTTTTAAGTCTTTTTACTTAAAGAACGTGGTTTTTAACATTAAAAAAGTTAATTAAGAAAAATCATATTCTATGTTTGCAAAATTCTGCCCTAATTTGGTGCAGTTATTTTATCTCCCCTTAAGATGATAAACACATGGCTAATTCGCAGAATCCGTACCCCATATGTGACCTGCTCCACGAAAAGGCACCTCTGCGCCGAAAAAATTTTTTTTTACTTTTTGATTGATTCTTATAGGAAAACAACGCTCTTTCAAATGCCGCAAACCGTAAGTTTCTATGTCTTTTAGTTTTTTTTACAAATCACCTGTAAAGATGAACATAATTAATGAAAAAATTTAAAAATTTGATATAAACATATAATACATATAATATTTGAAATTTAAAAAAAGTTCAATATCAAAGGTACAAAATTACCCTATTCGTCCCTTTTCGTGGAGCAGGTCACATATATACATTTTCTATTATTTTTAGAAACTCTTGGAATATGAAATTTAAAGGCAAAAAAAATTATGCATAAAAATTACCTTTTACCAAATCAAAAAATATAAGAATGCAGTTTTTGCGATGTGACTGGATATCGATCTGTATTTTCCATTTATATCGATTTTTCAATATATATATATATATATATATATATATATATATATATATATATATATATATATATATTATAATACAATCAATAGCAAAAACATGAAGCCAAGTTTCAAAATATTTTTAATGTTTAGAACAAATTGTCGTATATAAGCAATCGTTTCTAGGATAGTGTTACTTAACGCTTTTTGCATTGAATAAATAGTGGCAATTGTAGATAGAGCATTTTTGTTTTGTTAATAATAATAATCAAATCGTTGTCAATGGTCGAAAAATTTTTAAATCTTAAGAGATGACGTATTTCGCTTAACAGACCAGAATTAATAGAAAAGTCAATTTAGGAATTTTTTTTTGATAGATAGAGCTTTTTGCATTTTCTGTGACGTTATATTAATCAGTTCAATTGATCGGTTATTCGATTACTAAATATTTTTCATAAATTAATTAATTTTGAAAATAAAAACACATAATTTAATCATTGTTCGGAGATTTTATCACTAAAAACAATAACTAAATCGAGAACAAAAGTACAGAACCATCATAGAAAAATTTAGCACTGATCATTTTACGAAATCATTTATTTCTACATTTCTTATTCTCTGTTCTTGTGTTGTATTAACTAACAACTGTTGCTTGAAATAATAATCTCTAATAAGTAGTGACAAACACAATAAACATAAGCACTGATGATGAAAGTGTTGCGGCTTTCGAAAACAGCTGTCCTGCTGTGCTGTGTAAGTTGAATAACAAAAAATTGATGTTAACTTTCCTTTGTGCCTTGGAATATTTATCATGTCTCTCTGAGATTTAAAAACAAATTTCGAACAATTAGTCTATAAATCTTAATTCAATTTAATCTAGAACTTCATATTTGGCAGTCGTGAAGTAGACACGTGGCATATTTATTATGGAAAAATATGCAATAAAAATTTATAAACCAACGTGTTTTAATTGACTTACAATAGAATTACTGCAAGACCTCTTTCCACAACAAGTTATTTCAAGAACTGGTGACGCTAATTGGCCTTCACGGTCGCCTGATTTGATTCCTCCGGACTTCTTTTTATGGGGATATCTGAAAAGCAAGGTTTATGCAAACAAACCAGAAATACTTGAGCAACTCAAACAAAATATTCGTGATGAAATTATTGGAATATCGCGTGAAATGTGTGAAAATTTAATGAAAAATGTACTCAAAAGGGGTCGCTGTTGTGAGGCGGACATTTATCTGCCGACATTAAATAAATTTAATTGCAGCCATTAAATAGAACATTTATCATTTAATCATTATGAACACCAAAGTAGTATATCTTCGGACAACCTGTACATAAATTTTGCATATGGCAAGAAACAAGATAGGGTAGCAGCACCCCCCTTCGCTGTCTCTGTAGAAAAAACCAGCCGTCGGATTAAAGGTTTAAAATAGGTGGTGTAAAGAAATTCTCCTTCTTCTCATCTTTCTTCACTTGTCTTCTGAATACTATTTCCCTCCTTTCTAGTTCGGGCGCAATGCACTGCATATCTCGGGGTCATCCTCTGAATGCTGGTGCTACTTAGAAAAAACAAAAACAAATTAAACACACAAAAATATGTTAAAAAACTACGAAAATAATAAATTATTGATTAACCAGCCGAAATAAGCTAACAATTGTTCGGTTAGCAATTTAGTCGACTGAATACCCTAACACATGTACATATTAAGATGAATAATATTAATGTTTATGAATGTATTTACATCCAATGTTCTTTAAACTTGTCATGTAAAGAATAATTGGGAGTTCATACAAATAATGCATTTTGCATAATTGCCATGTCCGAAATTGATTTACTGCAATTAGCAAAATTAAGTTTTTACCTAAAACACAATAAATTCCTTTAACTTTCGAGACAAATTTTGAAACGAAGTTTAGTTTCAAAATGTATTCGAGCAAAAAACATCAAAAAATGAAAAAAAAAAAACAAACATAGAATTTTTGTGTAAATTGTCCAGACTAAATAGAGTAAAAGCCCTTTGGCGAGAACGTAGTCAACCTTCTTTTTGGATTTTCATCTTAAAATGCAGACAAACAGAAAAATAGAACCCCCATGCATACATAAATGTTTAAATGCGACAAAAAACAGTGAATTTAAATATTTTTGGGGTTTGCTTGTTCATATCGCCTGTTTTTTTTTTTCTCATTTACTTTCAGTTGTCATATTCCACTATTTGCTACTGATGGCTGGATTGTATTGAAGCTAGATTTTGTAGAACCCAAATGCAGGTTGCTTGATTAAATCCCTTTATTTTTTCGGTGTGTTCTTTTAAATGTCCTGGTCATAACTTCGTATTGTGTTTGGTACAAAAAAAAAAGAAAAAAAAAGGAAATGACGGCAAACCATTTTCCACTTTGTTGTGTTAACGCCATTAGATTTTTTGGGTTTAAAATTCGCCTCTTTAATTGAGGATAGTGTGAATAAAGACGAACCTAAAAATAAATACGTTTGCACACGGAAAAGGATTAAAAAGTATACAGTCGTACATACTTTTAATTAAATTTTAAGTTAAAAAAAATTTAAATGTTGTTATTTTTTTTGGAGTTTTTGAAACATTTAAGAGAATATTAAATTACTAGAACTGCGCCCCGAGGTGTCACCCGCGTAAGTCTACATCCCGTGGGAATATCGGCTTAAAAGTAGGCTATGTGTTGAGAGATATATTGTTTTTAGCTGGAAATATGTATTTGTACAGCCATTAATAATCACACCAATATTTATTACGATTTCACATTCACATTTAAATATAATATTTTATTAGGATTGATTTGGTGGTAATACAAAAGTTATAGGTAGCTATTGCAATATACTCCTATAAACTTTATTAAACGATTTTTTTCGTTCAGCATAAATGTGCAGATTTTGTGCTTTATTGTGCCCAAATGTGCAACACAATTTTACCCAATTTTGACCAAAAGGTGTTCATTTCTAATAAGCAAGTATTGAAAGGATTTTCAAATGCGAAGAAGCTTCCGAAAAATCCCAAATTGCATGCATTTAAGAAAAAAAATGTTTTGCCAATTTTTTAGGAAAGAGGTACCCATTTGCTAAAAATCTATTTTTTGGTTGAAACACAATTTTACCCAATTTTGCCCAAAATGCGTTTATTTCTAATAAGCAATTATTGAAAGGAATTTCAAATGCGAAGAAGCTTCTGAAAAATCTCAAATCGCATGCATTTAAGAAAAAAAATTTTTGCCAATTTTTTAGGAAAGGGGTACCCCTTTGCTAAAAATGGTAAAAAGTTGAAATAGCTACAAAAAAAACTACTGTCTATCTTCTCATCTTTCCTAATCTGTCCCCTCAATACTATCCCCTCGTTTTCCGTTCCGGCGCAATGCATTGCATATATAGGGGTTATCCCCTGAGTGCTGGTCCAAGATAAAAAAAAAGGTTTGATCCTATGATTTGTTAATAGTCATAGAAAATGCAACTTTCAGTGGAAACTGCAGGCATTTAAAATTAATGGTAAATTATTGGGTATGATGGAAATGCGTGGTATTAGAACATTATCTCCCTTGGATTCTCCAGTTAAGATTGTGGCCTTCACAATATGCCTTCCTAGTACATTATATATGTGTAACTTCAACGATATATGCAGTGCATGCCAAAACATGTCGCCGAGTGTAGAATTTTTTACTACTAACTTGACACTTATCGTTATATTTTGGACAATTTACACAATATCTTTATAAATTATAGCCTATGTGTTATTCTGTAGTATAAGCTGAATTATTGTAAAGTTTCATTAAAATCCATTCAGTAGCTTTTGCGTGAAAGAGGAACAAAAACATCCACACATCTACACATCCACACTCACAAACATTCGGCTTTATAATATTAGTAAGATATTCTATGTTAATAGTAACAAAGTTCCACTAACGAATGCATACGGATGAAATGAAATCGCCAAAAGATGACAGGATACAGAATTTGCAGCTATTTCAAGCTTTTACTTGGCTGGCTAATTTTTGCGACGAAGGAAAGTGCTGTTCCTCTGCACTTGAGTACATGATAGTGGCAAACGCTGATAATTACATTCAGTGACCAGTGCTATGTCTTCATCACTCGAAAAGGCTGACAACAACTAAGCGTTCACTCATGCTGATCAAAAGGTTTTATTGATGACTGAGCGCAGAATCGAACTCAGGGCCCTACTCTTCATAGTCTCGTGTTAACTACTCCAGCCAAAAGCACCCTTAAACATAAATATTTTTGATTCATATAATCCCTGCTACTGTGTACGACATAGAATGCAAAGCACGGAATAATGCCTCGTGGAGAAACTCCCTGAATTCGATAAATGCGGAATATTCGTCAAATTTACACTAACTTTTGGATCACCATGTCTGTAGTAAGTTTTAACTGTTTTTAGGCCTTCTTCGGATGTCAATCGATCAATAATCATAAACGGTGAACTTGTTACTAAATAAATGGTACACCAGATAGCAGATAAATAACACTATGATACAAAATAGACCAAAGTTGACTCCGTCTTTAAAATTTGGAAAGACAATACCAAGGCCTTTCAAATAGCATATACATGTACGCAGAGAGATTAAAAAGCATATATCTTTTCCCCATCAAACTCATTTATTTATGATTTGTTCTTGTAATTTTTTAAATTTGATGTAGTTTTTCTGTACAATTTTATATGGAAACCGTGTGGTTTCGGTTTTGGGTTAAAACGTGTATCTATTCATCGGTGTGTAAAATGCAATTTGCTTTTGAAAATCCACTGAAAATTTATTAAGACACAAGAATTTACTCAAAAATTTTTTCTTGGTCTTTTTCTTTTTAATTGGGCGTCTAGAGTAGATTTAACAAAAAGTGTATTTTAACAAGAAATATGTCTCGGTTAAAAGTCCAATAACTCGGCCAAATTTTAGTGGATTTTCAAAACGAAATTTCATTCTAAACAAGGGGTCAATACATGCTTTAAACCAATTCAGAAATAGTATGGTTCCTATATAAAATGGTACAGACAAACGCCATCAAATTTACAAAATTACAAAAAAATTCATAAAAAATTAGTTTGATAGGGAAAAAGTATATGATTTTCAATGCCTCTGCGTATATGTATATGCGAAAGGCCCTGGTCTTGTCCTTCTAAACCCACCGAGAAATTAAAGTTCGTTTGACATTAGACTAAGATACAGGATAATAACTAGACCAAGGTAGAAAAACCGGTGTTTTACCCGTAACTCACGATTTTGGAGGTATTTGGAAAATTTTAAAAACAGGGTTTTATTATACTCGATAAGGCCTAAAGCTAAGATCACACTATCGGCGCAATGTACCGATTTTCGTCGACTCACTGCAATAAAGTCATAAGTACTAATCAAAATTGGATTATTTCTCAATTAATTCTGGAGTAAGTCTATATGGCTTTATTACCAATGCAGTGTGGTGCAATTATTTCCTTATGTTTCAATTAGCCGACAAATAAAGGAAATTTAGCTTATTAGTTATAACTTTTCGTGAGCCGACGAAAATCGGTACATTGCGCCGATAGTGTGATCTTAGCTTAACAGAAAAGTTGTATGCCAACCCAGGTATTTTTTTTTTGTGACGTAGTGTAATAACTGATGACTTGCCAGATCGGCGGTAATCAGGCCAATAGTTATATAAATAGAAATTTCAGTGAAAAAGAATATCTTATCTAAGCCAATCAAAAAACTAAACACAAAAAATTTCACTGGTGACCATTTATTCTAAAATATTTGACAGGTGAATGTTTAATTTCATAGTGATATAATAAACAAAAGTTAAAAATATCCTACAGAAATCAATAACTAAAATCTCGAAAAAAAATTTAATTGAAAAATATGTATGAAAAGAAATTTCAATTATTATAAAATATTTTTCTTACCGGTAAAAATAAATATATAAGAGAAATCACTCTTGTTAGCATATATTGTAACTATAGGAACTCTTTCCTAAAATATATTATATGTTTTTTATAAACTGCTTATTTCTCAAATTTTTAAATTTTTATAAACCAAAATAATTTTTTATGAATAAAGCCCTAAGAATATGTCAACTAAGTGCCGGTTTACACTATGCAATTTTTGTCGCAGCAATTCTTGATATTTAGTGAGGAAGAGCGAAAAAGGAATACAAATGGTATATATTCCTATTTCAGGACTCTCACACAAAAAAAGAATTGCTGCAACAAAAGTTGCATAGTGTAAACCGGGACTAATATATATATATACATGATAAATTAAATAATTTACTATGATTGATGAAATCTGGTCAAGGGTGCTCGAAAATTTTTGTGGACGTATGAAATTATTAAACTGATAACTACTCGTATGAACATTTTAAACTTTAATATAGTTGACTTGACAATGTACTCGTATTTCTTTTTGGCAATGACTTTATGAGGGGCCTACGGTGGTTTAAAATTTCCACTAGTATATAAAAATCCTATACTTTGTTTTCTTGTTTGCTTTTAAAAATATTTTTTGCTGAATTTAAAAAATATTTTTACTTCCGTGAGGAAGAAGTGTTTTGTGTGTTTGCTTTACAATGAAAATAAAATATGTTTTATTATTAAACATTTTACATGAAAATGTCAGAAAATATGCTAAATTAATAAATTGAGAGAGACTCTTACAGGAGCAATGAATGGCCTATATTCATCTTTTGGAAGTAACAAATTACTAACTATTTTCACTTGGCAATTTAGGCGAATAGAATTTTATGAAGAAGGTTTTATCTTAAAATTCCGCCATGCATTTTCGGCACCATAATTAAAAGCAGCCAAGGTTTCTTTAATTTATTCCATTTGCTTTGAAATGCGTAATTTTATTTTAAATAAGTACGAGCATTTCTAAATATTTATAAAAACACACAAAAAAAAAAACAGCAACAGAAGGTAGCAAATTCTTTCTTTAACCCAGGAAAATTTTATTATCTCTAGCAACATATCTTCAAATAAAAGCATTTAAAATTTTCTAATTTGAAATAATGTTTACATTTTTCTTTTCCATTTTCTTCTGGGAAAGTTTCTTTGTTCGGCTTCTTCATCATCTGCATTGTTTTTGTAATTTCTCCAGCCATAAAGACTAATTTATATGCTCCCGCGTGACAAATAAAACAAATTAGCATTATGTTAATTAATTTTCACAAAATAACTGTTATCATTAAATTATGCCACTGCCACTGCCACTGCCACAGTGTGTTGCTGCTTCTGCTTTCAACTTGTTTGCTACTTGCTGCTTACACTGACTTGCTGCTCAGCTGACATTTTCCCTTTTACAAGAAGAAATCTAATGCATACTAAAACCTCGAAAGCACAACTAAACGCATACACACATACATTTACCCGTTGAAGTAAGTATTCATTTATTCGAAACTTGGGTTAGTTTTTTTTGCTAAAAAAGAAACAAATTAACACAAACTGGCAAAGACCAAATAAAAACAAAAGAATCTACACACAGTCAAGATACAATTTTTAGATATTTTGCAATATTTTCTTATCTCTCTCTCTTGGTAATGTGGCAGTAAAAATAAAGGTAAAGACGAGGGAAATAATATTTCAGCAATTAATTTGCGTGAACACCTCAACTCCTTGTGTTAAACGCACACACACACACACATTCGTTATACTAAGTGCAACTTTCTTGTGCGTCCTGGTGGTAACCCAAACTTCAACTTCATCATCTTGTCACCATGCCACATAGCGTTAGATGATGTTGAAATGTGTCTGGGCTGGATGTTCTAAGTTTTAAAAATGTGCATGTGTGCTTTGAGCTTGCAAAAAGTAAGCGAGACTAGTGCGCGGTTGGAGTTTATGTGAAATTTTGGAGCCGTCTGTGGCAGCATGGAAATGATTGGATATTCCTTGCTGTTAGTTGTCTGTTGCTTTTTGCATTTGACTGGCGCTACTATAATGCTACTTGAACTTTACGTTAAAAAAATTTATATGGTTACGTGTATAGATATATTTCTATATTATTTTTACTTATGCGTGTGTTTTTTTTTTCATGTGTTATCTTCTTATTTCCCATCTCAATGGCAATAATTTCTAGCACCTTTTGCTTACACTATGTGGCAAAATTGTACTTACTTGTTATATTAAATTCAATTAGTTCAATTAGGACAGAGAGTCATCATAAATATTTTTCTTTTATTTTAACTCGGCCCAGCTGAGATCGCGGCTATTACGGAAGGGATAAAATGGTTTAAGGAAATTGATAACAGACAAACAGTTCCTATATTCAGGGATACATAGTAGGAAAATAATCAAGGCCCTAAGAAATTATGCGGTTCAATCTCGGTGTGTATTACAATGCAAAGATGAGATAAACTAATGCACGCATTGTGGAAGCATCGAGATAATATAGATTCCAGGACATCAAGGAGTACCTGGAAATATTGAGCAGGTAGGCTACCAAAGATGGGAAAGATGGGAGCATTAATGACAAACATCACAATAGAAAATCCTAAGCCATTTCAAGTTCTCAAAAACGAACTGAGGCAATGGGCTATAGAATTGCATACCAGAGATTGGCAGTACCCTACCGTAGGTAAAGTGACTAGAATTCTATGGGTAAACCCAAATGTTAGCAAGACAAAGGAAATCCTAAGATTAAGTAGGCAGGCACTATGGAGATTGTTTAATATAATAGCAGGACATACAGAGTTAAGAAATCCCCTGGCACGCATGGGTATCGTTGACGATATAACATGCAGAGCCTGCCAGGAGGATTACTTGTGCTACTGTCCAGCCTTTAGTCAAGTCAGGAGACAAAACATTTAATCAGGAAATTATACCAGATATGGAATGTCTTAGGGCTTCTAATTGGAGAGACTTAAGAAGATACATTGTAGAAACTAGGTTCTTAACGTAATCAAATTCAGAGATTTCTACGGTTTTTAATGAAGGCTCTCTATGATAGAATGGGAACTCTTTATAATAGAGCGAACAACAGGTTTATAGGCCTAAGTGTAATCCAGAACGGATTGGGACATCTCTTACTTACGCTCCTCTCTTTAACCTAACCTAACTCGGGCCAGCACTCAGAGGATGACTCCTAGTATTGAGTGGACAGAGGAAGAGAGATGAGAAGTTAGAATATTTTTTGCATATATATGAACCGTATAATATTTTGCTAAAGCGCCGACGAAGGAGGGTGCTGTTCCTCTGCTTTTCAGTACAAGATATGCCTTCATCACTGAAACTGGATGACAACAACTGACACAACCAAGCACTAATGTTGATCAAATATATGTCTTTGATTTACGTCAGCTCCTGCCTTTCGGTCTAACCTGGCGATGCTCTTAACATCGGGTGAAAACTAAGTGTTACCAGCACCCGTCTTAGCACCCAAGAACCACACGAAGGCGACCTCGGGTCGCCCAAGTGGCAATTTCTAGAACATGATTTGGTAAGCCCCATGATCTAACACCTTGCGTAAGTGCCGATGCTATCTAAATGATCTGTTTATTTGTTGATTCACAACAACACATAGGTTCTGTTACTATCAGCCGGACCGAAGTCCAACCGCAAGGGTTGAAAATCAATCCTTATCTGACTAACCTTCCACCAAATTGGTGACCACAACCAACACGTGTACTCCCGAGGGAGACCTCACCAATATCCAGCCGCAGTAAACTGCGAGGCTTGTACTGGATCCCGTGGTACTAGTTCCAACTACTGGTAAAGCCTCGAAAGTCAAACCAGTGGAGCTTCTATAAACTTTCTATCGGCTTCGGTTTCTTCTTTACCCAAACCTAGGTGTCGCTGCACCTATTGTTTCTTACTTAGGCACGTAGGCGAACCTAACTAATGTTGATCAGAAGGATTCGACACAATATTCATGACTGAGCGTGGAGTTGAACTCAGCACCCTTCATAAGTCTCGTGTTAACTACTTCAGCCAACAGCAAAGTACAAAAGAAAGCTAACATCACTTTTAATTATATACTTTAGACAGCAGAGCCGAATGGCTGTTTTCGAAAACCGCTACACTTTCATCATCAGTATACAAGAGCAGTTTCTTTGGTACCACATATAATATTAATTATGAAAACAGTTTTTATTTATACAAATTTTATTCGGAAATTGCATACGGGAAGTATATGAAACCGATGGTTACACACTTTATATGCCCGGCACACAATCTCTGTCAATGTACGGTTTTTCCTAAAATACAAGACTTCTTTTCATTCTTAACTCATATTTTTAGATGCCATTGAGCAGATTCATTACCAGAACCATACAATGTCCCAGTGCCGATGTTTGAAACAGATCATTTTTCTAAAAAAAAAAAAATATGGAAAACGGTTGACCATAAAGGCCATCCTTGCAACTTCCCGCAAATTTCAACCGCTAAAAATGGTGTTATTTTAATTTTAAAACTGCTATAACTTTCGAATGGATCACCCCTATTCTCATGTGGTAAGCGGTGGTTGATGTAGTTCTTCCATGCCTTTAAAGAATCGAGAACATTAATTGATCACATGTGTATTTTCAGACCTAAAATCACTTTTTTCGAAAATTTTCTTTACGATATCTCACGAACACTTGAACCGATTTTAAACCGGTTAGTAGCGCTCGCCATGGTTTTTGCTTGTCAAAAGCTCAATAGTTATTGGAATCGATGGGAAAAGCCGTATAAAAATTATTCTAAAAAACACTTTCGAAAATTAAAATTTTTAAGATTATTTGTGTTATTTCTCTAAATCTACTGCTGCGGATCGAATGGTTTTGAAAAAATTTTTTTAAAAAAAATTTTAATAATTTTTATTTTCTGAAGATGTTAACAAGCTGTTAACGAAATTTTGATTAAAAAATGGACAAAATATAAGTTTATAACAAGTAAAAACTTTATATTCGAACGGATCGAATCTTAAATACCCTCCAAATATTTAGTAAGTAAATTTAAAATGTTTCACTTGTTGGGACAAACATCTCAGTACCCAATTTTAAATCTCTATTTTGACAGAGTCATTCCGGGAAGGGCCGTTGGAGAGACGTTTCACCTCTGCAAGATAAGAGAACATCTCAGCTTCTTATGGGCTTAAGGAATAAAAATTGTTCAATATATACACTTTTTTGCATAAAATATCGTACGTCAACGCCCACTAAAGGGGGCGTGATCCAAAAAAAAAATACTATATCATGTTTTCCACAGACGAACGTATGTCTCAGACTTCATCACTGATCAAGAATATATATACTTTATGGGGTTTCTCTTTGGAGGGTATTAAAACTGTACTTTGGCGGAGTCGCTCTGGCAAGTGGTGTGGGGGAGACATTTCACCTTTGTCATAAAACCGTAAAAATAAATGATTGGGATAATCAAGTACAAAATTAAAAAAATTTTTTTTTGCTATAAGGTCACTTAGGTGGCAAAGGGGAAGGAGAGGGTAGGGCAGAGTAGTACCAGGTTGCGTCTCAGCTTCGTCATTAAGGCTTACAAATTTTATTTTTAAGGAATGTAGGCTTAAGTAAAACAATTTGTTAAATTTTTACACTATTTATGCATATAATAACTCCCACTAAAGGGGGCGGGGTACCCAAATTTTTTTTGTTCATTTTATGGCTCTAAGTTTAACGCGTTGGACCTTCTTTATTATAAAAAATATATCATTTGCTTAACAAAATTACAAAAAAACTTTAAAAATTATTAAATTCTTCTGGTTTCTTGACCTCTTTTTATAAAATAATTAATTTCCTGAAGAAGTCACACAAAGGAGTGACGAAATATTGAAATTAAAAATTAAACTAAAATAAAGAGACCTTAAGCTTAAAAATATCAGAATACAATAATCTTTAAAAATTATGTTGTTTTTTAGAGGTTGGTTTAGTTATTCTTAGGGGAACTTTTTTTCTCTTTTGCCCGATTTAGGCCATCTTCGAACTTAACCTGTGTTAATCCTTCAAGATACCAAATTTCAAAAGTCTAGCTCGTTTCGTTTGAACTGCATCGTGATTTCCACAGGCGGACGGACGGACATGCTTAGTTCGTCTTAGATTTCATCAGTGATCAAGAATATATATACTTTAAGGGGTCTCAGGTGGATATTTCGCTGCTTTACAAACGGAATGACAAAGTGGATATACCCTCCATATTCATTTTTGGAGGGTATAAAACCACGTCACTTTTAAACTGCAGTGTATCTTCACTTTGTAGATCTACACACTTTGACACATTTTTAAGCTCATTTCACTTTATTCATTTCTTTATAAACGTTTGTGCTACAACTACAATAAAATAAATCAAGATTATAATGCGAGACAGGAGTCGAGTTGGAAAATGGAGCTTTCATTCAACACGCTTGTTTCTATTTTAATTAGAAAATTGTTAATACCACAGCAGCATATCTTCAATTGCTGTTACTGCATACATACGAGTATATATTTATATTACGAGTATTTGTGAGAACAAACTGAAATGAATTGTTTTCCAGAGAAGGATAGAGACCGAAGGAAACAAAATCACCAAATGGCTGAAATATATGTATATAACGAGGATTTTTATGGCGAATATAAAAATTATATTTATATCGTTTTATTTATTTTCCACTAAAGAAGCAATAAAAATGAGTTACACAATTGCAAATTACGGACACTGTGCAGCTTAAACAATTTAAACGTAAAGGAAAATAACTAGACAATCAGATGGATGGTGTGAAAATAAATAAAATGTAACAGAATACTTTCCTCTAATATTTTTTTTTTGCTTTTATGTGGATAAACGGAAAGTATGAGAAAGTAATTTAACGCTTGAAATATGTTGTGGACTCCTGCTCGTCTGCAAATTTCACTATGAAATAATGTTGAAATTAAATTAATTCACGCTTTTACACAAAGAAATTAGTCATTGGGAAGGAATTCTATTAATTTGAGGCTGATATTGTAACAAAATTCTTGCCAACAACACAGAGTTATGCGTCAATTTTACTCTATAATACTGCAGCATATTTTACCGACTGACTTTCAAAACGTATCAGTCCAAAGTCTGTTGAGGTATTTATATCTTGTATGTAAGAAACATTTTATTAACTTTGAAGCCAACGGTTTGTTTGCTATTTTGCAATTCTAATTCTTTGGAAATGTTATTCATTGTGCTAAGGAAATTATGAAAAACTATATTTTGTTGTAATACAAATCAATTCCCGTTTTAGAAGTCGACCTCTCTCTCTCTCTCTCTGCTGTAATCGAGTAAAATCTTCAATTACTTTAGGAGTTCAGACGCCAGATTACCGCATTGGATATGGAACGAAATTTCCATTTAAATTGTATTGAAATTTCGATCGATATCGAATGCCGTAATTTGCCCCCAGAACTTTTAAAGTAACCTTTTTTAAATTACGAGGGCAGGTCAATAAGTCCATGCACCGGCTCTTAATTGAAATGGTCAGTTGACTCGAGTCTAAATTTGAAGAGGTTGCGTCATTTAGTTTATGATTGGCGGCCGCTGATAGCGGACTAACGCGCGATTTGTGAAGAAAATGAAAAACAATTTCATTTCTAATGCTCATTAAGAATTATTTTTGCGAAAAGGCTCCGCTTGATAAATATTGTGGAGACTTTGCACCATCCACTTTTATGGTAAAAAAGTGATTAACAGAATTTCGATGCGGACGTATAAACACGGAAGAAGCCGAAAGTTCTGGACGCCCAGTTGAAGTCTCTACATCCGAAACAATTGAAAAAAATTCACGATATGGCTTTAGCCGATCAGAAATTGAAGGTGAAAGAGATTGCGGAGGCCATCGCCATATTACAAGGTGGGCCAAAAGAAGTCATCCACAGACGAATTGTTACGCAAAAAAATACACACGATTATTCCGCGTTCTTGGGGAGTGTAACGCTCCATGGCTTCTTCACTTGTTTTCTACATCTGTCTAATTCACAAATGTAAAAACAGAATTGACATTGGCCGCCATTTGCAAAAATAAGCATCTTCCAATAGGGTGATTTTTTTTGGTCCACCTTGTACTTTGCTCAGTGGTTTCATATTTGAATGATCACTTGGGTATGCGAAAGCTTTCCACAAGATGGGCGCCGCATTTTCTCACAATCAAGGGTGCACACAAGTGCAGTATCACTGGAAAAAATCCATGAATTGGACTACCAATTGCTCCCTCATCCGCCCTATTCTCTAAATTTTGTACAAAATTACTATTTCTTGTTGCTAAAATTGAAGAAATAGCTCGGCGGAAAGAAATTTGCATCCAACGGCGAAATCACCTCACAGACAAATCCCTATTTTGATGACCTCGAAAAATCATATTTTTCGGAAGGAATAAAAATCTTAAAACGTGGACTAAGTTTATAGAACTCAAAGGGGTTGAAAAATAAAATAACTCTTTATATAAGAACCTGTGATTCAAAAAAAAAAAGAATTCAGGGCTAGTTTTGTATTTTATTTTTTATTTTTGTAATTCTCAAATGATTTTTGAAAGTTTGTGAATAACCGAAAAGTTTTTTGTTAGTTTTGAAATAAAGTTGAAGTCTGCAGGTGGCAAATGGAGGGAGACGGACATACTTAACTCGCAACAAACAAAGCATATGTTTAATAAAATAACTTTTTATATAAAAACTTGTGTTGCATTTAAAAAGTCACGGACTTAGTGACCCACACTTGTACATTAGAAAAAATGAATCAACAAAACTAATGTTTCCTTTCGTAAAGACCAGATTTTTAAATGTAGTGCCAGACAAACAGATATTTGTTGGGAAATTAACAAAACCTGCTGAGAGAAACAATCTTACCGCAGGTCCTGATGGGTACGAACTAGTGAATAGCTTTCAAGAGTATTTTGACAAAATCGTCGTTTTAATTTTGGTGCTCTTACTTTTTTATTTCTTTTGTAATTGTCCTGCAAATGAGGGTGTTGTTGGTTGAAGTAGTTAGCACGAGATTATGTAGCGGAGGTACCAGAGTTCAATTCCGCTCTCAGTCATGCATAATGTGCTATTTTCTTCTGATCAGGTTGTATGGTGTATTAGTTGTTGTCAGCCTGTTTCAGCGGTGAACTAGCGCTATCGTCATTGGACATAACTGGCAGCGATTGCCACTATCATGTACTAAAGAGTAGAGGAACAGCATCGTCCTTCGTCGGCAAAAGGTTAGCCGACGAGGTAAAAAGCTGAAACCGCTACAAAAACATCTTTCGATCTCCTCACCTATTTTTATATGTCTTATCAATACTGCCACCTCCTTTTTAGTTCCGACCCTATGTACTGCATATGTAGGGGCATCCCCTGAGTGCTGGTCTGAATAAAAAAAAAAACAGATGTACCTCAAATACTGCATAGTCCTGGACTTGGGACTATATTAAAACTAAAACTGGCGATATATTTGTTTTTTCTTAAAAAAACATTTTCGTCAATTTATCAATTTACGATGTTCTTCTACTGTTTAATCTCTTTGCTTAATTATAAAAAGCTCTTGAACCATCAAGATTCGGTTAGTCAGATACCTCCGCACCATACTTATTTTAAAAACTAATTTAAATTTCGCAATAATCAATTTGCGAAAAATATTCGAAAAAATATCTGCATCAAAATTGCTTCCTTTGTTTGTTTTGTGTGTCTGCATCCCGAATCACGTATATTATTTGTTTCAGTTCTCTTTCACAAATTGTATTCATATGTAATGATTTTATATCGATCATATTTCATACCCATCCTACATCATTGTGTTTGAAACGCTGTTTGCAGGCCAACAAAAATAAAATAAAACCGAAAACAATATTTACGCCATACAAAGATATCGGCTGCAGTTGAGAGGAAAAAACTCGAAGCCAAATGATTAATAAAATCAACGGGTGGCCACTGAAATTAGTTTCATTTATTTATTTTCATTTTATTTTATGTAATGATATCAAAAGGATGCAACAAATATTTGCTTACCAATTTTACATCAATATCAGCAACTAGCAGCGGCAACAAGTCATAAAAACTCACAAAAAAAAAAAAAAAGAAACAAGAAAATGAATATAAAATTGAAAAAGGATTAAATACGTTAAAAACTACATACTGATTCGATTACCAATCATTCCCAGTACATCCAGCCATGCTCGAGTACAATACACGTACGCACACACACACACACACTTACGTACAGACAATTTATGGCTTGTCTAAATAAATCATGGTAGCAGTGTATTTAACCCACCAGTCAACCGTGCAGCCAACATAGTGGCAGACCAAAACGGTCAGACTAACTATAAAATAAAAATAAATGAAACTTAATGATCAAAAATTTATTTTACTATAAAGTAAATAAAAGAAACTTTTCGAAAACTAAAATAGAAATAAACACGCTGTTTTTCCAATACATTAATCCATCTGCTACGTTCATACGGAGACAAACAGGCCCAATAAAATGTCTTATTAATATTAAACAAAATAAATAAAAATCAAAAACAAATAAATGGCTGCCAATAAAAATGACATAAAAATTCATCTCTCATTAAGTACAGGGGCATTTAAATGCTCGTACCATTTTTCCCAATCACATCTCACTAGCAATTTAGTTGGTGAGACTCTTACTAAATATTTACATGATGGCCATAAATATTTAGTAAAAGTTACCAATTCGTGCATAAATATACAAATCTAGGGGCAAGTTTTATTTAAATTTCTTGAACTGGCGTAATCTGTGATTAATTTGGAGCTTCATTTCAAATCTTGACTGGAATTGATTCTTAAGCAAAGAAAGAACACCAAATGGTACATTGATTACATGATCCGCAAACTGATACTCAGTTTCTTTATTTGTATCCTGTGCCGTACCATCTGCGTTATTATTGATGGCAACACTAGCACGCACAAACTTGTCATATCCACAACTTTCTATGTTGGCAACCTGGTGTGACGAAAACTGAAATCAATTTTGTTAACAGTTTGTTACTGCTAACGATGGCTTGTTTGTAGGCATTTGCAATTTGTTGATTATAGCCAAAGATTTTTAAATTTATTTACTTCTTCCAAAACGAAAATATTAGCAATTGAAATAATGATTATGCCATCCAGTAAATCTATATTTATTGAAAAAAAAAACATTTCAAAATTTCATGCAACATTTTAAAAGCCGTTTGCACAACGTCTCTAAACTCTGATACGGCGCAGTCAATCAGAGTCTTGTTTTGCACTTGATTAGAAAGGTGTACAGTGATTTCTACGTCTTGCAGAGGAAAGTAACCATCAATATTGTCTTGTTTAAAAGATAAAAAACAAAAATTGTGAAAATATGAAAAAATTCCACATTGACAGAAAAAAAGCCTGTGTACCATAACAAAAATAAGTTTCCTTTCGTATGTAAGGCATATTTATAAACTTTTTTTTGCTAATTTTTATTAGAAATATTAATGACATCAACACAATGAGATGGTTGAACATGCTGCCTTTAGTGAAGAACTATTTTTTTCTACATATTTAATGCAACTTACGACCAGATATCCAGAGTTTAGTTACTTTTTATACCCTCCAAAAAAGAATATGAACGCAGCGAAATATCGATCTGAGATATTTCTTAAAATTTAGTATAAAACTCTGCCCTATCCGCTCCTCCCCCTTTGCCCCCTATCAAAAAAATAAAATAAAAATTTTTTTATATTAAATTGAACTAAGATTCTATAGGCCAATTGTTCCAAATTTTTATTTTTAAATCTCAGAAAGATATGATAAATATTCCAAGGCACAAAGGCAAGTCAACATCAGTTTTGTTATTCAACTTACACAGCAGAGCAGAACAGCTGTTTTCGAAAGACGCAACCCTTTCATCATCAGTGCTCATGTGTATTGTGTTTGTCACCACTTATTAGGTGGCTTAATTGAATATGATAACAATTCATATTTAAACAAATTTTATTAGGAAATTGCATACGAGAACTGTATCAACCTGATGTTATTATTATTTAATAAAACAAAAATATATTCTATAAAACCGCGATACATATTAAATTTTTTTCTTAATTTTCGTTCAATATATTTTTGTTTCCAGTTGGAGTTGTTGTTCCAAGGCGCTTAGCGAAGCAACAGTAATTTTATACACCTTAAATTTTATAATATTAAAAAATACATAATATAGATCAAATGCCATATGTTTCCAATTAAAAACTGTTTATAACAGAGAAACTCCCATTGTTGACTTTTTAGAAAAATTTTCAAAAACCATTCAATCCTTGTGGTTGAACCACAGCAACCAAAAATTTTGTTATAATTATAAATGCAACTCTTTAGACAAGACCTGACTGTGTTTATGAACAGTTTTATAAACTCTTAAATGTTAAAAACTCGCATACCAATTGAAACAATAAGGATATACGATTTGCTGTTACGCCTTCTTATTAAGATATCACAAGTGATAAACCAAACCTTAAATCCAGCCACAGCACCAAACACAACACTTAACACGTGGAGACAATAATTATGAAATCTTCAGACTGAGGCGTAACCTTAAAAATTATACAACATTTTACGGTATTTGTGATCTTACAAACAAAAAGTGGAAAATTAAAAATTGACCTCATAAATATTTAAAGTCTTTTTTTTGTTCACAAAAGGTCACACGTAGTCTCTAACGTTCATGTTGTTAACAAATTGTGGAAAACATTGAAACAGTGATTAATTAGCGCCTAATAAACGAAATTATAATGGGAATCAAATGCACGAAGACTAGAATTTTCTTAGTTTCAATCACTTGAATGTTATACCAGAACCAATTAACTAAATATTATCATGAATATTTTATAGTCGTAAGTATTCAAATAAAGATTTCATAATACAAATTTGAACATTAAACGTATAAACTAGTTTCTATGCTGTGGAGGCAATAACGAAAAGTTTTATGTCTAAATTAAATTGATTTATATTGATATTTAATATTGTTTCAATAACCCTTTAAATGTTCATTAATTGAGACAAACGACTGTTAAACTAACAGACGGTCGGTCGGTCTTAAGCGTTAATATATCGTCGTCTAGCGCTCTCTTGTTGTTGCCCTATAAGGCCAGTAATTGAAGCAATGCAACCACCGCTGGCACCACAGCTTTTCAAAAATACCAAATGTCGTACTGTCAATTGGTCAGATGTATGGATTTATAAATATTGTCACAACACTATGACTTAACATAATCGGCAGGAATAAATAAAAACAATAGCGACAATGAAACTAACAAAATTTTAGCTATTATATGCGACTTTATGTTGCTTTACACAAAAATACTTGTTCCAAATATAGTACTTTTATTCCACATAAAGGGTGGTTAAATTGTAAGGCCCGATCTTGAATGTGAACCACACCTAAACGTCAATTTTTTTTCCTGCATTTCATTTGACATTTCTCAATTTCAGACTCACTCAATTTGAACTATGGAAAGATGCACAATCGAGCAACGCGTTAAACTTATTCAGGCGGAAGGTCCTGAGTACGAGCCCGCGCTGAGTCATGAAATATTGTGTTGAAATCTTCAATGATTTACTGTACAGCGGCTACAGCTTCTTCAGTGCACACTGTTCGTCGTCCCACGGGATGCACATTATGTGGATGCTGTTGGCTGAAGTAGTAGAACACGAGATTATGAAGAGGAGGATCCTGAGTTCGAGCCCGCGCTGAGTCATCAAATGTTGTGTTGAATTCTTCTGATCAGCAGTAGTGCGTGGTTGTGTTAGTTGTTGCCAGCCTGTTTCAATGATGAAGGCATAGTCACTGGTCACTGAACATAATTGGCAGCGACTGACACGATCATGTACTAAAAAGCAGAGTAACAGCACCCACCTTCGTCGGCCCTGTAGCAAAAATTAGCCGGCGAAGTAAAAGGTTGAAATAGCTACAAAAAAAAAACTGTCTATCTTCTCATCTTTCCTAATCTGTCCCTTCAATACTATCCCCTCGTTTTCAATTTCGGCGCAAAGCATTGCATATATAGGGGTCATCCCCTGAGTGCTGGTCCTATTCTTAAAAAAAAAAAATCAAAATGCATATTGTGCACTTTTCAATTTAATCATCCAAATGTGCGTACAATCGGAAAAATCGTGCAAAAAATTTACCAAACCAGGTCTGTGGGAGATGCACCACTAATGCTGTTCAGAAGAATTCAACACAATATTTCATGACTCAGCGCGGGCTCGAACTCACCACCCTCCGCTTCATAGTGTGGTGTTCTACTACTTCAGCAAACAGCACCCACTGGGTGCGATATGTGTTTATATGGGAAAACTAGCGCGGACAACAACCTGTTGTGGAGCCGTGGAAATAATCATTCGGTAGCCTGCTGTCGTGAATGTGTTTAATGTGTAACATATTTCATTTGTATACTTAAAAACTTTAAAAAAATATGTAGCTAATAGACATGTACCAAAAATTTGTGTATTTAAAGCATTCGATACAGCTGAATGAGGCGCATAAGTTGTAATGCAGTGTTGGTGTTATTTATATGTTCTTATATCGCTTGCAGCTCCATCCTCCACTGCCGTTTCGTATCTAACAGCTAGTTTGGGACTAGCTGAACGATACCCAGTGGTAGCATAGTGTGTATGACTCCGATCATTTGTTGTGTGGCGTTTCGTTTGTCAAACTTGTGGCAGTTTATTTGCACATTATTATGTCGTTAATTATTTTTTGCCTTGTTGGTTCTACGAGAATATTTGCATTTAAATGTTCATTAGCTCATACAAACTCAGCCGTTTTGCAATAAATTTTTATACATATTTAACTCAATGTACATTGCAAGCGAACAAAGATACTTATTCATCAGTGACGTTGTTTCCGAATTTGCTTTTTATTGGTACAATGAATGTGTAACGATTTGTCCGCATCGATCTGGGCACTGAACGTATACCCTAAAACTAAAGCAAGTATTGAAATTGTCGTCATTTATGTTGAAATATGTGGGCAACTATATAAAAGTATGAGTTTCAATATTGAATGACATTTCAAAAATACTGAAAGGCTTTCGCCCCGTATTCGACCGTAGTCATTCCACGTGGCAAATAACTTGTTTAGGTGCACAAACACCGTTTGTGGGGGTTTCACCTCTGGAAGATTTGAGAACATCTCAGCTTCTTATAGGCTTAAGGCAAAAAAATTTTTCAATATATACACTATTTTTGCATATTATATCGTACGTTAACGCCCATTAAAGGGACCGAGGTGCAAAATTAGACTATATCATGTTTTACCCAGACGAATGTTTGCGTATTGCTAGATCGTCTCAGATTTCATCACTGATCAAAAATATATATACTTTATGGGGTTCAATTCTTTTTGGAGGGTATCAAAACTTTAATTTGGGGTTTCTCTAGCAAGGGCCGTTTGGGAAACATTTCACCTTTGGCATAAAATTTTGGAGTTTTATAAATGTATAAATGTTATGATACTTAAATGTGAAATTTATTTTGATTATTATTATATTTTTTGATAGGGTCATTTAGGAGGCAAAAGAGGAGGGGAGGAGGGGGGGGGGGTTTGGGCAGAGGAGTTGGGTTACATCTCACTTTCGTCATTAAAGCTTTAAAATTTCATTTTTAAGGAATGTAGGCTGAAGTAAAACAATTTGTTAAATTTTTACACTATTTTTGCATATAATAACACCCACTAAAGGGGCGGGGCCCAAAAACTAATTTTTTGGATTTTACGGCTCCAAGTTTAAAGCGTTGGACCTTCTTTGACATAAAAATATATCATTTGCTTAACAAAATTACAAAAAAAAAACTTATGAATTATAGGGTCCGCAATCTAACGTTTTTTTCAACTAGTGCTTATTCCGTGAAGCTCATGTCTGACATGAATCCGCTGAACGAATATGGTTGACCATCCAATGCATTTTCGCTTCGCTAAGTGGGCCTGCCATCGACTTACAGAGGCATAATTGGGCCATTTTTCTTAGAAAATGAGCAAGGAGTGGCCGTTACAGTCAATGGCGATCGTTATCGGGACATGCAGCAAATTGAATGAAATTATTTTCCATCATTATTAACCGGAACGATTGTACTTTCAAATAAAAAAAGAAATTTGAGAAAATATTCCGTAGTTATTTTTATAGCATTTAAAAAAAAAAGTTATTTGGCGGACCCTATACATTAAATTTTTTTCTATTTAATTACATTAATTTTGACAAATTTTTTATTCTTGCTTTGCAGGTACATTACTTGTATCCGTTAAAAGAATGATTTTCTCCAAATTATGCAAAAGGTATGTATAGAATTATTTTAATATACTAAAATATTGTTGTATATATTTATTTTTCCCAAAAAACGCAATAAGAATTTTCTTCAAATCAAGAAAAGTACTACAGCAAAGAAGAATGGGGCAGATACTGGATGATACACTTAATATAGTCTGGGGTAAATAAACGGTTGGCTATAAAAACGCCAAGAAGTAACTTTGAAATTATTTGGTACTATTTGTCACTTTTATTTTGCGTACGTGATAGGCACTGCCGTATAGAATATTGGCGTATCATTATTATTAATTCATAAAGTACATGAGTAAATAAAACTGTGTAATTATTATTGCCGTTGTTGTGTTTGTTGTTGTTGTAAGTGGTTGCTATCTTTTTTTGTTTTGTGACATAATTTATGCAATTGCTTTAAATATATTTTGCATGCATGATCTGCCAGTGTGGTGAACACAAATAATCTTTATTAACTTTGCGTTTATTTGCTGTTTGTAAGTACGTCCGTGTGCTGACTCTTTGCTAGCGTGGTGCTCTGTTGTTGGTGTAAGAAATTTTTTTATTTACCCAACGATCTGGGACTATAACAATAATTCGGTGACAGATTAATGCACGAGGGGGTGGCTCATAATTCAAATGTAATAATACATGTTTATGTCCGCTGTTGTAGCAAAAGTGTTCTTTGTTGTTCGAATATGTATGTATGTATGGATGTGTACACATGTCGGTGTGTGATTGCGATTGCTGTTGTGTAGGGAGGTGCAAAATCAGCCTTGGTGTTATTTACAATGCACAGTAAATATTAATTTTCACTTGGAAATTTTTGCAAGCAGGTTTACATTTTCATTCACACACATTCATGCAGTTTCCGCAGTGTGGAGTGCAGAGTGTGAACGTTATTATTTATTATGAATGCCTTTACTTTTCTTTGTAATTTCTTGTCCGCCTGCATTTCTGTCCATTTGTTTTGTTGTCTTAAATCAGTAATTTAAAGGAATGCAGGCTTTAAATTTAAGCTAGGCTTCGTAATATATTCAATAGTAATTCATTTAAATATTCATGTAAAATGTTCTCCAGGGAGGTCATGAAGCAAATATGATCTATCAGAAATTGATAGTATAGAATAATATATTGAAACAATTATTATTGTATTATTCCACGAGTGCTGACATTTTTCTTCAGTTCGCCAAGATAAAACATCCTCCCACTGAGTGTCCAGCGATTGCTATTAGATTTTCTAATGGAACGCAGTTGCCAAGTTCGGTATAATTTTTTTAAAGTCATGTAATATAATTTTAATCAAAATAACAGCGTATTCCGTCAGTGAAAGTTAACAACAATTTTAATTACCTATTTTACGCAGCAGAGCAGAACAGCGGTTTTCGAAAGCCGCTACACTCATTTGTATTTTTGTTTGGCATCACTTATTTAGTTGTTCGACAGAATATGATAACAGTATTTATGCAAATTTTATTATGAAATTACATACGAGAAATTGCAAACCGATGGTAACACGCTTTTTATCCCCCTGTTGCAGTTTGATTATTTTTTCATGCCCCATTTTCTGAATACTTTCCCGTTGTACTTAAGCCAAACTTTTTTGGTTTGAATTTTTTACACTTTTTATAGTTTTTAATTTTTTAGGGAATAAAATAACACACAAAGCGACGTGACTGAACAGCTTTGTTAGAACATCACACATTATCTGAGAATTTCTACGCAAACATAAAAATAAAAAAAAAATTGTTCTGAAATGATTCATGCCCAAAAGCCGCACCAAACAGTGAAAACCAAAAATGCCAGAAGAGGTTGTCATATTTTGAACTGAAAACCGTTAATATAAATTTATGAAATCGTCAAAAATCCGTCATATATATAAACAAACTTTTTTAAACTTTAAGGAATCTAGGCTGCTATTTTCAATATCCCTCGCCATAATGACTCTAAGGCTTCATATCCACTTATATACATATGTGTGCGTATAAACTAATATATCTTCATCATCATCGTCTCCTATCATAGTATCTACTATTTCCCAACAACTTGTCTCATCGAGATATCTGATAGTTCTAGTAGGCCCCGCAGGACATGAGAGCCTATCAACTTGTAAGAAGTTCGAAGTTTTCGTGGTTTTTTCACGTCAAGTGTGACAGAACTCATACATTAGGCGTATGCCACTATGGAGAGAAATGCCGCTCGGCTATCGACAAATATACAGACTATAGCCTGAAGCTTTCTGCCGATCAGTACTCCGCCCGTATTCTTTACATTCAAAATTTCAGCCTCAATTAAATGGTCTTCAGTTGGGAGACGGAAGTAGCATTCACACCCAAGATAATCCAAAGAGGCTCTTAATCGGAGATCAGTCTTGATCCATGCTCTGACGGCCTATTCTTTTTCTATTTTGCCTCCATCAAAATCTAGATGAGGTTCCATATAAAAAACGGATTTCCTTTCCGTAATTATAAATTCTTGATCTCCATCATAACAGATGCTGCCAATCATGTCACACTACTTGAGGACTCCGCCAATACATAAAGATCGATCGAAATGAAACCTAGTATAGCATACGAAACCTCTGAAGAATGGATGCATAGACATCTTGTAATACCGAAGCAGGCATAGAGTTAATAAGTTACTTTCTTACCAGACACCATACTGAGCCGTATTGGACGCACTTTTGCTGTTTACGTTCATTTGAGCATTTTAAAGCCCAGTAGTACAAGGCAATCATTGTGTTTTTAACTCTGTGTTGGACATGTAGTCCCTGTTATAGTTTATGGTCCATTATGACTTCTACATGTTTAGCGGTATCCAATAGGGATAGTTCTTAAATAATCCTCAGCCGAGGGGATCTAAGAATCGACACTTTTGTCTACAGCTCAGTTGCAGAGTATGCCCATAGCGTTTGATATAATATAACTTAGCGTAAACATGCCTGATACTATCATTGCCACATTATCACATATTGAAGAAATAATCCTGCAGGAGATCGAACTAGTATTGTACTAGTACAAAAATCACCAGTACTAGTTCCCAACTGTGAACTTTCCTATACCATGTTAATGCTCAAATTAACATTGAGTGTGTTTGGAAAATTACTAGTACCATTGGTACTAGATGGAAACTAGGCGGATACTAGTACTATTAGTACTACTTGAATACTATTATAATTTCTTCTAGTCGGATACTAGTACAATAAGTTCTGCATTAAGAACTATTTATATATAAAAAAAAATCCCTAAAAACAATGAAATTTGTTAAGTCTTTGTCTTCACAAGCAATTTTTGATTCATAAATTTTTAGTTTATAAGAGGAAATGTTAAGTTCATTCAGGGCATACTCAATCCAGTAGCACCTTTGTTCAACTTAAGTTACGTTTGGTACTCCACCATATACCAAACACTAATGAACATACATTACATACATTTGTATATCAGTTTTTATTATTTTAGGAAAGATCGCCGATTTTACATATGAGCATCAATATTAAACAAAAAAACACGTTTAAAAAAATTTAAAATTACCTTTTAATTTTATTTATTTTTTAAATGTCACTTTTTTAACACACAACGCGGTTTTCGGATATGCAGGTGGCAAAGTCTTCTAATAATTTTCAGCGGCGGTGCAGCGAAACAGTACACAGCATACAGTTCTTTGTTTAAAATTTGAATTTGTTTAAAAATTTTAACAATTAAAAATAAAATAAACGAAAATGCGAATAAACAAGTCGCGTAAAAACATTATCAAAAAGTAATATGAAATTCTACAAACCAAATCAATCTACAAATAAACTACTTCAAGTACTAGTACTTTTTTGTATATGTTCAATCACGTTTTGAACTAGTGCTTTCTATACTACTAATCGTACCAGTAGCTTAAAGACAATTCATGCTTATCCTCCTACAGCGAATTGTTTCAGCTCTTAAAGTGTAATAATTAATTCACCGTCTGCATAATTTTTAAGTTCAATTTAATATAATTTTTATTTGCTACGACATGTTAAATAAAAAAAAAATTAGATCCATTAAATATGTTGCCATATAAATGCCAGTTTTTACATGTTCCATGCATCCTCGAAGTTATCGGCAAATATAAAAGCCTATAGCTGAGAAGCACTCACACAAGCACAGATGTGAAAGTATGTATGTATGTGTTGAGATTCCTCTCTTTGCTTTAAAAGAAATAAGCATTTAAAAATATCCATTGCATGCTTTTAGGGGAATCAATGTATTATTTCTCCTTTTGTATGGGATAGTGTAAAAAATTGTTCAAATTCGATCTGTATGAAAATATGGGAAAAAGTTGGCCTATAAAAGGTACAAGGAATTTTCTATATCACTTAAATGTATTCATACAAACATACGTGAACGATTTCATTTTCGCTTAGTGATAAAATTATATATGTATGTATATGTTCAGTTGCCACTATACTTGCCATGTTAGAACTTAAAATAACCAAAAAAATAATAATAATAATAATAATAAAGTGCTGGATTTTTAAAAACTTTTATGTATTTATATATTATTACCACTGCATTGAAGTAATTTTTATAAAGACCCGTTTTCCCTTTATTTGCAAAAATTTACCAGTATTTATGGTACTTTTTCTGCATGAATCTCTTGGTTCGTATTCCGTATTCAGACAAGAGTTTAAAAATACGTTTGCGCCGTAATTCATGAAAATTAATGTCATTTAACTTTTGTTGTTGTTGTTATTGCTGGTGCTGTACTTTGTTTTGTTTGTAAATTATTTTCGCTTTTATTGCTGTTGAATGTATTTTTATGGCTTTGCATGTTGATTTTTTGTCATTTATTTGAATTGTACGAGTACGTGTATATTTACTGTAAATTTTTTGATTGCAAACTGCTGCTGCAGTCATCGCTGCCCAAGTCTCTGACTTTAGAGTAGTTATTGTTATTGGACTGATGCTGTTCTTGCAAAGTGACATTTATTGTTGAACATTTTACAATAAACATTTTTAATCTATATTGCTTTTTTCTGTTTTATAGGTACATATTCACATATGTATATATGTACATGAATATGTACATTGTACATATGGGCATGTGTAGCTTCATGTGCGATTAAAAATATGTATTTGTTTTTAAAATTATCAGTCGTTGTAAATAATTTTGAGTTTATTGGTCTTCATGACATTAACATGTCAAATTAGCTTTAGCTGAAATTTAATTGGCTGTGTTTGCATGGTCATCCGGCATGGAATTTTGATTAACTTTAAATATGTACATGTTGGCATGCGAAGAATAGCTATAAAATATTCCAACAGCATGAACAAAACAATACAAAAATGGTTAATAAAAAAAATCTGCTTTTAAAAATGATTTGAAAATAAGAAAAATGTATACACCCACCAGGAGAAAATTTTTAATATAAATAAAGAATTTTGGAAATCGGTTGACCCTATAGGTTATTTCTGCTAATTTGAACCACAAAGTTATCGTAACGTGGTTTGTTGTGCCTCTCTATGCTGTTAAGTTCATTGAACTCAAATTTCAAATTGCTTTAACTTTTGGATGAATCAACAGATTACCACGTGATTAACGCTGTTTGATGTAGTTTTTCGCCTGCTATAAAATAATCGAAAACACTAATTGCTCAGATATATAATGAATGAGTCTCCTTTAATAACTCCTTTAATTACTCGATTAGTCGTGATTGAAGTGATTTTTCAATATCAAGAACTGATTAGTGGTCTTGGAGTCGAACCGTATAACAATTGTCCCAAAAAAATCACACTTTAAAAGATGTCTGGAAACTCACCGGTCTGAGTCGGTTCCAATTAAGGAAATCTAAGTTTTATAAAACTCTGTGAAACGCCTCTAGTTTGGTTTGATTCGATCAAACGGTTTAATAATTATAACCGATACACCATAAACACATACACAACCAAAAATAAATACAGACGTTGTGACACTCTGTCAGGAGTAATCAGGAAAGCTTTCTAAGAACTCAGAAAGTCGGGATCTGAAAACTTGAGTTTTGCAAAACGGATTATAACCAATAACTTACCGATTTTTTTTTATCGAAAACACTAATTGCTCAGATATGTATATAATGAAGGAGTTTCCTTTAATAACTCCTTTAATTACTCGATTAGTCGCGATTGAAGTGATTTTTCAATATCAAGAACTGATTAGTGGTCTTGGAATCAAATTAAATACAGTAATAAGAGATTTCTTAAGAGCTTTCCGATTTGATTACATAAACAAATAGAACTTAGGGAAATGATCTATATGTAAATGTCTCAAATGCCTCTACTTTTGGCATACTCTCTTCAACATATCGGCCGTTATCTCACCAATAAATTCTGCAATATTGTCTGCTAGTGCATCAACCATTACGGGATTGTCCCTAACATAGCGCTACAAAAAATTGATGGCGCTGTTGGCTGAAGTAGTTAACACGAGGCTATCAAGCTGAGGGTCCCGATTTCAACTCCACACTCAGTCATGAATATTGTGCCAAGTTCTTCTGATCAGCGTTTGTACATGATTGTGTTATTGTTGTTAGCCTGTGATGAAGTCATAGCACGGGTAACTGAAAATAACTCGCAGCGATTGATTAAAGGGCAAAGGCGCAGCACCCTCCTTCGACGGCCCTGTAGCAAAAAAATTACCCGATGAAATAAAAGTTTGAAGTAGCTACATAAAATTCTCCAACTTCTCATCTTTCTTCATCTGTCCTTCCAATAATATCATCTCCATTCTAGTTCCGGCGCAATGAAGTAAATACCTAGGGATCATCCACTGAGTGCTGATCAGGATTAAAAGAAAAAAAATTGGCTAAAGTCGTTAAATCGCACAATTTAGGCGGCCAATAGCCCGGCCCGATATGCGAAATAAGCTGTTCAACGATCTCGCCTCTCAATCAGGCAGCCATTTTTTCGAGTTCTGTGTGGCATGTGAAATCACATGTTAGCCAAGTCCAGCTCTTCCATTTCCGGCAAATTTTTTATTACCTATAGGCTAGTAGCGCTCACCATTCACAGTAGTGTTCCTGCTTTCGTCGTCTTTGAAGAAAGATACCACTGGCCTATAATCGGCACCAAACTGATGCAATGCTTCTGGCTGGTCTTCATACAAAGTGCGGTAATTCTGCTTATTCACGTATCCATTCAAGCATGCACGAGCATGATTTTTCATAATAAAATTCATTATTGTGAGTTTATCGTTTGTAAGTCGACTCACAGTTAAATTCTAGGCCAAACTGAACATGTTTGAACAGTAACATGTTTCACGAAAACAGCTGAGCTGCCAAAAACAGTATTGCCAAGTACAGTGTTGCCAAAAACAGTGTTGCCAAAAATAAAGTTGCCAAAAGAAATTGTTTATTTTTATCTTTTTCATCTGCCCTCTCAACATTATCGCCTCCTTTGATTGTACCGGGACGTTGCATTGCCACGGTAGGATTCATACCTTGAATGCCGGTCCAGGTACGAAAAAAAAAACATCTACTTTTAGGAAAACAATATTATTTTTAGTAGCCAAAAATTTCATCATGTGAACCTGGTGGGAGTGATCGACCGTGTAGTGACTAATTTTAACTCATTTTCACATTCACACAAATTGTGTTCACTAATTTTCGAAAAATCAACACTTTATTTGAAAACTATAATATATTATTTTGATACATACGAGCACATTTATGTGAACAGGCACAGTGTGGAATATATTGCGCCAATAAATTAAAGCCAGAAAATGATACTAAAATAATGACCATATTGTGGTTTTTAAATTGTTTGCGATTTATGGTAAATTTCACGATAACCGTTTTTTTCGAATTCATTATCTGTTAAGTGTTTAAAGGCTGGTTTCTATAAAATAGTTTTGCTCATTTGTTTTTATATATTTTAAGTTGGCATCAATTTCGCTGTATGTGACAACAATTTCCAATAAATTGAAAGTGACGAACATTTTTGTCAATTTATTTTCTATTGTATCTATTTAAGCAAAATAAATATTTTATTTGATTATAACCATAAATTTCATTAGAATTCTTTTCAAATGTTTGATTTGCTTTATTTTGTAAACCATTTTATAAAGTCTGTACAACCTTTCCTACAAATTGATAATGAAGCCAACAATGGCATCATTACTGTATTTAAGTTGATTCAAATTAATTGGAAAATATCAATCTTGTAATATTTTTATTTCATTTTGTTAACAACACTCTTAGTAACAGCTTAAGTAAAGACATAAAACAGTACAAGTGAGCGCTTTACTGTTGGTTATTAATTACATAGAGAATTTCTAATGGTAATTAATCAAATTTAAACTTATTTAAGTTGATTACATAGAGACCCAACTGTTCTCGTGCTGCGTTCTAAGGCGTATATGGCAATAAGCACTGGGGGTATTTTGTTAATGCCCTTTTGATTGTGCAAAGTTTAATTATGAGTTCATATGTGTATGTATGTATGAGTGTTTGCATGTATGTGTGCACATGTGTGCAATTATTCATTCTAATTGAATGAGTTATTTTAGTACTATTTAATAATTTTTATAGTTTATTGATTTGAGGAGTCTTCTTTTGCTTTGATATTGTCACAAAAAACATATCGGATTTTGCCTGAATTGAGGATTATGAAGACCTGCCATCCAATAACACTGCTCAGCAGCAAAATCCTCCTTAAAATAAAACTATGTGGACTATATGGATTTTGATGAGCTCATCTCAAATCCGTTTTCGGTTTTTTTTCCATCAGGTCGGGATTTATTTTTATATTCGTGGCAAATTTTTTCCCCTAAATTAGTCAGGTACGGGGACATATTTAACCCTAACTCGAGAACGAGTTTTCCGATTTTCGAATATAATTTTTTTCAATCTCTTATGGTTTTGGAATTATTCAGAAATTAATGAAGAAACATTTTTTTTTTCTTGCAAAACTCGTATATTATTATACCCTCCAAAAAAGAATTTGGAGGGTGTATTCACTTTGTCATTCCGTTTGTAACGCATTGAAATATCCATCTCAGACCCCATAAAGTATATATATTCTTGATCAGTGATGAAATCTAAGAAGATCTGAGCATGTCCGTCCGTCCGTCTGTCCGTCTGTGGATATCACGATTCAGTCCAAACGAAAAGAGCTAGACTCTTAAAATTTGGTACAAATATATTTTAAAGCTTAGAACAGGTTAAGTTCGGAGGTGGGCTAAATCGGGCAAGGGGGAAAAAAGTTCCCCTAAGAAGAACTAAACCAACCCAGAAAAAACAACATAATTTTTAAATTTTTTTGGTTATTTAGTTAAGCAAATTATATATTGTTATGTCAAATACGGTCCAACGGCTTAAACTTGAAGCCATAACATAAAAAAAAATATTTTTGGACCCCGCCCACTATAGTGGGCGTTATTATATGCAAAAATAGTGTAAAAATTTAACAAATTGTTTTTAGCCTACATATAAAATAAAATTTTTAAGCTTTAATGACGAAGCTTAGACGATACCTGGTACTACTCTGCCCAACCCCCTCCTCATCCTTCACCCCCTAAATGACCCTACCAAAAAAAAAATTTTTTTTAAATTTTGTATATAATCATCCCAAGCATTTATTTTTAGAGTTTTATGACTGCCTGTTTCTGCCCTACCCCCTTCCTCCCTTTGCCCCCTAAATGACCCTATCAAACAAAATAAATTTTACTTTTGTATGTATATAATCATCCCAAGCATTTATTTTTAGAGTTTTATGACAAAGGTGAAATGTTTCCGCCACAGCCCTTGCCAGAGCGACCCCTCCAAAATACAGTTTTTATACCCTCCAAAGAGAAGTAGACCCCATAAAGTAAATATGTATATTCTTGATTAGTGATGAAGTCTAAGACGGTCTGATAATGCCCATACATTCGTCTGTGGAAAACATGATATTGTCTATTTTTGAACCCCGCCCCCTTTAGTGGGCGTTGACGTACGATATTATATAAAGGAACTCTGTCCCACCAAGTTAAACATTTTAAATTTACTTACTAAATATTTGGAGGGTATTTAAGATTCGACCCGGTCGAATATACCGTTTTTACTTGTTTTAGTTTAAAAATTTTATTAAAAAAAAGATAAAGCAAATATTCAATATTTTGCAAATTTTTCTGACAGCTACATATCTTAAAAATAAAATTATCTGTGGCTGCAGCTAATAATAAAAATGAAAAACGTTCACTTAAGTATAAAAAAAATCAAACCAAAAAAGTGTGGCTTAGGTATGATGGAACAAAAAAAAAAAGATTTAGAAAATGGGACATGAAGAAACTAATGAAACGGTAACACGGGTATTAACACAATAATGTGTTAACATCAGGTTGATACAGTTCTCGTATGCAATTTCCTAATAAAATTTGTTTAAATAAGAACTGTTATCACATTCAACTAAGCCACCTAATAAGTGGCGACAAACTCAATGGACATGAGCACTGATGATGAAAGCGTTGCGGCTTTCGAAAACAGCTTTCCTGCTCTGCTTCTAAGTTGAATAACTAAAATCTGATGTTAACTTTCCTTTGTGCCTTGGAATATTTATCATGTCGTTCTGAATTTAAAAAACAAAAAAATTCGAACAATTAGCCTATAAATCTTAATTCAATTTAATATAGCAAAATGTATTTTTATGTCAAAGAAGTTGCAAAACCTTGAAGTTGCATCCAGAAAATCAGAAAACCCCATTTTGGGACTCCACCCTTTTAGTGGGCGTTGAAGTTACATATTACATGGAAAAATAGTGTTCGTTTTTATGGAGAAGCTTAGATATTCTCTAATCTTCCTCTGTATTTTGCCCCTAAATGAAACTATAAAAAAAATGTTTGCCCCAAATAATTACTTTTTAAGTTTTTACGGCAATAGTGAGATAGATGCCTCCCTTACAGCCAATCCCGAAGTGACAAAACAAAGTTTTCATTTACTAAATATTTGGGGGGTATTTAGGACTCGTCCCGGTCGAATATAACGTTTTTACTTGTTTTTGTTTTTTTGTGTGTTAATTAAACCTATTTTAAGAAGAATTAAATTGGTATTAAAAATCAATCAAACAAACGAAAAAAGATAAATAAAATGCAATTCCTTGAACATAAATAACAAAAAAAAAAGCTTTAGATATCAGCAGCCGATGGCTCTGGAAAAAGCGAAAGAGATATATGGAATATTGGAAATATTAATCGTCAGGGTTGGGGAATTTCGTACTAACCAAAAAGGTAATAACTTAAAAAGATGAATGTGGGAACTTCTCATATTCAATTTTCGTTAAAAACATTGGTTAAATAGTTAATATTCCTACTAACTAGTACCACTTGAAACAGTGGAAAAATTGAACAAAGAACGCTGATGCGATGGCGTAGTGGCCTCGAAATCAGTACTGATCCGTTCTGCTGGTTTAATGACTATGAAAAATATTCTTAATATTCCACTCTCAAAAAATAAATAGAATGTAATTATAAAAAAATAAAATAAAATAAAAAAATAATTTGCAGTTTCGCAGATTTGAACTTATAGCCTGTTGAGAAAATTAACATCCTGTAATACAATTTACATAAATAAAGGTTCACTATTAAAATAGAAATTCATACATAATTTAAAAAGAAAACGATTCCATGATTGGACAACTGAAACTTTTTTGGTACATAAAAGTGCTGTTGCCTGAAGGCACAGAAGTGTACTAAGCGAAGGCACAGAAGTCTACTAAAGAGCAGAGTAACAGCATTCTCCTTTGTCGGTCCTGTGGTAAGCAAAGTTTTGAAATACAAAAAATTTCTCTATCCTCTTATCTTTTTCCATATGTCTTATCAATATTATCTCCTTTTGTTTATTTAATTTTTGTTAGTAATTTTATTGAAAATAACACGGAAATGCTAGTGTTAACAAGAATATTAATATTCTTTGCAAATTACTTAGTAGCTAAAGTATTTAAATTAAAAGGGTTCAAAATGGCTGCATTTAATAATAAAATCTCTTTGTACGATTCAGTTTTAGAGATATAATGAAATATGCTGATTTTAAGTGTGTAGAAAAGCACAAAAACTTTGTAGGTGGTAGTAAAATTAAAAAAATTTTAAGTACCCAAAACTAAATTTACTTGAATATTTCCCCAATCATTTAGCATTTAAACAACACTTCCATACACTTTGCATATAATCCCATTCATACAACATTCTGTCAATGCTTTAGATAACATATTTTATATGCAAATAAATTTTCAAAATACTTCTTGCAAACTTTGTACTGTTCACTTTTAACTCATGCCCCCGTATATTTGCTTAGCCAAGCGTGTGTGTAGAATTCACATTGTGGATTTAAATACCAGGGCAGGTTTGGTTACACAAACAATTTACACCTCTTAAAAATTACTTGTTGAGTTCAAATAATATGTAATTTTCGGAATAAATTCTACACTTATAAGTTGTAATGAGTTTTGGGCAAAAGCACAAAAAACAGAAGAGAAGAGAAGAAGTGAAGATATACAACCAACAAAAATAAAAAGCCAGGAAAAATAAATAAAAGAAATTAAGCAGAGGAGTACAACATGAATGTATTGAAAGCCCCCAAAAATTGCAACGCCCACAACGTATGTGTGTATGTGTGACTGCAGTGGTAGTTGTGCGGTGTTGTTAGAGTAGTAGTAACACATTGTTACTGACATATCAAATTAACTTAATGACATAATGTTACACAAGTTATTCAAGTGTCATTCATGCACTGGTACGATACACAGACAGACAAACGCAGCACTGGGAATCACTGACTACGTCTGTAGTTGTGTATTTAACAAACACGTAAAAATGTTTTATATACGAGCACTTTGCACTGTTTTCAGTAGTAGTTACAACATCTAACTAAATTGAACATGTTCCTTATTCTTGTTGTAGTTGGCTTTTTATTCGTTCTTATTTTATTCTCTTTGAGTCAAATGACACCCTTTTGTGTCAATGTTTTTAACATTCTGTGTTCGCTTGAGTGTTTCTTTGCCATTCTAAACTTGACTTGGCATTTTCTCCAACTATTATATTCTTTAGTAGCATACGATACTATGGATATAATTTTGTTGATTTTGTTTAGTGAATACAAGTCGTCCGTCGTACACTTAGTTAGTGTATATGAAAATTTTCCTGTCAACTGTATAAGGTCTAAAGTTCAATTTTCGCAAAAATAGACAAATTTTAGTCATGTCCTAAACACATAATACGTACAAACGTACTACAGCAATAACATGATTTTAGACTGGTAAAAGCAGCCAGAGTATTTAAGGAATTTATAAATTGAACAATTTTGAAAATTATAGCACATAGACACCAACTAAAAGACGTGAGAAATCTCTAGGTCTAACTGGCAAGATTGCCAACACAGCAACGAATAGTCATAAATGTGTCTTATTTTTGAACACACCGCAGCACTAAGTTCCTATTTGTGTAAATCACTTTTCATTAGTGAAATGTAAGCGCACGGTAATTCGGCAAGTGAAATGCAGTGCAGTGCTCACAATTGTTTTTAGCCCCTCATAACTTTGGTTCCTGTTGTTATAAAAGTGTAAAATTTGAGGGCACGGTAAACCTATAAAAATCACTTATGCGCAAACTTTCAAAGATCTATCATTCAAGGCTTTCGAGATATGAAAGTGAAAAAAAAGTGTATTTTGATATGAAGTTACTGACTCACTCATCAATATTATAAGGCACTTCCACTATGAGTAGAAATCTAGAAGTCATGGTGAGAAAAATCTGAAAACGGAACATTTATGTTGGCGGCGTTTGTCATTCCCTTTGCAGTCTGCGCAATATGAATATTGCGGCCATATAAAATATATATAGGAATCGAAAGTTCTTGTGAATAGGGAAGACGCATAAGCGATGTCTGTCTCTGCCCCCGTCTGTACGGGAAATCGATTTTTTCAAGACCCCAGAAGAGCTGGAGACTTTATTCTTGGACTGATGGATTGGCAACGATCCTAAATTGAGTGGTTCAAAATACGGTTCCAGAGCTGGAAAGCCTAACATTATTTCAATATATAAAATTAACCGGCAAAAATTAATTAATTTTTTAGTTTATTTTATATATTTGGGAATTTGTTCTTTAACACTAAAATAATCAATTTTGAACTTTTTTTTTTTAATTTGGCAAAACAATCAGCACGAATAAAATTAATTATTATATATAATTTTTCATCTAATTAAACCTATTTTATACTGCAGGAAGAATGAAAAAAAAAGTTAAAAAATTTGATTCCAGGGATGGACAATTGAAAGTTTTTTATACATAAAAGTAACCAAATATTTAATTAAAACCATTTAATGCAAAAACAAATTCATCAAAAACAATCAAAAATTCGATTGCAGGGATGGACAATTGAAATTTTTATTTTGCTACATAAATTCTATTATTCTATTCTTCAAGAAAAATAAAATTGGTTTTAGAAATACAAAAAAATTAAAAAGAGGATTCCAGGGTTGGACAATTGAAACTTATTTTGGTACATAAAATTACCAACTGAAACAAATTTTTTCATTTTGTTTATAAGTTAAACATATTTGATTTTTTTGAAAAGGTCTGGTGATGTTAGAAATCAGAAAGGCCAAGAAGACAACTGCATAGCTGTAACATATTAACTTTTTTTTTTGAAATGTTAGAACACAACGAACACAAATTCGTTTCTTTGGTAATCAAATAAATTTTCCATAAACAAATAAATAAGTATTGAAAACAAAATAGATCAAAAAGATGGATCCACGTTTGGAATAAATGTGTGTATATGTGTATATATCGATGAAGGATATGTTAGATTCGGCATAGACGGACTTCTACTTGTTTTTATATAAGTTAAGAGCACTTTCGCTATAGCGAGGGAGCTGAAATTTTGTATACAAATAGGTATTGGTGAACAACTGACAGCAAACCTTCAAAATCGGAATATATTTATAGGGAGGCCTAGGTTTCCCTTAATTGTGTTTAAGTCGCTCCAAAATGTGGGGTCCTTATGTAAAGAGTTAAAATTCGGTATGGTGAACTTTTGATGATAAATATCTGAAAACGGAATATTTCCCCTTTTTAATATATTTAAAACCATAAACAAAGTTTGTATAAAGGAAACTTGGCAAAAAGGTGTCATACCTCACAAAAACATAAATGTGACCTGCTCCACGAAAAGGGACAAAGAGGGTAATTTTATTCCTTTGATATTGAACTTTTTTTAGATTTCAAATATTATATATATTATCTGTTTATATCACATTTTTAAATTTTTTCATTAATTATGTTCATCTTTACAGGTGATTTGTAAAAAAACTAAAAGACATAGAAACTTGCGGTTTGCGGCATTTGAAAGAACGTTTTTTCCTATAAGAATCACTCAAAAAAAAAAAAAAAAATTTTCGGCGCAGAGGTCCATTTCGTGGAGCAGGGGCCAAATTACCCCATTCGATATCGAACGAAATTTCCATACAATTTAAATACAAATTTTGATCGATATCGAATGCCGTAATTTGGCCCCAGGTCACAAATGTAGAAAAATAAGGCCAAGTTCCAAACCAAAAGCTTCGAACATTAAATGTAAAGAGTACCAACTGCTTGACAGTTCATAGGTTTCATTTATAAACAAACTTCTACCTAAAAATTGTAAATTTTCTCATATTCAATTAAAAGGGGATACAATAAATAACGTAGTAAATCTAAGTGCTAGGATGTTAACGCTCTGAAGAGCTTTTCAATTCTTTTTTATTAGCAATTAAATTTTTCGATATTAGAGAACAATTTCACTAAACTAGATCTAACGCTAAAATTTCCCAATACATACCATATAGAATTTAAAAACTTGTACAAACTTGTCAGCGTACAGTAGACAGTAACAAGATTGCACTCCTTTCGAATCTGCCACCCACTAAGTTTAATTTACAAAGTATGGCAGAGTTTACATTTTAAACCAAAACTCTTGCATATTCTCTACTTTATTTCAAGTTGCTGCTGCCTAAGCCTGACTGAGTAGTCTGTAAACTTAACTAAAAAAATTTTTCCCAAAATTCAAATTAAACCCATACGTACGTGTATCTATGTGTGCGTACAGTAATGCAAATGTAAGTAAGTATACATGGATGCTTGTAGTACATGTTGTAAATTTGTATAAATATTAGGCACGTTAAAACTAATTTGTTCTTCAAAAAATATTATCGAAAATAACTTAACTCGTTGGCATATGACCAATTTGTGGGTGCTGTTGGCTGAACTAGTAGAACACGAGACTATGAAGCGGAGGGTCCTGAGTTCGAGCCCGCGCTGAGTCATAAAATATTGTGTTGAATTCTTCTGATCAGCATTAGTGCGTGATTGTGTTAGTTGTTGCCAGCCTATTTCAATGATGAAGGCATAGTCACTGGTCACTGAACATAATTGGCAGCGACTGACACTATCATGTACTAAAAAAAATCTAACAGCATCCACCTTCGTCGGCCCTGTAGCAAAAATTAGCCGTCAAAGTAAAAGGTTGAAATAGCTACAAAATCAACTGTCTATCTTCTCATTTCTCCTAATCTGTGCCCTCAATACTATCCCCTCGTTTTCAGTTCCGGCGAAATGCATTGCATATATAGGGGTCATCCCCTCAGTGCTGGTCCAAGATAAAAAAAAAAAAAAGTTTCATAAATGGTATAATAGTAGAAATAACATTTTAGTGCTAATCACATAATGTAAATAATCTTTTGAGCGTCGAGCAGTAACATGTTACGGTCATTTTTAGTTGGTTTAATTACTTTCTGAGAAAATCCAAATGAAAAGTTTAGAAGTGTGGAAATAGCATTTTATTTTTATACCCTTCAAAAAAAGAACCCGAGGGCATATTCACTTTGTCATTCCGTTTGTAAAGCAGCGAAATATCCTTCTGCGACCCCATAAAGTATATATATTTTTGATCAGTGATGAAACCTAAGACGATGTGGTCATGTCCGTCCGTCTGTCCGTTTTTGGATTAAGTTCAAACGAAAAGAGTCAGACCCTTGAAACTTGTAATAAATACATTTTGAAGGATATCACAGCTCAAGTTCGTAAATGGGGTGAATTAGACCAGAGGGAAACAATTTCGCTTAAAAAGTACTAAGCCAACCTCTAAAAAGCAACATAAATTTTAAAGTTTTTTCTGTAATTTTAAATTCTTCTGGTTTCTTGACCTCTTTTAAATTATTATTGTATTTTGGTATTTTTAAGCTTAAGGTCTCTTTATTTTAATTTAATTTTTAATTTTGATATTTCGTCACTCCTTTGTGTGACTTCTTCAGGATGTGATTTCCTGAAGAAGTCACCCAAAGGAGTAACGAAATATTGAAATTAAAAATTAAATTAAAATAAAGAGACCTTAAGCGTTGAATTTGCAGTCATAAAATCAGAAAAATTCATTTTTTGACCCCTCCCTCTTTAGTGGGCGTTGAAGTTACATATTGCATGGAAGAATGGTGTAAATATTTAACATATTATATAATTTAAGCCTACATTCCTTAAAAATTTACTTTAAAGATTTTATGACGAAGCTGAGATGTTCTCTGATATTCCTCTGCCCTACCCTCCCTCCCTATTGCCCTCTAACTTACCCTATAAAATTTTTTTTTTTTTTCACGGAATAACATTAAGAATTTACTTTTTAGTGTTTTATGCCAAACGTGAGATGTGTTTTCTATGGCCCCTCCCTGTGTGACCCCTACAAAATAAAGTTTTTATTTACAAAATATTTGGAGGTTATTTAAGATTCGACCCGATCAAATAAAACTTTCTTACTTGTGTTTTTTATTGAAATGTCAAAAGACAATTATATATATAAGACTTACCACACAGTCTTACATAATTGTCTTTTGACATCGATATTTATTAATTAATCTTCTGATATTGTCAACGTTCATTATTTGTAAAAGCAGGCTATGGTACAGATTCTATTTTACACGTGGAAATCAAATTTATATATGTTTATCTTGAATAACCATTTAATTGGGTGCTCTCCTAATAAATACAATTATAATGTGAGTGTTGTGCATGCAATCACGCTTCCGTTGATACTCCTAGGTGTTGTTGTTAACGATGTTCATGTTCTTTTTGGAACGTATTCAATACTTTAATATGGGAATTTTCTAATAAAAGTACCAGTTCAAAAGAAAAACTTCAAATTTTTTTTAGTTTCATACAATTTGCTAGAATCTTATACATGTTCCTCTTGTTTAACATTCGTGGAAAAACTATTTATTGAATTTTTATTATATATGTATAATATTTGTAAAAAATTTGTGCTATGGAGATATGCTGTTGAAAAGATAAAGAAAACGGCTAAGTCTGTCAGTAATTTGTATTTTTCCTATCAATCCGAAAAATGTTTAAGTATAAACTTTTTAGTAAAACTTTTAAAAGAATCTGAACAGACGAATTTTGGTTTTAACTGCGATCAACACTTAGGAGATGGCTCCTACTGATGCGATGCATTGAACCGGAAATGTGGTGGACAGTTTTAAAGGGGCAGATGGCGAAATATGGAAAGATAGATAGAGAGAAGGAAGGAGAGAAATAAATAGAGTTTTATGTATCTATTTTTTACTTTATTGGCGAGTTTTTTGCTGTAGTACCGATGAAGGATGAGGTTACTGTAGTACGCTCTTTAGTATATGACAGTGTCAATCACTCTTTATTTTGTGCAGCGAACACGGCTATGCCTTAGCCATACAAATAACTCGACAGCGACTAATGCAGCCATGCATATCAGAAAAATTCGACGGCATATTCGAATACTTCATGGTAGGAACACAACTGGGACGAACGACGAATTTCGTTCAGTACGACGAATTCGTTGGTAAAAATTCGCTCTATAAATTCGTCGTATGAAATACAATAACGACGAATAAATTAAAATAATGTACACAAAAATTTTAAATATTGTTAAACATCTTGGTAATCCTCTGATGCCAGATTCTTTAGACATTTCATAATTTCCCGGGTGGTGTCCATTTTTTCCACAACAAATTCCTTTTTGTAATTATTTTCTGAAAATTTTTTCTGTAAATAAATTATTCTTTTCATTTAACAGCTGAGGGGGTGACCATATGAAAAAGTAGGAAATAGGAAGAAAGAATATATTATAAAAAGTGTTAAAAATTAATAAAAAGTCGTCCGAATGATACATTTTTGTGAATTGGTGAATGCATTTTTAGTATATACTGAAAATTTTCATGCTAGATGCAACAATACAGTAGTGTATTATGTTTTCCCACAAAAAACCAGTTTGAGTATATGAAACCTGGGCACCTCATACTGATTTGTTCGTCGCTCGCTGACGAAACAATTAGAAATAAGTCTATTTCAACTTTCGCTGAGTATGACGAATTTCGACCAACGCCACGATTGTGTGCATTTTCATGTACACCAATGTGTTTTATTTTTGGCGACGAATATTCGCGACCAAAAATTCGTCGTTCGTCGCAGTTGTGTTCCTAGCATCAGGTTATAAAAAATATGGACGCCTAGATCGGCATTTTATGTATATCAGAAAAACACTTTCTAACACAAAGCAAAACATGTCGTGAATGGATATAAACAATTAATGTTTTTGCTGCGTGTTCATTTTATATATGAGATCATAAATTTCTTTTTCTATCTAATAATAATAATAATAATAATAATAATAATAATAATAATAATAATAATAATAGCCAACACCAAATTGAATTGTATTCTTTTTCTTATTGCTATTGCTGTTTTAAAGTATTTCTAACAAAAACCAACAATGTCTTGAAATTCACCATATAGAATTAAATAAAATTGTTTTCTTTTACAAATAGTAATTAATTTTAAAACACACAAAACTGTCATAAGATGCAGACATCTGTAATATAATTAAATTAATTTGATTGGTAAATTTTATAAAATAATAAATTTCTAATATATATCACAATGAAATATGCTTTTGATTTGTTTATTCTGATGCAATAACTACTGCAAAAAGAAATTATTTATTTGTATATATTATTTATCACATGTTGGACTAACTTTCAATTACAAACAACTTTTAAATAGAATTCGACATAGAGACATTTCTTTATACGTACATACAGTATTTGAAAATATAATAGGGGGACTCTTATTTCCTAATATTATATCAGGTTGGTTTAAAATTATTGCGAATACATATTTGATATATAAAAATTAAGTGCCCAAGCAGCGCATGAGATCATTCATTACCTTCACCAAAATATATATATATAAATATCTCATCAGTGAGTATGTTTTTGAAACTTTAGCGACAACTTCTCGCGTTGAAAGGTTGTGAAAAATAAATTTCAAATTTTACGTAAAAAAATATGAAATACCATTACGTCTTTAAGTAAGAATGTATGGGGAACCTGGGTTCGATGACCACAGATATGTACAACAAAATTTAATGGACACCTTTAATACAATGTACACCTTGAATACACTGTAGACGTTGTCTTTCTTTCATCGTGTACACCTTCTAATTGTGTATAACTATGAGTGTACTCGTGCACATCTCGTGGATATGCTTTTTTTAATTTGAAACTGGTGGATATATATAATATTTTCAGTGGTTGCTTTTACTGCGCACACTCACATTCATTTTATGAAGCTACAAAACAAATACAATGTTATCATCTCCGCAAATGTGCATGCGTACATAAAGTGAATTCAATGTTTTCAATGTCTTCAATGTAGACACTTGAGGTATGATGCACAGTCCTGTACACTCAAGATTTGTTTGTGTATAAACTGAGACATGCATATATTTTTCAATGTCATGTTTTTCAATTTCGTTGATGTAAACTTGTGTGTACAGAGGATAAAATATGTTCACTATTTCGAACTCTGATGCCCACTTTAATATCTAACCGGTTTCACTACAACGAGTACAATTCTTTGCTAATATTCTCGGTTAATTAAGTTATACGGTGTTCATATAAACAGCAATATTCAAATTATAACAATTAAGGCCAATATTGGGACTAAATTTTCATATAAAAATTACAATTAACTTATTGGCAATTAAGAGATAATTGTTTTAATAATGATCCACGATTTGGATTTCATATTTTATGCCATTCTGCGATATGGATCGCGATCCATCAATAATGCTACACTTTCAATACATATCGTGATACTGGATCACGTTTAAGATATATTGAACGTGTAGCAGTGCCCTTAGGACTTGCTGTAATTAAGAGTCTCTTAGACTATTAATATTTTTAATCAAACTCCAAAACTTGACGAACTATACATCATCATTGTCGACATTTATTATATTTATAAGATATTAGTAAATAAATCAAATCAAATCAAAATCAAATTTATGAAAAGTACCTAAAAAGTGTATACCAGAATTACTCAAGTGTACTGGTGTACGACTGGTTCTCATGTATACTCGTACATATTAACCCAAAAAGAAGTCCCTAGTCTATAGTACCACTGACAGTAGTGCATTTTCAATGATGCCCACTTTTTAAATGTCTATAGTAAATAGCAATATAAGTCACTGGTACTAGCAACTTTGTCAATAGTAAGTCATTAAAGTTTCACTCTTGATAGGATAATTCAAATTTACACACTGTAAAATGCTGCTTTTCAAAATTTTTGTATGCTGTCACGGATTTTATTATTAAACTATTCAGAACATTCGAATGTTAAGTAAATGAATAAAATCCTCTAGAACAATTTATCTTAAAGCATACGCCAAAATGAAGCCTTCGTCGGCCCTGTAGCAAAAATTAGCCGGCGAAGTAAAAGGTTGAAATAGCTACAAAAACAACTGTCTATCTTCTCATCTTTCCTAATCTGTCCCCTCAATACTATGTCCTCGTTTTCAGTTCCGGCGCAATGCACTGCATATATAGGGGTCATCCCCTGAGTGCTGGTCCAAGATAAAAAAAAAAAATAATTGTTTGAAACAAACCTAAATTATTACAAAATTTACTGCCTATTTCACGATAATAAGATAATAATTTTTTTTATTCAGACTCTAGTTCAAATTTGCAACCTGCAAATTATTGATTTAAGAATTTTTATTAAATGCAAGTTATTTTCTTAAGTGTGGAATATCATCAAACTAAAAGAATGGATCTGTATTGATATCTAGGCCGCTACACCAACTCATCAGATTTCCTTGTTCAACTTTTCATGATGTCATTAGGTATATCAGCTATTTAAGAAATGTTTTTTTTAGCGAAATAGAATATGAGGACTTTTTATAAAGGGGGTTTTTATAAGAGCTTGCTGATTTGAAATTTAAATAAAACACATGCCAAATATGAAATGGTAGATAATTTCTTGTCATTTAACATTTAAATATAATTTCGGGCATATGGCCACCACGACTATTTTGCACAAAGGTCATTCTGGAGGTCCAATTTTCGACCACCTTTTCAAGCATTTGAGGGCGTATTTCAGCAATGACACGTTGAATACTGGTTTCCAAAGCGTCAATCGTTGCTGGTTTATCCACGTAAACCAATGATTTCAGGTATCCCCACAAAAAATGATCGAGTGGCGTCAAATCACACGAACGCGGAGGCCAATTCACCGGTCCATTTCTCGAAATAATGTTGTCGTTGAAATGTTCTTTCAATAAGTCCATTGTTTCGCTCGCAGTATGACAAGTGGCACCACCCTGTTGAAACCACATTTCGTTTACATCCATATCTTGAAGTTTTGGCACCAAAAATTCATTGATCATGATTCTGTATCGATTTCCATTTACGGTAACGCGTCGTCCTTCCTCATTTTTAAAGAAATAAGGACCGATGATTCCACCAGCTCATAGACCGCACTAAACAGTACATTTATCGGGATGCATTGGCAATTCTTGAACGGCGTGTGGATTATCTTTGCTCCAAATACGGTAATTTTGGGAAATCATTCACCAAAAATGCACCTCATCACTGAAGAGAATATTGCGGTAAAAAAGCGGATAAACATTTTTAATTGAACACTGTTTTTGAAAATAAATTTCCACGATATGGAAGCGTTGTTCTGGAGTTAACCTGTTCATGATGATTTGCCAAACAATACTGAATAGAGACGTCACTTTAAACTGTCAAAACAGCTGTCAGACAACAGAGTAATTCCTATAAAAAAAAAAACTTCATAAAAAAAACACCCTTTTGCATATTAATTTTTAAGCCAACTAATTCATGGTTAGCAAAAAATTTTCGAAACCTGACGATTATTATTCAAAATTTTCCATTTTCTCTTTGACTTTTTCTGAGTTCAAAATCTTTATTATTTATGTCCATGCTTTCGAAATTTTTACTTAAGTTAACAATTAACAATGAACAAGTAAACAGAAGGCGCTCGCCCGTTTTATTAAAACTGAATACAATTTCTTTTCGAACTTATTAATTTTATTATTAAGATAAGAATTTTTTATGCAGACTCAAGTACAAATCTGCAAATTATTAAACATTCCACTCTTAATAAAATAACTTGAATTTTATAGAGATTCTTAAAAATATTCTTAAAAACTTGAACTTGAGTCTGAATAAAAAATTATTATCTTAATAAGATAAGATTTTAATTATTTATGTTTTAAATTTAGTTCTACGAAAGAAAGAATTTTTTCCACATGGCATGAAATAGGCACGAAAGATGGCAATACTTTACCTTCGCTTTCCAACTGCTGCAGAATAATGGCAAATAATAAGACTATTAAAATGTTTAATATATGAATGTATATGTATTTTTATTATAACAATATACGAGAGTATGTATTATAATATAAATTGCTCTAGAGTTAATTTAAACCCTACATGCTTATTTAGGCACAACGGATATTTGTAAACGAGTGGATTTGTAAAATTAAGTGACACAAGACACAAAGGAAAATAAGTCCAGGATATTGGGAAAAAGATTTTCTTGACATTTGTCAGCAAATTTTTCCTTTTACAACTGAAAATTGATTTTAATTCTTATTGAAAATGTGTTTGTGTTTGCAGAAAAGGAAAACTAACTTTGAATCGAATGTGACAATAACTTAACATTTTATTCATCTAAATCTTTAGATACTCGTACATACACACTCGTATGTAGACAATTGTGTCTTCTACTTTGTGTGTACTCGTATGTACATATAATTTGCTATTTCCTTGGGGTTAAGAATACGAGTATATATCAATGAATTTAAGGATGCGAGTAACAATGAATTCCAACAACGTTGGATTAATTTAAAACGTATTGTGTATTAACATATTTTGGCTAAAATGAACAAATGATTTAATCAATAACGATACGAGTGAATTAGTTGACATATAGAGTTATTTTTGGTTTTGTATATGTGTCGGTATGTCTGCATGCCAAGACAGGTGAAATAGTAGACGGCACAATAAACTCAACCGATTAAAATAAGAAATTGAAATGTCGTTGTTCATTTGTTCCGATCCAAAGAATTCAAACTATATAAAGAATATTTTTGCTATCTGCATACTTGTGTCTATCTAAACTTTTTTTTTCGTAGTAAATAATTCTATAAAACATGACATTTGGATTCGTAGAGTTTATTTTTTTCCAGTTCACACAAATACTGTTGGATGACAAACGTTATTGAAATATTTTTAATGGAATTCTTGTTTTTGTCCTTTTGTGCCCATATGTGAGTTAGTTTCTATGTACGAGTATTTATGAATCTGACAGGTTTTTGTGTTCATACAATAAAATATCAAAAAAAAGAACCAAACAGATAAAATAAACATTTAAAATCCACAAATACACATGTACATTTTAAATTAAGTTTACATCATGTGCATTGTGGAAATGGAAATAAAAAATATTGTGATGGGAAATTTTAATAATGTGGAAAGGATCCCAGCATTATTGAAATCATTACTGCGTATGTCTGGCTGATATACATAAATGATTACTTTTGGTTAAAATTGCCTTAAAATTTTATTTGCAATAGTTTCTTGTTTAAGTGTGAGCTGCCGCCGTTGAATGTGTTAAATATTTGCTTCCATTGGAAAAGTGAGCTTTAATTAACAAAAAATCGCTAAGAGATCCACAATACGAATGAATAAAATTAAGTTGTTTTTTGTAATAACGATATTGCGATTTCATTGATTATTTTTACTTTCTATTTTGATTTTATGAGATCCACTTTGTTTTTTTTAATTAAAAAAACACTAAAAACTTGTATATGTATATTCCAAAAAAAAATATATATATATATATCTCATAAATAGATGACTGTAGTACCTGAAGTGTTCAAAAGTCTGGTGCCATTACCTGAAATAGTTAAAGTGTAGACTATGAAACTGAAAGTTGTGAGTTTGATCCTGACTAACAGTATCATGTACCGGAAAATATCATCCTATAACTCCTCGAAATTATAGCAGAAACTCGTCAGCAAACTAAAAAGATATAAATATTAATTGTGTAAGATGTTAGCGTTAATCGCGAAAGCGTTTCTTGTAAAGGATCTTTCATTAAGCCCTTCATTTATTTAAATTTAAATAAAACAAAGTGTGTGTGAAATATCATCATTATTATTCGTCTGAAAGACTTTTTTATGCCATTATATGTGGAATATAACATCCGTTCAGATGTCCGCCACAGTTTTTCTGGGTAGAGCCCATCCGATATAAGCGATTTTGCATGACTCTGGCGCATACTCTGGCTCATATTTCCTACAGGGCCGACGATGAAGGGTGATGTTAATCACTCTCAGCTATGTGCGGTAACCAGTGATATACCTTCCTCACTAAAACAGGATCACAACAACTAACACAACCACACACTAATGCTGTTGGCTGAAGTAGTAGAACACGAGACTATGAAGCGGAGGTTCGTGAGTTCGAGCCCGCGCTGAGTCGTGAAATATTGTGTTGACTTCTTCTGATCAGCATTAGTGCGTGGTTGTGTTAGTTGTTGCCAGCCTGTTTCAGTGATGAAGGCATAGTCACTGATCACTGAACATAATTGGCAGCGACTGACACTATCATGTAATAAAAGCAGAGTAACAGCACCCGCCTTCATCGGCCCTGTAGCAAAAATTAGCCGGTGAAGTAAAACTTTGAAATAACTAAAAAAAAACTGTATCTTCTCATCTTTCCTAATCTGTCCCTTAATTCTATCCCCTCGTTTTCAGTTCCGGCGCAATGCATTGCATACATCCCCTGAGTGCTGGTCCAAGATAAAAAAAAATTTTATGCAGCGATGAAGTCATTGTGCTTAGATTACACTAGAGATGAAGCCATAAGCTGCAGTGCACAACAGCAATACTAAAAGATACACGCAAAGTAAATTCCTTTCCTTTCAATTCTGCTACGATTTAAATTATTAAATCTTTTCACTGGTAAATTGCTTAATACCACATCCCTACAAACACATTCTGATGGCAATTTAAGTGAAATGTGATATGATTGAAAATTAGTCGTGACTCGAGAAAGTCCCTACTGACACACGACGCTTTGCCCACTAATACCCTTAGGTGGCTAAATGATGTACAACTTATTTGATATATTTTTGCCGGTGAGACAATTTTGCTTGGGGCCACTAGCAAAAGATGCACTTATCATCTTCCAGAAGTCACCTAGGCGACATAAATCACTAATAATCCACCAAATTTGTGGGGGGTTATAAAACGCATATGTCTGTATGTTTGTGTTAAAAAAAAAACAAAGTAAAAATGTTAGTATGTTTGAGATGCATAAATAGTAACTTTGAGTTGTGTGGTCAGTGGCATGTAAAAACAACATAATTTTCAAACGGACAAAGCTGTAAAACGTGCCAACTTTGAATTGCTTTTGAACATACGTTTTTCACTTGCTCATATTTCGTTTCATGCCATTATTTTTTCTTTATGTGCAAATAGTTTGAATGCCACTTACAGACTGCGAACACAATGTTTACAAAAAACAAAAAAAATATCCAAGTGAAACGACAAACAACCAAGCACAATAATTTAACACATTTTCACACAATTGCATTCTTAACCGCAACTAGAACACATAATGTGACACACTCTTACTTATATCTGCAATTCATGCCATATATTCATTCCATATGCGAATAACATTTCTACTGGCAAAAGATCCTTGCCACTTTTTCCCAACAGCTAAAATGTATAATATTACCAGAAAAGATTCAGAAGATGAAGTCCAAGTTATAGCAGTCAGTGGTAGCAGTTTGCAAAATATGGCATAAACTTTTAACAAATTACTTGTACACAACAAACTCATTTAAAATTTAAAACCAGTATGATGAATTTTCATATGTGTACTTATTAAAAGTACCGCATTAATTTAATATCTTTCATGTTCCAAACTCTATTTGGCAATGAGTATCATCTGTGGTGTTTCCGTTTCTGTGTCTGTGTCTGTTGCTGTTTCCTTTTACGTTTTTATTTTTCTCCCTTGCTGCTATTAACACTTTTTAGTTGTGCTCGTACTCGTATGTAGTGTGCTTTTGGCAGGGTTGGGTTTTGGGTCAGTTGCATTGGCTGGTATGCATGTTATTTAGTGGTGTTCATTGGTCCCCAAATAGAGATTTTGTAGATTGGATCACGTCGGTTCGCATGAGTTATATATACCGCAAAACATTTATTCATTAAACTACTTCCATGAATCACTAACACATGTTTACACACACATAGTCGTCTTACACGCTCCCATATACATTTATTATAAATATGTACACAAAAGTTGCTAAGATGAACATGTAAAACATTGCACAGTAGTGATAATGATTAAATTGTTATCAGTTGCTATAATATTTTAATTGTTAATGTGAAAAGTATGACACTAAATGTGGCAGAATTATTTTTATTTAATGATCAAATGTTATTGCTTTTAACAGTCAGTGCTCTAAATAATAATATGCAAGTATATTTTCAAATTTATACCAGCTTTAATGTAATGAAAAAAATAGTATTTTCCTTTGTGTCTTGGAATATTCATCATGTCCTTCTGAGTTTAAATAAATTTTCGAATAATTAGCCTATCAATCTTACGGCCATTTTCACAATGTACTCGTATGATTAAGACTTAACGACAACTTTTGTATACTAAACTTGGCGTTAAAGTCCACGTTAATTTTTAATCGTACATTATGAAAAGAGCCGCTAATTGGATACGTTTCGTAGTTTTAAATAAAAAAAATCAATTTTCGTTAAAATATTGGTTAAATAGTTGATATTCCTACTAACTAGCACCACTTGCAAAAGTGGAAAAATTGAACAAAGAACGCTGATGAGATGGCGTAGCGGCCTCGAAATCAGTACTGATCCGTTCTGCTGGTTTGATGATTATTGAAAAATATTCTTAATATTCCAATCTTAATATAAATTAATAAAATAGAATTTGAACAAATTCATTTATTAATAAAATAATAAAAAATGGTTTGCAGTCTTGCAGATTCGAACTTAAGCCCGTTGATAAAATTAACAATTTAAAAAAAAATCTTTAAAAAGTTTTATAAATAATAAAATTTAATTCTTTCTTATAACCTCCAAAAAAGAATTGGAGGGTGTATTCGCTTCATTATTCCATGTGTAATGCGCTTCTAAGACCCCATAACGTATATATATTTTTGATCAGTGATGAAATCTAAAATGATATAGCCTTTTCCGTCCATCCGTCCGTAGAAATACGATTCAGTATTCGCTTCATTATTCCTTGTGTAATGCGCTTCTAAGACCCCATAACGGATATATATTTTTGATCAGTGATGAAATCTAAAATGATATAGCCTTTTCCGTCCATCCGTCCGTAGAAATACGATTCAGTTCAAACGAAAGAAGTCAGACCCGTGACATTTTTTATGGATAAAATTTTAAAGCTAGCACCACAGGTCAAGTTCGTAAATGGGCTGATTGGGTTCAGAGAGGAAAAAAGTTCCCCCAAGAAGAACTAAACTAATCGCTAAAAAAAACAAATGACATATTTTTATGCCAAAGAAAGTCCAAGACGTTGAAAATCCTCAAAACCAGAAAATCATAAAAAACCGATTTTTGGACTCCGCCTCCTTTAGTGGGCGTTGCAGTAACATATTACATAGAAAAAGGGTGCAAATATTTAATAAATTCTATGCCTTAAGACTACATACCTTAAAAATTTAATATTTAAGCTTTCACGATGAAGGTAAAAAGTACTCCTCCACCCACTTTTGCTCCCTGTACAAAAAAAAAATAGCAGAACAGCTGTTTTCGAAAGCCGCAACACCTTCATCATCAGTGCTCATATGTATTCTGTTTATCACCCACTTATTAGGTGGCTTATTTGAATGCGATAACAGTTCCTATTTACACAAATTTTATTGTGAATAAGAATCCCAGAACTGTATCAACCTGATGTTAAGATGTTATTGTTTTTTAATACCCGTGTTACCGTTTGATTATTTTTCTTCATGTCCCATTTTTCTGAATTTTTTGTCCCATCATATTTTCTCAACAGCTAGCTGCAGCTGACGGAAACTTAAATATATTTAAGGAGAAATGCTCTAGATATCAAATGAAAACGACACACGTAGGCCATTAAAAAGCAAACCTGGAATTAAATATTTTTTCTATCATTGGCCAAATATATTATCAAGAATTTAGTTATAAAAATTTTTTTCTATTTAATTTTAGTTCAATTTATAATTGCAGATTCCATATGAAGAAAGTATGTTAAAAAAATGATTTCCTTTACTCTGTGGAATTACATATAATGCGCAATTCTTTCTAAAAAAATGTTTCACTAAAAAGTAAACGTATACTAGAAATTAATTTTTTTTTATCAGCACTGTAAGTTATGAGGGATTGTTCACAGCAGTAATATTTTTCATGCTATTATTTTATGTTCGCAGCAGTAAAATTTTTCGTGCTATTATTTTATGACATATGATTTTATGACTACAATTTGAATTCCCCAAATGTGTCCACTGGGAAACGGTATTCAGAAAACATAAAGGAAACACATTTTCTAAAAGGTTTTTTTTTTTTTTTTTTAAATTTGATTAGCTAATTCCGTTCATGATATTAAAAATTATATCATTTCGAAAAATTGTCTCGTTTCTCGTTTTATGAGCCACCCAAATACGAAATCAATTCCACTCCCAAACGGACATGGCTTGAAATAATTTTGACTTGGTATGCCGGAAATGAAATAAAGAATTATATCCTTCCTCTATCGAAGTTGTCATTGGCCTCGGGATCTTTTGGTTTCAAAAATTGTATTTGAAATAATTTAAATATATTCAATATGTTAATCTGTAATATTTTATTTCACACCACAGTGCAAAATCTTATTTATAATATTCTGCCACACACACTCACACATGCACGGACTGGCCTTTTGCCATTGCGGCTTATGTGAGTTGTGAAATTGACTAAAAACGTAAAAATAAGCGGGTTAACAGGGAGTTTAAATATCTAAAAGGCATACGCTAACAAACACATATGCAAAAACATTAAAAAAAGTGTTGAAAGTAATTTTAACTATAATAAATCCAAGAAATATATATGAACGCTGAAAAACAACATAAAAATAAGAATTTTATACAGCTAAAAAGTAAATATTTTACACACAGAAGTGTAAGTTACAAAATTACAACAACAAGAATAACAAAATGTAAAAGTAATTTTTTTAAAGTGAATGAATAACTATTGCAATACAAATATATCTTTTGCTGGTGTACACGTGCGTATGAGTAATTTATTCAAAAGCAACTGTGGCTCTTTAACCGACATTAACAAACAAACTTTATTTGCATGTGGAATGATAGATTCCGAGTAAGACTTTTGCAGATGAAAGTATTTTTTTTTTGTTTTTATATATTCCTGAGCTTTTGATATTATTTTGGTAATAATTGTTTAAGCTTGAGGTATTTTATTAATTTTTTGTTTTTAAATTTTTGCAAAATTTCTTGTATAAGATAGAATTGGGAGTTACATATAATTCCACAGAGTAAAGGTAACCAACCAGTTTTTTTCACATAATCTATTTACATGAAATCTTCGATTACAAATCGAACTAAAATTAAACATACAAATTTTACAATTAAATGCTTGATAATAAATTTAGCGAATGATAGAAAAATATTTGGTTGTAGGTTTGCTTTCTCAGTGTCCTACGTGTCTCGTGTTCATTCGATATCTAGAGTGTTTCTCCCTAAACAAATATTTTTGTTATTTTTAATTTTTATTAAATTCTAGCTATTTTTATTAAGAGTGTATTATTTAGAATATTTTTATTATCGTCAAACTAGCAGAACAGATCAGTATTGATTTATTTACATTATTTAACCAGAAAGGAATTGTTTAAAAGTATTTTCTAGAGTACTTAACGTAGAATTTTAAATCAATCATCTCTTCAGTAATTTACTTTTTTTTGTTAAAGGAAAGCTTTTCCATTCTCCAAAATGTCTACGTCGAAATATTTTTCCTTTGAAATTTGGACATTTTTTCATTGGAAAATAATATATACAGAAAAATACCAATTCCAAAAAATTTGCCTTTTATAAAAACAGTAGTTTATTTGCTTTTACCAGTGGACAGTGGGAAATGGGAATAATTCTGTTACTTTTAAACGGTTAGACTTTAAAAAAATTTTATGTTTCAATGCGCTTAACCTTAGCGTGTGCGTTTAGTATCTTTAAAAAGGACGGAGAAACGAGACTCTAATTTTATCCATAATATTGAACCAAATGTCAATGTATTTACTTTGGTCTGTTTAGAAATATGTTTTTAGACAGCTTTTTACTATTCAACAGATAAACGTTTTTTTAAATGTTTCGGTTTTCCTTTATTGTTTAAAAAGTATTCGACAAATATAAACTTTAGCTTTCGTTAATTATTATACCCGCCAAAAAAAAGAATTGGAGGATATATTCCATTCATTCCGTGTGTAACGCAGCGAAATGTCCATCTGAGACCCATAAAGTATATAAATTTTTGCCCAGTGATGAAATCTAAGACCATGTCCGTCCGTTCGTCTGTGGAAATCACGATTCGATTCAAACAAAAATAGCCAAACCCCTGAAATTGGGTATAAATATGTTTTGAAGAATAACACAGATCAAATTCGTAAATGAGCTGAATCGGCGCAGAGGGAAAAATGTTGCCCTAAGAAGAACTAAACCAACCTCTAAAAAACAACATAATTTATAGAACCTTTTTCCGTAATTCTTTTAAGCACATGATACAATTTTCTGTCAAAGAAGACCCAAAATGTTGAACTTGGCGCCAGAAAGTCAGAAAAATCAATTTTTTTACTCCACCTCCTTTAGTGGGCGTTGACGTAAGATATAATATGCAAAAATAGTGTAAATATTGGGTGTATTTTATTGAGGTATAGAACTTTAAGTTGGCATCACTTTTTTAACTGGCGGCCATTTTGTCAGCTGTCAAGTGATTAATATTTAGTTTGGTTTGCCATTTCATCATGAACAGGTTGACAAAAGAACAACGCTTGCAAATCGTGCAAATTTATTTCGAAAGTAATGGTTCAGTTCGCGAAGTTTACCGCAAAATTTTGTTCAGTGATGAGGCTCATTTTTGGTTGAATGGCTACGTCAACAAGCAAAATTGCAGAATTTGGAGTGAAGAGAATCCACATGAGACCCTTGAGACGCCATTACATCCACAAAAACTGACTGTTTGGTGGAGTCATTGGGCCATACTTCTTCCAAAATAATGCTGGAGAGTCAGTTACCGTTAATGGAGACCGGTATAGAGCCATGATAACCGACTATTTTGTTCCCGAATTGGATGGCATGAATGTGGATGAGTTGTGGTTCCAACAAGACGGCGCTACATGCCACACAGCGCACGTCACAATCGATTTATTGAAGGAAACATTCGATGAGCGCATAATTTCGCGGAATGGACCTGTCAATTGGCCACCAAGATCGTGTGATTTGACACCATTGGATTATTTTCTTTGGGGATATGTGAAGTCGCCCGTCTACGCCAACAAACCAGAAACGTTAGGGGACTTGGAAGCCAACATTCGTGGCGCTATTGCCAACATACGGCCCCATATGCTCGAAAAAGTGGTTGAAAATTGGACCTGTAGAATTGGCTTTATTCGAGCCAGCCGCGGCGGCCACATGCCCGAAATCATATTTAAACATTAATGACATAAAATTATCCTTCCAATAAAGCTAAATTGATGGACATTAAAACGATTTTCTTGTGTTTTATTTCAATTCGAAGTTCTATACCTCAATAAAAAACACCCTGTAGTTAAGAAATTGTATTAATTAAGCCTGCATTTCTTAAAAATTAGATTTTTTATCCTTTATGATCTTTCTTTCTTCTCTCTGATGTTTTCCTGCCCTACCTTTGCCCCGTAAATGATCCTATCAAAAAATTTACGTTTTAAGTTTTTACGACAAAGGTGAGATGTCTCCCAAACCGCCCTTCCCGGAGTCACCCTGTAAAAATATAATTTTTAAATTGGACACAGAAATATCTTAAAGGAACTCTGACCCAGCAGGTCTAACATTTTTAATTTATTTATTAAATATTTGGGGAGTATTTAAGATTTGACCTGGTCGAATGTATACATTTCAATACAATTTAGCAAATTTTTAAGCACATTTTCGTTTGTGTGCCGCTGTATTTCACCGATGGCTTCACGAATATATTGTCCTTTAAAGCGTCAATTGTCTCTGGCTTGTCGGCGTAACACTTATCTTTGACGGCACCCCACAAATAATAGTCCAACGGTGTCAAATCGCAGCTCCGAGGTGGCCAAGCGACATCAGCTCTGCGGCCGATAATGCGATCTACAAAAACAGGTCGCAAAACATCGAGTGTAGCTTCGGCTGTGTGGCACGTTGAAACCAAATGTTGCCAATATCCTCCTTTTCAATTTTTGTGTACAAAAATTCGTTCAACATGGCCCGATAATGATCGCCATTGACTCTAACGGCCACTTCTTGCTCATTTTCGAAGAAACATGGCCCAATTTTGCCTCTGGACTAAAATCCGCACCAAACAGTGACTCGTTTTTGGTGCGTCGGCTTTTCAATGTATGCGTTCGGGTTTTCTGTGCCCCAAATGCGACAATTTTGCTTGTTTACACACCCCCCAAGATCAAAATGAGCTTCATCTGAGAAGATGATTTTTTTGGCATAATCGGCATCTTCTGTAAGTCGATCGCAGGCCCACTTAGCGAAGCGAAAACGCATTGGGTGGTCAAACATATTCGTTCAGCGGAAGGATAAAACTAATTATCTGTAAAATCAGATATGAGCTAAGTGTTACCATTCACGATATAAGCACTAGTTGAAAAAAAACGTTAGGTGGCGGACCCTTTAGTTAAAAAAGTTAATGCAAACCACAAAATAAAAAGATTTATTTAATTTACAAAGTATCGTTTCTGCTATAAAGATTTCAGAGTATTTATCGTATATTGAGGGCGCTGTCGCAGCTTAGGCTGTGAAGCGGAAAATCCCAGATTCAATTCCGCAATTAGTAATAATATTGTACCGAACGCTTTTGTGATGTGCACTAGTGCGCGATTTCATAATTGTTATCGGCCTGTTTCAGTTATAAAAAGAAGACATCGCAGAATATGACCGGCAGTGATTGGAACTATGGTGTGCTAAAAGCGCAATATAATGCCCTACTTCGTGGGTAGCGAAAATTCATAGTAGAAGTAAAGAATAAAACTCTACAACAAATTATTTATCTTCTCATCCTTCCACATCTGTCATCTCAACACTATCTCCTCCTTTCACAGTTTCTACGCAGTGCCAAGCATCAGAAGGTCTCATACTCAAGTTTCTGAAACTTTATGTATTTCGAATTCTATTATTCTATGCCTTAAAATTCGAGATCACTGGCGAATTTTCAATACATTTGATGCTGAAAATGTATCCTTTTAGTAATTTCAATTCGAGAATTTTCTTTTTATTTAACTTTTAATATTTACAGCGGAAAAGTTAAAAAGTACCCACCATCCTTTTAGTTGTTTATTTTTTGCTGATACACAAAACATTTGGATGCAAAGTTAAAGTTGTTTGTCTATAGGAGTATGTTTCATTATATAATTTTTTTTTAATTTTTTTGCTCGTATGTATTTCAGTCATTTCGTTGTTTGTTTCATGCATGTTATTGTTGTGTATGTGTTTAACCGGATGAGAAGTTGAGCATGTGTAAGTGCTAAATAAAAATGGTGTTTCGCTTCTTTTTAAGATTTTGCACATAAGTGCTCTTAAGGGCGCTCAACGGAATATTAAATGCCTTTTGTACTCGCATGTGCAATTTTCTGTTGATTCTGACAACAATTTTTCAATGAAAAATTGTTACTGACTTCATATTTTACTTTGTACGATATTCATTCATCTCAATATGTGTGGGTATGTGTATATGTAGTAGAAAAATATATGTAAAAATGTACATATGTATGTGTTCAACTTGTTTTCTCGTATTTGAAACATTTATTATTTTTTCTTTCTGATTGCCTTAATGCCAAATATACATAAATATATAAAATATTAAGTAGATATTTCATTCTAAGTAGCATACAAATGTTTAAGTTTCCATACAAATTCCTTAAAATTGAATGACTATATATGGGAATAATATTTGATTACATATATAAACAAATTCTGCTGAAAAAATTAATATATTTTCTTTACAGCTTGAACGAACTATAGCCTTTATGCTCTTCATTAACAAGAACCTTTTGCCATAAATATTCTTTATTGTTAATTTTCTAAGTTTTTGCTTTAAAATATTTATGCTTATGTTTTTTAAGAATTGCACTTAATTTCTTTTCGAATCCTAACATATTGTTGCATTTGCCTGCAGTTTGTTGGTGTTCGGTTGGTGGCAACATCAGTACAAAATGTTACACTCCATACGACCTTTCACATGTGTCAGTGTTAAAGGAATATGTCAACCAAATAGCAAGAAGATCTTAGACTTTATATACAATGGCAACAAACGTTTCGTTCTCTTCGTGCCGTTCAACAGTTTGTATGCTGTAGTAGGATGTACTCTTGAGCGACATGAAAATGTAATTTATGTAATGTCATTCCTTTTGGCTTACAAATCCCAACATGTTGGTTTATTGGATAAGGAACAGTTGTACACATGAACAAATTTTTATTGTATATTTATTTAAGTTTCCGGAAAAGCAGACAATATATAAAAATACGTAGCTATTGAAAAAAAATTGTTATACCTATGATTATCGAGATTTCATATAGAGTTTTCGCTAAATAGCGTAAAAATTTAGCACCCGATCTTTTTCAGTGTACCTAACAAGTTGATGGGCATGCATGTATGTGTGTGAAGTTTTCAGCATATAATATGACCAAATGGCAACATTGTATCACTGGTTGTTAGAAGAACACAATTTTTCACCAAAAATTGCAATATCCACAAGGCTAGAGAGAACAACCACTAATTCTTTGAAATAAAAATGTAAATAGAAAGGCTACATTTTGGATGCATATGCAGTTGACCCAGTTTCGCAATGCGACGCAACTCATAAAGATGGTTTATAGTATATAAAAGGACTAAAAAGCAACAAAATTTTATACACATTGTTAGAGTACATGTAGCATGTAGGCTCTACTGACCATGCAGTTTGAAAAAAAGGAAGAACGAAAAAAAGAAACTGCACACAAACTCACTTCTACAAACTCAAAAGCATGCTCGTATAGAAAATACTGGCTGAAGCCCATTTGAACGTGGCAAAAGTCTGAAATGTGTATTATTTGTATAACAAACCACTAAAAGGGGTGTACAATGTTAAGGATATACAGGAAATTATGCTAAATAAACTTTGCACTTACACACACACACAGACACATTTAAATGGAAAACAAGGGACAAACTGGACAAACAATCAAGTTGTTTATTATAAAAATATGTGCCAGATAAAATGGACACTAAACGTTGCACCATATATCGCTGCATGCAGACAGTGTGACCATTATTGCAGTCGCGAATAGCATTTCTTTAGTAAATACTTATATGTATTATTATATTTTTATGAAACAAAGTAAAATAGATTTTTATGAGGAAATAGAACAACACGGCCGCTATTTAATACAAATATGCATTCAGAAAACATTTCATGCTTTAAATCGTAATACTTAAGTCGCTTTCACACTATAAGACTGACCCCCTTATTCATAAAAATTATGAGAGGCTTATAAGAGTGTAATAGAGCAAATTTCATATGAAATTTTATTTTATTACGCTGTTATTAGACTCTCATAATTTTTATGAATAAGAGGGTTAGTCTATGATTTTCATTCGAATTTCTCTTTTGAGAATGCCTGAGATGCCGAAAAATCTAACGTATCATTACAAAACGCTTTCACACTATCACACTTAAAACAATTCATGAAATCTCTGTAGTAAGCTGTCGCAAAAAAACAACCCTGATAATATGAAATGTCTCAGCTTTTAGAAAAATTTCAAAAAATGGAGAGAGCCATCGATGTGCCACATTTTACTTCTCAATCTATGAGATTTTACTTAAGATCGCTTTCACACTATAAGACTTTTCATATTATTTCGAATTTTTCACAAATCTTAATACTCAGTCTTGTAGTGTGAAAGCCGCTTTAGTTGTCTTTGTTTGTTTGTTGAAATACTTTACAAAGTAAATTTGCAAAATGTTTGGTGCACAGATGCCGACGGGGTGACTTAGACCATATGTCAGCGATGTTATTAAACCGTATATTCTTCCGTTACTGTGACTGACTGTACACGACCTATGTCTGCAGATAAGAAGTAGCGACGTAGTTAACTGCAGAATATTCCTCAGAAGAACTGTAAATCGATACAGTTATCTGAGCCGTTGAAATTAACTAGTGCAAGTGAGACGCAATCCTCTGGAAAGACAGTAAACGATCAGTGGTCTGGCTGCACTTAAAATATAACTGCCAACGAGGCTTGATGTTGACTGACTCGGAGCTGCTTTGCGACTGTTAATAGTTTTTATTATCTTCGAAAAAATACTAAATTGTTGTACAGTCTTATATGTACAAATAATAATAGGGTGTTCAGATATTCACCTTAATTGAGTTTTTCGCAATCAATGGCATTATTGAGCTCAATTAACCATATAAAAATTTAATTCAGTAATTGCTCAATTAAGACTTAATTGCAACATTTAATTGCTATAATAAAACAAGTAAAAACTTTATATTCGACCGGGTCGAATCTTAAATACCCTCCAAATATTTAGCAAGTAAATTTAAAATGTTTAACTTGGTGGGATAGAGTTATTTATATAATATCGTACCTCAACGCCCACTAAAGGGGGCGGTGATCAAAAATAGGCAATATGATGTTTTCCACAGACGAACGTATGGCATTGCTAGACCGTCTTAGACTTCATCACTGAATATATATATTTTATGGGGTACAATTCTCCTTGGTGGGTATTAAAACTGTTTATGGCGCGGTCGCTCTGGCAAGGGCTGAGGGGGAGACATTTCACCTTAGGCATAAAACTCTAAAAGTAAATGTTTGGGATAATTAAATAAAAAATTTTAATTTTTTTTATGGGTCATCTAGGGGGCAAAGGGGGAGGAGGAGGTAGGGCAGAGTAGTACCCGGTTGCGTCTCAGCTTCGTCATTAAAGCTTAAAAATTTTATTTTTAAGGAATGTAGACTTAAGTAAACCAATTTGTTAATTTTTTACACTATTTTTGCATGTAATAACGCCCACTAAAGGGTGCGGGGTCCAAAAATTATTTTTTTTAATTTCATGGCTCCAAGTTTAACGCGTTAAACCTTCTTTGATATAAAAATATATCATTTACTTAACAATATTGCAAAAAAAACTTAAAAAATTATGTTGTTTTTTAGAGGTTGGTTTAGTTTTTCTTAGGGAAACTTTTTTCCCTCCAGCCCGATTCAGCTGATTTACGAAATTGGCCTCCGAGATATAAAGGGTGTTTGGCCACCACGACTATTTTGCACAATTCTGGAGGTCCAATTTTCGACCACCTTTTCAAGCATTTGAGGGCGTATTTCAGCAATGACACGTTGAATACCTTGAAAGCGTCAATCGTTGCTGGTTTATCAACGTAAACCAATGATTTCAGGTATCCCCACAAAAAATAATCGAGTGGCGTCAAATCACACGAACGCGGTGGCCAATTCACCGGTCCATTTCTCGAAATAATGTTGTCGTTGAAATGTTCTTTCAATAAGTCCATTGTTTCGCCCGCAGTATGACAAGTGGCACCATCCTGTTGAAACCACATTTCGTTTACATCCATATCTTGAAGTTTTGGCACCAAAAATTCATTGATCATGATTCTGTATCGATTTCCATTCACGGTAAAGCGTCGTCCTTCCTCATTTTTAAAGAAATAAGGACCGATGATTCCACCAGCTCATAGACACCAAACAGTACATTTATCGGGATGCATTGGCAATTCTTGAACGGCGTGTGGATTATCTTTGCTCCAAATACGGCAATTTTGTTTGTTGACATATCCATTCAACCAAAAATGCGCCTCATCTCTGAAGAGAATTTTGCGGTAAAAAAGCGGATAAACATTTTTAATTGAACACTGTTTTTGGAAATAAATTTCCACGATTTGGAAGCGTTGTTCTGGAGTTAACCTGTTCATGATGATTTGCCAAACAATACTGAGTAGAGACGTGACTTTAAACTGTCAAAACAGCTGTCAGACAACAGAGTGATTCGTATAAAAAAAAACTTTATAAAAAAACACCCTCTATTTGTACTTAGTTTCATGGGTCTGGTTCTTTTTGTTTGGATTGTATCGTGATTTCCACAGACGGACGGACATGACTAAATCGTCCTAGATTTCATCAGTTATCCAGAATATATATTCCTTATGGGCTCTTAGAGGGATATTACGCTGCATGGAATGACAAAGTGAATATTCCATCTAATTCTTTTTTGGAGGGTATAAAAGTTGTTGCCTTTTGTTGTCATACGATAATTGAATTGACTAAATTTCGTTTATGTGAACAGAAAGATAATTATGTATGTCAATAAAGTGAATATTGGCTAAATTAAAAAGAGTTGCCTGAACACCATATAAGTCAAATAATACTTACTTATGCGTACGATATAATATTTTGTTGCAGCAAAATTTTATTTATAATCTGGTCACACTGCATACCATATTCCGTTTGCTAATGTATATATATTTAAAAGTATGCTTATATGTATGTAGTCTTTAAAGTAAGCTTTTGTTTTTAGTTATCCCGTTTATGTGAATGAGCGCCATATTAATGCATGTAATTTGTACTGCTTGCTAATATGTAAATATGTAGATGAAAATAAAGTGGAATTTGAGAAGGCTTAAAAGTACCCCAAATAGCTGATGCAAACAGTGCTGATGAAATTTGTAAGAACACATATTTGATTCTGACAGTTGGCAGCACTGACTTTGTGTCGCCAAACAATTATGGAAAGTCAACGATAACAACATTTTTTGTAGTTCTCCAAACAAGATTTTATTGTATTCTGATATTTTTAATTTTAAGGTCTCTTTATTTTAATTTAATTTTTAATTTCAATATTTCGTCACTCCGTTGTGTGACTTCTTCAGGAAATTAATTATTTTATTATCAGAAACCAGAAGAATTTAACAAACAAGATTTTTTATTTTGTACAATATGGCAGTTACTGCTTCGATGCTATGGAAGAAACTGCTGTCTGAACACATACACATAGATCCTAGATATACATATAGGGTGTTTTTTATTGAGGTATAGAACTTTAAGTTGGCATAACTTTTTTAACTGGCGGCCATTTTGTCAGCTGTCAAGTGATTAATATTTAGTTTGGTTTGCCATTTCATAATGAACAGGTTGACAAAAGAACAACGCTTGCAAATCGTGCAAATTTATTTCGAAAGTAATGGTTCAGTTCGCGAAGTTTACCGCAAAATTTTGTTCAGTGATGAGGCTGATTTTTGGTTGAATGGCTGCGTCAACAAGCAAAATTGCCGCATTTGGAGTGAAGAGAATCCACATGAGACCCTTGAGACGCCATTACATCCACAAAAACTGACTGTTTGGTGTGCTCTATGGGCTGGTGGAGTCATTGTGCCATACTTCTTCCGAAATAATGCTGGAGAATCAGTTACCGTTAATGGAGACCGGTATAGAGCCATGATAACCGACTAGTTTGTTCCCGAATTGGATGGCATGAATGTGGATGAGTTGTGGTTCCAACAAGACGGCGCTACATGCCACACAGCGCACGTCACAATCGATTTATTGAAGGAAACATTCGATGAGAGCATAATTTCGCGGAAAGGACCTGTCAATTGGCCACCAAGATCGTGTGATTTGACACCATTGGATTATTTTCTTTGGGGATATGTGAAGTCGCTCGTCTACGCCAACAAACCAGAAACGTTAGGGGACTTGGAAGCCAACATTCGTGGCGCTATTGCCAACATACGGCCCCATATGCTCGAAAAAGTGGTTGAAAATTGGACCTGTAGAATTGGCTTTATTCGAGCCAGCCGCGGCGGCCACATGCCCGAAATCATATTTAAACATTAATGGCATAAAATTATCCTTCCAATAAAGCCAAATTGATGGACATTAAAACGATTTTCTTGTGTTTTATTTCAATTCGAAGTTCTATACCTCAATAAAAAACACCCTGTACATATGTATGTAAGTTGTTGTCATAAATTATATATGATGCTTATAAAATTGTTATTGGACATATTTCTATGGGAAAATGCATGCATTTTTTTATGAACTAGTCATATATTGTATAACTTTACGAAGTTGATTGGACAAATTTTAGTCATTAAAATTTGCAGACCATTTTAAATTTCGAAAAAACTCTTTTATCATAAAAATTTTAAATAAAATTTTTCGAAAAATATATATAAGCTGCTGTTAATATAGCCTTTTTTATATCTATACAGATATGCAAAATTTTGTTATAAAGATACTAATTTTTAATATTAATATTAATTTTTAATATTTTATATTAAGCCTAGTACTCTGTTTAAAATTTCATGTGAAATTCTTACAGAACCCATACAAAAAATATTCAATCGAAATATTTGTGGAAAAATTTTGCTAAACTAGTACCTACTTTGTTTTAATTGTGAAAAACATGTGAAATAATATGAATGTTATTTATTTCGTACGATAATTTTTTGAAACTAAAAATTTTCTCATTGAAAATGAAAAACATAATTTCAATTAAAAAGGAAAAAAACTGAAACTGAAATAACTGATGTTGCCCAACATTTTCCACAAATTGAAACAGAGTACTAGGCTTTAAATTTAATTTTCGGTTTAATGTTTTGCGGAGCATTGAGCAAAAAAAAACCCCCCATGTGCGATCTAACGCAACCCAATCAGCATAAAATATTGAGTTTTTTTTTGCACTTCTATTAGTTTGTGCTTTAAGTAAAAGCAAAATAAAAGAACAGTTGATTAAAACAAGTGTTATATTAAACAACGTTTTGTTTGAAGCTGTTCATTCGAATAATTTTTTCTGTGTATTTGCTGAATTCCCCAGCGACATGTAGCTGCTGAATTTCCAAATAAGCTAGAACGAAAATTCATATTGCATATTTAATTTGAATACTCCAACTTTATATTTGTTTTCTTTTACCTTTTGTAGAAATACAACGAACGCATACTGACTTCCCCTCCTAACATTGACTTGATAGGCAATTTTAATGAAATGCAAAGCTGCTTTAAATATTAATTTTATTCAAACTAACAAACAAATTTTACAATTTAATTATAAATTGCCAACATTTCTCAAGCGAGTTTAAGTGTAAATAAAGCAGAATAACAACAAAGACATTAAATAATTGAAGCTAATTTAAAAGAAAAATACAATTTGTCTTCGAACAAAAATACGTAGAAAATCTATAAAGGAAGACAACATCAACATGACGCTGTTCAGTGTCTTATCGCGAAATTTGTATTAAAACACACGGCAAATAAATTGGCTGGAAGAGAGAATAATATTGGACGATATAATAGATTATTCAAGGGGCGGAAGAGCATAATAGCTTATTTCTTCAAAATCTATGAAGCTTTTTAAGTACTTAGAGCCAGAGCTGCCGTTTTTTGGTTATATTTAAGCAAAATTGGTATTTTTTTTTTCCAATGAGGATATGGGAATATTTTTCGTCATTTTGGTTCTCTTAAAATAGTAATAGCTATATACTGATGGTTATGAGAAGAAGTGTTTTTTAGTATCATTTAACTATTATTATAAATAATTTTAAATTAAATGATTTTTTTTCTATAAAACAGATTTTATTTTCATTTATTTATATTTTTCATTTGCTAACTTTTTAAAAAAAAATTTGCTTGTAATAATTTTTTTTGTCATGGCAGCACTGCTTAGAGCTAACAGTTTTATGTAAACCTTTTTGCAAACAGCAACATACCTGCATACACATACATACACACTTACTACCAAAATAAACAGTCAATTCCATCAGTTAAGTTCAGTCTGTATGGTTCATTTTATTTAGTTTAGTCTCGGTATCTTCTCCAATATTAACAGCCAGTAATTTATAACAACTGCAGTCATGAAAATGTGTGCATGTGCGAAAGTGTGTTTATACAGTATTTGATGGCATCACACCCCTCTTTCATGTTTAACATCACATGAAGGATACACATTCATTTACAGTTTTATTTACAAAGAAAAATAAAGTTGAACAATTTTTTTTTTATTTTTATTTTATAAACGTAATTTTACTTTTATAGCTCCCTGTCTTAAGACAATAAATTATTGTTGGCATTGTTATTGTAACATTATATTTTATAAATAATACCAATAACAAATACCTTTATCCGAACAATATCTTTCAGCTTTGCTACAAAAATATGGGCTTAATTTTAAGGACTCATTAAGTAGTACCTTTTATCTGTACCCAGTCTGCCATTTTACCTCCTAGGTTAGGTTAGGTTAGGTTAGGTTGAAGAGAGGGGCATAAGCTATCCCAATCCGTTCGGGATTACACTTAGGCCTCATGGGCCTGTAGTGCGCTCTATAATAAGGAGTTCCCATTCTACTGGCTTTCACACTATAAGACTGAGTATTAAGATTTGTCAAAAATTCGAAATAATATGAAAAGTCTTATAGTGTGAAAGCGATCTTAAGTAAAATCTCATAGATTGAGAAGTAAAATCTTACACACCGATGGCTCTCTAAATTTTTTTGAAATTTTTCTAAAAGCTGAGACATTTCATATTATCAGGGTTGGTTTTTTTTTTGCAACAGCTTACTACCGAGATTTCATGAATTGTTTTAAGTGTGATAGTGTGAAAGCGTTTTGTAATGATACGTTAGATTTTTCGGCATCTCAGGCATTCTCAAAAGAGAAATTCGAATGAAAATCATACGACTCAGTCTTATAGTGTGAAAGCGGCTTAAGTAACAGAAATGATCTCATGTAGCCTAATATTCGAAATATTAAGAAAGGGATGTGCTGGTGTGAACAAAACTTTTTACACAAATTTTTAGATAAAATAGAGACAAATTTCCTTCGACGTTATTTCACATGTGTATATTCTAATGGCGGTTCAGCTCACTTGGTTACTGTGTTCAAGATTTTGTGCGAAATGGTGTCAGACTATATATAAAGTTTTTGGTATGAAAAAGCTGCATAGCACTGTTGCAACAGTAGTTCTGTGTTCTTATTTGCGAAAAGTGTAAAATGAACCTGTTTATTTCTAGCGACATTTATTTTTCAACTGCGAAACAACATGAGTCGTAGTTCTTTCCCACGAAAACAAAAGGGTTCTGGGTATATAAGAGCATGTATGTACAAAAGCCAATGTTGCATACATTCCAGCAATATATTAAAAATGTTTAACCTTCTGGATCAGACTTCCTTTAAGACATTTCTATGCGCAATTATAAAACTCAGTTTTGACAGGGTCACTCCCCGAAGGTCACTCCCGGAAGGGAGACATCTGACCTTTGTCGTAAAAGCTTAAGAACTAAATTTTTGGGGCAATTAAGTGTAGATATTTTTTTTATGGGAACATTTAGGTGTATGAAGGGTTGGGCAGGAGAAGATCACATATCTTACCTTCATCATAAAAGCTTTAAAATTTAACTTTTAAAGAATCTAGCTTTAGGGAACACAATTTACTAAATATTTATAATATGTTCCATGTCATAAGCTATTTCAAAGCCCACTAAAAGGGACGGGATCTAAAAATGTATTTTTTCTGATTTTCTAGCTCCAAGTTCAACGCTTTGGGCGTTCCTTGACATAAAAATATATCATTGGCTTAACAAAACTATAAAAAAATTTAAAAATTATATTGTTTTTTAGAGGTTGGTTTAGTTCTTCTTAGAGGCACTTTTTCCTCTGGTCCGATTTTGGCCATTTACGCACTTGACCTGTGATATCTTTTAAAATTCGTCTACACCAAATCGTATGATGGGCAACATTACCGACGTGTCAAATTTTTACTACAAAAAAAATCAGTGTTGCTGAAGAATTTTGGCACATGTGAACATAGCACTAGGTTTTTGTCGGAAATTTTTTTTTAAAATAACACTGTCATGTAGCTATTCTACAAAAACCAACTTTAAAGTTTTAAGCGAAAATATGTTCAACATTTCGTGCTAAATGCTGTCAAACTGCGTATACAATTTTTTTACTTTATTTAATTGCGAAATAATTTTGCATATGACGAAATACATGCGAATCGAATCTGTCAGCATGTTTCTTTAAGAAAAATGTTTCTAGCAACATTTTGTGTTGCGTACACTCAAGTAATAAAGCATCGAGAGATGGGCTACTGTATCGACATCTCAAATATTTTGCATGAAAAAATCACTGTTGCTCCAAAAATTGTCGCACATTTAGACAAGCCACTGGAGTAATCAATTGCTCGTATTTAAAAACCATGACAGCATTCGATATCAATCGAAATCTGTATATAAATTGTAATGAATTTTCGAACGATATTGAATGCTGTAATTGTTGCCTTATAATGATAATGTTCTAGATTTGAAGTCCTAAGTACCGAATTAAATTTGGTACCTTTTCCAAATGATACCATGCCGTTCTTGTAAATAACACTATTCACAAAATTATAGTAAGAACAGCGTTAAAAAAAGGAGCACGACATCATGAAATATTACAATAATTTCGATCAAGCATCAAATTGTCTGCTAAATTACCAACAACATGTAAAACAATTTTACGCTTCTTATGCCGTTTGTAACAGTTTTACAACTTGCAAAATATATATTTACACCCAACCAACAGAAGCAGTAAAAAAGCACTGCAGCTGGTGTGTGTAGTGAGTTATACTCGTAACACTCACATCATAGATGTCAATAGCAAATGGATAAAATGAAAATATGAAAAATCTTATAGGAAGTATTAAAGGGAAGAATAAAACAACATCAGCGATAAAGAAAAATTGAATTGAAAGTAATCAAATTCCGTAACATTTTATTCATATTTCGACGGTGCAAAAGTGTATATGGGTGTGTGTGTGTGTGTGTGTGTGTGTTCGTGTCACTGTAGCAGCAGTGTATGCCTTAACAATTTCGTTTCGCACCTCTTGGCTTCATCAACTTTGAACTGCCAAATAAAAGTCACACCCATACATTCATTTATTTATTTTCCGTCTATTTTCTTATTCTTTGTTTCATACTTTAAATTCTATAAAATAATTTTAACTTCCTTTAAGCAGCTTAAATAGTTTATATAAGTAGAAAGGAAAGAGTCCTTTTTGCTGTTCTATTAATATATATTGAGTAATGAATGAAATATAACAATTTTTTTGTAATAATCATAACAATAAAGATTTGTTTTGACTGCAAATGTCTAGTGGTCGCACATTGACCATCAGGCGATCCTAATAACATGAAATACTTAAATATACAATTGATTTAAAGTAGAATAATTTTTAAAATTTTAGTGCCTCTGTAGTTTATTGAGTAGTACGCTGGCCTATTAGGGCGGATGTCATGGCCTCGAGTCCTACCATACATTTTGGTCTGTTGTGTGTGCTACAAGTAGTGCCTTGGTTACCCTCCTTTTTTAATTAAGATATGATATTATTTGTAATTGTATATGTAAGATTTAATAATCAAATAAATAAATAATTTTTAACATTTTCTCTTTTCAGGTAGGAATCTTTTTAATGCTTATGACTATAAATATTAAGGTAAATTTATAAAAAAAATCAAGTTATAAATTTCAGTCAAGTGACACAAAATATATTAATTTTCTACAATCAACAGTTAGGAGTTGATCATTAAATATGCGATGCATTACGTTAGAACTAAACCAAGTAAAAACAATACATTAGACCAGGGGCCAAATTATCGCATTCGATATTGATTGAAATTTCCATACAATTTAAATGGAAATTTCAAACGATATCGAATGCTATAATTTGACTCCAGGTCGAATCTTAACTACCCTCCAAATGTTTATTGTATAAAAACTCTATTTTTATTATTATTGAAACTTTAATTTTTATGGTATTTGTCTTTAGTAAATAAGAAAACAATTCTTTTAATACGACCGTTTCCAATGTGTTGTGAGGAGCATCTCTGTGACATCTTTCCATCAACATAAAAGCAATTTACGTATTAATATTTTATATCAAGGTGCAAAAAAGGGACTGAGATAAGTTAAAAATGTTTAACCTCCGTTAAGACATTTCGATGCCCAATTTTAAAACTCTATACAGGGCCACACTCCGGGAAGGGACGTAGGGAAGACAACTCACCTTTGTCGTAAAAACTTAAAAAGTAAATTTTTGGGGTAATTAAGTGTAGAAAAAAAAAATGTTTTATAGTATCATATAGGTGGCAAAGGGGGAAGAGAGTTAGGACGGGGGAATGTTAGAGAGCATCTCTCACCTACATATAACGTCTCAGCATTGTCATAGAAGCTTAAAGTTGTAATTTTTAAGGAATGCTGGCTTAAGCAATGCCATTTGTTAACTATTTACACTATTTTTGCATATAATATCTTACGTCAACGCCCAGTTAAGGGGGCGGGGGCTAAAAATGAAATTTTCTGATTTTTGGGCTCCAAGACATAAAAAGATATATTGCCTAACAAAAGTACAAAAAAAAACTTTAAAAATTATGTTGTTGTTCTTCTTAAGGGAAGCTTTTTCCCTCTGGACAGATTCAGCAGATTTACGAACTTGACATGTGCTATCCTTCTAGATATATCTACGAAATTTCAAGTTCCTGGCTCTATTCGTATGGACTGAATCGTTATTTCCACAGACGGAGGGCCGGACGGACGCACGTGGCTAGATCGTCTTGGAATTCATCACTGATCAAGGATATGTATACTTTATGTGGTCTTAGAGGAATATTTCGCTGTGTTACATACGGAATGACAAAGTGAATATACCCTACAATTCTCTTTTGGTGGGTATAACAAGTTTTTCCAAATTGTAAGTGACAGGAGAGATCTGTATAGGAATTTTTTTGTGCAGTTCGACTAAAGAACGAGTTCTGTCTCCAAATGGATATGCCGTGCCTGAATGGATATGCCGTGCCTGAAGACCGAATGATGCATACCTCGACCGAGCATACTTCGTTGTAGCAGCGATAAATCACAGAAACACACCCCACTTTGAGTCGATGTTCTAATAAAAACTGTGTACTCTACTGTCAGCGATGAGGTTCGCCGTCGTGTCCTGTATGCGGTCGAGTACCTTCAAAGTGAACTTTGAGGTTGCTGTTATCTGAAGTAGTTAAAGCGATACTATGAAGCGGATGGTCCAGAGTTTAAATCCACGCTCAGTCATGAATATTGTGTCGAATTCTTCTGATCAGTATTAGCGCATTTTTGTGTTAGTTGTTGTCAGCCTGTTTCAGTGATGAAGGCGTAGGACTGGTCACTGAACATGACTAGCAGCCATTGACACTATCATGTACTAAAGAGCAGAGGAACAGCACCCTCCTTTATTGGCCCTGTAGCAAAAAAATTCTCTATCTTCCCCATGTATCTTCATCTGTTCTCTCATTAGTATCGCCTTTTTTTCCAGTGCCGGCGCAACACATATGTAAGGGTCATACCCTGAGTGGTCGTCCGTATAAAAAAAAAAAAAATTGCACCGGCCTGTGCAGATGTAGGTTGAATAAATAGTGCACAGAGCCGATGGAGCAAAATATGTTTTACAAAATTTAAAAAAAACCGGTGCACTTGAATTCTTTTGAGGCATGAAAGATGTGCTCAGGCCATGAAATATGCCATGTATTCGATTCCAGCCAAACAGCCTGAACGTTTCCAATTAAGCAAATATCATCGCTGGTTCTGTTCTTTGGAAAAAGGATCCAAAATCCCATATTTGATTGGGACACTTTTACTTTTTCAGGCTAATGTCAATACCGAACTTATAACCTCTATATTCATAGGCCACTACATTTCTTACTAGACTACTTGTTTCGTACACATATAAGGAGGCAGGCAGGGTGTTACATAGACTTCGGTGGAACTCGTTCATTCATTCGTTTTGACAAGAACCCTTGATCAAAGCAGTGTAATATAAGTATGAACTTATGATTAGTTCTTGCCAAAAACGACCGGACGAATGGCTTTAACGCAACTCTACTTTTACAGTCTTTTGAAACTGCAACACCAATATTTTTTTAGTCATAGTACTTGCAAGTAATTACTAACATTTTGTTGCATGTCTTGCCTCCATTTTATTTTATTTTATTTTTTCAAATAACTTCAATTAAGTGCTACTTAAAATGAATATAGCCCAACAATCCTTCTTTCGCGGTAGAATATTTTTTTTTCTCATATACTTTCATCATCAAATATAAAATTCTCGTGGCTAAATTAATCAAAACAATTCAGTGCAATTAAAAATTATCAAATTACGAGTAATAAATTAAAACAATAAAATAATACTATGTGAAAGGAACACAGGTGCTATTTGGCCAACCATAATTAACAATAACACTTATCTCTGGAGATTACTTCCATTACTCTACAAAATGAGGTCTACTTTTCCTTTTCCTCTCTCTTGTGCTTCCTGATGGATCCCTAGCAAAAGGAATTTGTATACGAAAGATACTTTAAAACTTGCCTTAAAATGCTGTTATCTGCCTTTGAGGTGGCGGCAAAATAAAATTAAAACGAATAAAATTCAAGTTTAACCTTAAATGACAAATATTGCGATAAGACGACTTGTTATTTGGAAAGGCTCAAAAGTATAAAACATAGAAAAGGAACTAAACGAAAAACACCTTTCTTTCATCGTGCCGGTTTTATAAAAACTTTAAAATTTAATTCAAAAATAAATAAAAGAAATTAGAAACAAAATGTTGAAAAAAACACGAAAAAGATAACATTTGCCTAGAAAAGGTTGAATGGTTATGAGTTTTGACTCATAATTTACAATGGATTGTGTGAATGAAAAGGTTAGATTGCCACGAACATGGCCAAGTGGGGGAAAATTTAATTAGACCTTTGCTTTTTAGTGTTTTCATTGCTGCTGTTGTTTAAACTCCAAGCATTTACCATCTAAACTGCTGTTAATGCCACTGTATGATAAATGCTGCTGGCGGCTTAATACGGAACACAAAGGAAAGTTGTGTGTATTGGATTAGTTTGTTCTGGTGGTAACATCTTAATGCTAGCACATAGTAAATGATTTCATGTGTTTTGGTAAATGATGGTGTCAGTTGAGGCTAAGAAATTCGAAAGTGGAATGTGGCAATAGCAGTGCCTTGAATTAATTACATTCCTAATCACTTTATTTATTCTATTCACTGGATTTTGTTAAATAGTTTTAGGTAAAAATTGTAAAGAGAAATTTCTAGTAAATTTTATTAAGGCTCCTTGAAATTGTTATTATTTTAACAAAAGCATGTGTTTCCGTTTTAAAGTGCGAAAGTTTGAGCATAGAAATTGAACTCTTTGCCCCCAGACGATCTGCAAAAAATTCAAACCTTTCATTTGAATTTTCGGAATGAATTTCTTAAAAAAAAAACAAGTAAAAACGTTATACCGGGCCAAATCTTAAATACCATCCAAATATTTAAATAAGTAAATTTAAAATGTTTAACTTGGTGGAACAGATATCCTTTAACATATCTCTGTGCCCAATTTTAAATCTCAATTTTGTCAGAGTCATTCCGGGAAGGGCCATGGGGGGACGTTTCACCTCGCAAGATCAAAGAACATGTCAGCTTCGTATAGGCTTAAGGAATAAAATTTGTTCAATATTTACACTATTTTTGCATAAAATATCGTACGTCAACGCCCACTAAAGGGCGCGTGGTCCATAAAAATACTATATCATGTTTTTCACAGTTGAACGTATGGGCATTGCTAGACTGTCTTAGACTTCATCACTGATAAAGAGTATATATACTTTATGGATTCCAATTCCTTTTGGAGGGTATTAAAACTGTATTTTAGCGGAGTCGCTCTGGCAAGGGCTGTGGGGGGAGACATTTCACCTCTGTCATAAAAAAATGTTCAGAATAATTAAATGTAAAATTTATTTAAATGTTTTTATTTAAATTGTTAATATATTTTTTATTTAATTTTTTTTATAGGCTCATTTAAGGGACAAAGGGGGGGAGGTGGTAGGGTAGAGGAGTACCAGGTTACGTCTCAGCTTCGTCATTAAGGCTTAAAAATTTTATTTTTAAGGGAAGTTGGCTTAAGTAAAACAATTTGTTAAATTTGTACACTATTTTTGCATATAATAACGCCCACTAAAGGGTGCGGGTTCCAAAAATGATTTATTTTTATTTTATGGCTCCAAGTTTAACGCGTTGGACCTTCTTTGACATACAAATATATCATTTGCTTAATAAAATTACAAAAAAAAAACTTTAAAAATTATGTTGTGTTTTAGAGGTTGGTTTAGTTCTTCTTAGGGGAACGTTTTCCCTATTTAGCCCATCTCCGAACTTAACCTGTGCTATTCTTCAAGATATATTTATAACACATTTCAAGAGTCTGGTTGTTTTCGTTTGCATTTCCAAAATGGATTTTTCTGATTTTCTGGCTCGAAGTTCAATGCTTTGTATCTACTTTAACATAAAAATATATCATTTGCCTAACAAAATTACCAAAAAATCGTTAAAAATTATGTTGTCTTGTAAGAAGTGTATTCAGGTCTTCTTAGGAAATTTCTTTTTACTCTGGCTTGATTAAGCTTGTTTACGAACTGGACCTGTGCTATCCTGCAAAATTTATCTATTCCAGATTTTCACAGACAGACTGACGGATGCACAAATGTAGCTAGATTGTCTAAGATTTCATAAATAATCAAGAATATATATATCTAATGAGATCTTAAACGAGTATTTCGCTGCGTTAGACACGGAATAACAAAGTGGAGGGTATAAAAAGCTTAATTGTCCAACCCTGGCATAATCTTCTTGGCTTTGTGGGATTTTTAATACAGATTTAATTTTCCTGAAGTATTGATATGTTTAATAAAAAAAAACAAAATTGGTTTAGCTTGTTATTTGATATACCGAAAGTAATTTGAAATTTTCCAGCTCTGAAACCATATTTTGAATTTTGTTGAATTTCAACAGCAATTTACTTAGGACTATTTTCAATACAGCATTTCAGGACTAAATTCTCTAGCTTTTCTGTGATTTTCGGAAAACCAATTTCATATATAGACAGACGGACATCGTTTATTCGTCTTCCCTATTCACAAGGACTAGGAATATTTACAATATTGGGTCATATATTAATATTTCGGAAATTACATATAAAAATACAATCTGTATATACCATTTTTTGGTGCAGAATATACAGTTGAAGTAATTTGAAAATACTGAATTCAATTTTGGCAGATATTGCTATTTATCGTAAACGATATATACATATACGAGGGCGAAGTCAATAAGTCCGTGACTTTTTGAATAAACCACAGGTTTTTATATGAAAATTTATCTAATTTTTCAATATATTCTCCTTTTAGTTCTATACCAGACATAGGCACAAACACATCAACATTTTGAGTTTGTGTGTGTCTCTCACAATTTTGTAAACAAATGAGCATTCTCCCCACCCTTAAATAATTTTTTTCAACAAGCGCTCAAACAACCGTCTTGGTTGGAAGCTTGTGATAGACTGAATTGTGAATCACAATTTTTGTGATTCCCAATTCTCAAGATCGAATTTATATACATGTGAAGTGCGCTCACCCACATTGCCGATATCTGTTCTATGGACTTAGTTAAACGTTTCTCAAAATTTTTTATACCTTCCCTGATTTCGTAGTTTGGTGCCAAATCTCTTTCCGAAGAGTAATTTCTTCAACAGCCCCGGGGCTAAATCTAGGGAATAGGACGGAGGATGGAGCAATTCTTAGTCCAATTCATGAATTTTTGTCATGGAAAAAGCACTTATTTGATGTGGACGACTCAAAATTTAAACCACTGGGCGTTGTGAGATGCAAATGGTTTTCACAATTTCTTTCCCTTTCAATCTCCGATCGGCTAAAACCATATCGTGAAGTTTTTCAATTGTTTCTGATGCAGAGAGCACAACTGTGTGCCTAGAACATTTGGCATCTTCCATGCTTGCACGGCCACCTCCGAATTCAGTAATTCAATTCTTTACTCTGGATGTGAATTGTGCGGAGTCTCCATAATATTGAAATATGAACTAAATCACTCAACTTGTTAAAGTTTTGGTAGGAATCATTTGACTGTTGCCTTTTGATAGCAGGAGTGTAACCATTTCAACCAAGTAGAGGGAAATTCAAAAAGTCACGGACTTATTGATACATTCTCGTATTCTGTAACTAAGGATTCTGTCGACTGAAATAGTTAACGCGATACTAAGAATTAGAAAAGCTCTTGTTCCATTCCACACTCACTTATTAATGTAGTCTCAAAGTGTTTTCTAATCTGCATCAGTATATGATTGCTTTAATTCTTCTAGGTCCGTTTCAGTTTCGAAGCCATAGCGATCATTACTCTCTGACAGTATCATGTATTAAAGGGCGCATTATAGCAATGTCCTTCGTCGGCACTGTAGCAACAATTCGGTCCGCTAAGTAAATAATGAAATATCTACAACAAATTTTCTCTCCTCTCAATACCATCACCCTCAATACCATCCCCCTCAATACCATTCCCCACTTTCTTGTTCCGGAACAATGCACTCCATGTGCAGGAGCCATCCTCTGAGTAAATGAGAACTATTTGTCACCGCCATGTCAAGATAATAACTTTTTGGACTAGCCTGATATACTGTGACTCCTTTTTAAGGATATAGCAGCAGACTGCCAGAAATTATTAATTGATATAGAGGAGCACAAAAATGTGCTATTTTTGATATTGTTTTGACCTGACGTTAAAAATAGTTACAGAATAAAGGGTATTTTTAGTCCTGATTCTTACATCCAGTAAAATTTTATTATGCACTGCACTATTATTCTATTTCGTAACATCCATTGAATAGGCATTTTTGCTAGGTTTTTCATATCCTTTATGATATTTGTTTTGGCCTTATTAGTGAAATTCCCGATACCTTGTTTTCTCATTTGCACTTGTTTTATTAATGAATGCTGTGCCGAATGAGTTTGTTCATTATTTATTTATCCTTTTGCACATACAGCATAAAGTGAAAGTAAAAATCTGTAATTAACATCATTTGTTAAAAATGGTTTTTGGAAGAAAACGTCCAATAGTCATTAATTAACTCTAATGAACTTTTACTAACAATTAGAATTCCCTTCTTTTTTTATGACTCTTTCAGAGAAGTTTTTCCTTTTTGCTACACATCAGTTCTCCGGCCTTCAATAACATTTCCCTTATCCTTAAGCTTTAACCCAAAAATTAACAAAATTGTCGATACATGAAACCACGTGACTTATCTGCATTTTGCATTAATCTTAAATATTTTCAAACATGTTTTACCAAGCCCAACACAGCAAAAAGTTTATATTCTTGTTCTTGATTTTATTTTTGTTAAACACGAAAGTTCTTTGACACGTTCTTTAGAATGTTGTACGTTCATGTTTCTTTTCTTTTTTCCTTCTTTTTTTTTTTTGTTTTTGGCTAGATGAACATTTCGGCCACGTGTCACTTGTTCGAAAACTCGACGGTGCTAGCAATAGCAAGTAGAAGCTTGTTCAAACAATTTTTGTATAAAATATATTAAGAAAGGTACAAGCTTGTACAATATTGCAATTGCTTGATCTGACAAGGACATGGCCAGTAAAATGCTTTATCGCTGAAAACAGCGATAGCAGCACCTAAAACAAACTTAAGTATAAAAGTTAAAATGTTTGATTTATTTTACTTCATTTTTTAAACTACAAAGCAAATCAACAACAAGTAGCACAAAATATCCTGGCAAGCATGTTGATACTAAAGGTTTTCTTTTCCATTTTTTTTTTGTGTTAGTTAAACTGTGTTTGATTTCTACTTTATATATAAGTGATATACAAGCATATGAACACATCCCTGCCTCCCTGCTGGTTTTATTTTGCTTCCTTAAGTTTTCTCCAATTTCTACATTTTATCCAATTTTTCACATCAATACATTTCTTCGAACCAATTTCAACTTCTAATGCATCACAAAAAAAACAACAACAACAACAACAAAAAATATCTGCTGTTAGTTTGCTTTGAGTAGTTTTCTTATTGAAAAATGTGTAGAAAACTTCAAGTTAAAGGATTCATTAAGTTTGTTAGTCAGTTGTTGCCAGAGACGTGATAAAAACTTATTTCACTCTATGATTGCTAAAACGTAATTGTATTTCTAGTTAAAGTTAATTTGGAATATTTTCGGATACAAAAATGTTTGTATATTAAAGATGCGTACCATATCGTCTATATGATTATCAAAAAAAATGAAAGGAGAATATATTCATTTGTATAAAAACTTTTAATCAATTTATGTGATCATTTCGTGGAACTTGTGATTCGAATTGAATGACTTTTTAATTAAGTTCAAGTTCATTTTATCTTTTGATTTTAAAAAATGAAAGTCTAATGTATGCGAACTCTGCCATTTAAGAACTGGTAGGAAACTTTCTTATTTTCTTATATCCTGGAATTGTGGAATCTTATTGTAACAATGATTGTGTTAAATAAAATCACTATCCTGCCTGTTGTCAGACGATTTAAAAGGAATCGGCTATTCGACCGGGTCGAATCTTAAATACCCTCCAAATATTTAGTAAATAAAAACTCCATTTTTATGCATTAAACATATTCACGACAGCAGGCTACCGACTACAACCTGTCCGAAATAGATTACACGTGTTTATATAATTATTTTAACGGTTACACGGCAGGTTGTTGTCCGTGCTACTTTTGTGGTTGTAGTCAAATTAAACTAATTGATAAAATAAAAAATTAACAATTTATAAAATAAAATAATAAATAGAATTTGATAAAATAATAAATAGAATTTGAACAAATTCATTTATTAATAAAATAATAAAAAATCATTTGCAGTCATGCAGATTCGAACTTAAGCCCGTTGAAAAAATTAACAATTTACATAAGAAAGTTCGACTAATAAAAATTCATACATAATTTAAAACTAATTTCCATTTTCATAGGCGACAATAAATAAATTAGTGCTGTCAACACAGTGAAACATCTTAAATAAATAAGCGTTTAAAAATATTTTCAAACTGGTTAAGAGTATGAAAATTGTTAAAAATAAAAAAAATGTAATAGCCCTTTCAAGAATAAAAATTATTTTGTAATTTTTATTTTATTTATGTTTTTTTTGCGTTCTCTCTCGGCTTTTATTTTTTAATATTATTAATTTTTTTTGGTAATAACTCCTAGAATATAGGCGCCATACAAACGACATGGGCATCATTTCAAAGTACTCCAAAATGTCTTCCTATTGTTAGACAAGTTTTTTTTAAATTTATTCACATATTGGAAGTATTATTGAATTTTAAATTTTATATCTGACTTTTCAAGTAAAAATTCCATTATTTTGAATACTTTAATTTTTTATATATTTATTAGCCGTTAGTTAGGTCACAAATGAATTAACTCATAAACTCATTTTCATAGTGACATAACAAAAAAAAATATCAAAATGTATTTATTACAAATGCAAAATTAGTGTTTTTATTATTAATTTTGTTGCGGTCTAGAAATAGATTTAGAATAAGCACTTTTTTATATCTGAAAGTGCCACCACTAAAATAAGATGTTGACAATGTAGCTGCCGTCTCCAAAATAATTAAGTAGCTGACTACGAGGCGACGATTGCAGCCAACGGCTTTTGTAGTCGTGTGTTCCTGTAGCCTGCTGTCTCGAATGTGTTTAATGCATTATTCTTATTAAAATTGACATTTTTATTATATTTGGCATAACTAAAAAGAAAAAAAATTATTTTCATACGGTCGTTTCCAGTGTGTTGACTTAGTTGAGACACCTTTCCAACAGCACGAAAGAAGTTTGGGGCATAAGACAATAAGGTAACTTCTCGGCTTCCTCATAAAAGCTTGAACATGTAATATTTAAGGAATGTAGGCTCAATAGAATTTGTTAAATTTTTACACTATTCAGGTTTCTTGCCATATATTCACCCTGTTATACCATGGACAGATATAGTACTCAACAACACTAATGGAGTTATTTTTATCAGAATTGGTGTTCTGTGCGCTGGCTGCAGCTTCTGCGTTTTTACGGGTAAAAATAACGCCGATAAAACGCAAGATCTGCCAGAAATGTTGCTACGGTCAGTGAGAGTGTGTATGTGAATCCAAAGAACTCCAACTTTCGCCGACCTCCCTTAACTTAGCGAATGTTAAGGATGCTGTTTGCTGAACTAGTTAATACAAGACTATGAAGTAGGCGGTCCTGAGTTCAACCCTGCGCTCAGTCATGAATATGGTGTAAAATTTTTCTGATCAGCATTAGTACATGGTAGTGTTAGTTGTTGTAGCCTGTTTCAGTGATGAAGGCATCAGGGACCGTAACTGTTATGACTTTTATCAAAAAAATCAAGAAATAAGAGTTATTTTTGATTTTTATATTTTTAGATAGAAAATAAGAGTTAGTTTTGATTTATATTTTTTTAAATGAAAAATAAGAGTTATCTTTGATTTTTATTTTTTTAAATGAAAAATAAGAGTTATCTTTGATTTTTATTTTTTTAAATGAAAAATAAAAGTTATATTTGATTTTTATATTTTTATATCAATAATAAAAATCAATTCAAAATTCGTGACATAGGTAATATGTTTATTAATCTTTGTTACGTATTAAAGTAAAAATAAAGTACACAGTTATAATAACAACAAAATGTGTGTAACAAAGTTTCTAAATTACGCTGTGCATTGCCCTTGAACTTGAAATAACGCTATTATTTGTTCTTTCATTTTTGTTGTTGTTATTTGAATGAAGCAGCATAATATAATACATACGGCATCAACAAATAAATAAGAGTTTTGAATTGATTTTTATTATTGATATAAAAATATAAAAATCAAAAATAACTTTTATTTTTCATTTAAAAATATAAAAATCAAAAATAACTTTTATTTTTCATTTAAAAAAATAAAAATCAAAAATAACTCTTATTTTTCATTTAAAAAAATAAAAATCAAAAATAACTCTTATTTTTCATTTAAAAAAATAAAAATCAAAAATAACTCTTATTTTTGATTGTTAAAATAAAAATCAGAAATTTAAAAATCATGCAATATGTATGTTGGATGCATTTCGCCTAAAAATCATGATGGTGTAATTAAAAGTTTTCTACGATGTTCATTTATGTATGATTTATTTCTTCAAAAATTGAAAAATAACTCTTATTTCCGGTCCCTGGAAGGCATAGCACTGGTCACTGAATATAACTGGTAGCGACTGGCACTGTCGTGTGCTAAAGAGCAGAGGAACTGCACTTTCCTTCGTCGACCTTGTAGCAAAAAATTTGCCGGCGAAGTAAAAAGGTTACAGCTACAAAAAAATGGTTACAGTTATAAAAACTTCTCTGTCCTCTCATCTTTCTTCAGCTGTCCCCTCAAAAAAAAAAACTATCCTCTCCTTTTCTAGTTCCAGCGCAATGCACTGCATATGTAGGGGACATCCCCTGAGTGCTGGTCCGAGTTAAAAAAATGTTTCGCCCAGAATTAGACCTGCCAAAATTCATCTGACTCAGGAATTGAAGATAAACGACCAAAGACAATGAGGTGTGTGTAAATAGGCTCAGGAGCAGTTATCAACTGACCTAAAATTGTCATATTTGTAAAGATATCAATCTACAAGAGATCTAAGAGCATTCAAGGTGTCCCGAGAATGTGACTGTTTGATGGGGACTTTGAACTGGCAACGTCGTAGATCCATATTTCTTCCAGAACGACGTTGTTTGTGAACGACGAATTGAATGATCTGCTTAACAGCAATATGAGGTTTCAACTTATTGGCTCTAAGTGCCACATAGCTGATGCTACATGGGATACTCTACTGGACCAACTTGAAGTTATCGCCATCTCACGTGGAGGTGATGTGAACCGGCCATCAAGATCGTGTGATTCGACCCCACTAGACTTACATATTAAAGTGGATATATAAAAAAATAATCCATCCAGCGAAACCGTATTAGAAAATATAACAATAAATAAAATTTTATTTTAAAAAATAGTTTAAAACGAATATTTATTATGCTAATTATCTGTCATAAAATAAAATCCTTACTTTTTACAAATAACCACAACTCTAACTAAAGCATATCATTTGAAAAACCAAACCATTTTATTAAAAGACCTTTTTCCACTTAAATTGAATAATGCCATTCATATATATTTTTTTAATGTTCTTTATGACTTCGTCCTTAATAAAAATACTCGTTTTAAAAGCACATCAATTTTTAAAACATCAAAACAGGCTATTTATATTTATCTTCATGCCTAATCCAACAATAAGATATTATCTAAAAGGATCAAGCATTCTGTTAGAATATTTATTAGGCTTTTTGCAGAAATAAACGTCATTTAAACTGGCCAAAGGACAATAAGACTGAGAATTACATACGCAGCATTTGTGCATTTATTTAAATAAAATATGTATAGATATGTTTTTCTATATAAAGCAGGGACCGGAAATAATGCTTATTTTCCAAAGTTAAACTTAAAAATATTAAGTCAAAAGAGAAGTGGTAAGTGCACAAGCAATACACCAAATTAATCCTTGTTGCGCGGACTATCACTAGTGACATTAATATTTATTTATTCAAGTTTTTTGAAAAAAAAAATAACATAACCAATTGTTTTTCGAATTTTATTTATTCTTCAGGAAATAAAAGTTATTTCTTGACTTTTATATATTCTCAAGCAAATAACAGTTATTTTTTTATTATTATTTATTCTTCAGAAAATAAAAGTCCTTTTTTTATTTATTCCTCTAAAAATAAGAGTTGTTTTTGGATTTTTAATTATTCCTCAGAAAACAAAAATTATTTCTTGATTTTTATTTACTCCTCAAAAAAAAGGAATTAGGATTATTTCTTAATATTAATTTGTTATTCATAAAATAAAAGTTATTTCTTGCCTTTTAGTTATTTCTCGGAAAATAAAAAGTATTTCTTGAATTTTTTTATTCCTTAGAAAATAAAAATTATTTCTTCATTTTTATTTATTCCTCAAAAAATAAGAGTTAATTTTTTATTTTTATTTATTCCTCAAAAAATAAGAGTCATTTCCTTATTCTGTGGATTTTATTTGTTCCTCAAATAATAAGAGTTATTTCTTGATATTAATTTATTGTTCATAAAATAAAAATTATTTCTTAACTTTTATTTATTTCTCAAAAAATTCAAATTATTTCTTGAAATATTGTTATTCCCCAGGATATAAAAGTTATTTTTTAGTTTTTATTTATTCCTCAAAAAGTAAGAGAATTATTTTAATTTTTATTTGTTCCTCAAAAAATTAAGTATTAAAATTAGATTTTTATTTATTATACAGTAAATAAAAACTATTTGTAACGCGCAAAATAGAAAGAGGCCTAAGGGAATAACCGGTTTTGTTCAGGATAGCCATTTTAAAGATTTAAATACTTGTATCTTTGGTGTACCATCACATCATAAAACACGAATATCTCTGGGAGGGAACACTTTTGGAGCATGGGATCGGTCTCATTCTATGCTCAGATGTTGTCCACATAAAAAAAAGTGAAAATTGATTTTTTTACCCTTAGGTTCCTTTCTCTATGCGCTGTCACATTTTGTGATTTATATTTATTCCTCAAAAAATAAAAGTAATTTCTTGATTTTTATATTTTTCTCAAAAAATTTAAGTTTTTTTATAATTTTTATTTTTTGTCAAATAATAAGAGTTATTCCTTGATTTTTATTTGTAACTAAAAAATTTATAGTAATTTTGGGATTTTTTTTTTATTTTTCAGAAAATAAAAGTTATTTTTTATATCTCCTTGTTATTCAAATAAAAAGAGTTATTTCGTGATTTTTATTAATTCCTCAAAAAATAAGAGTTATTTCTTGATTTTTATTTATTGTTCAGAAAATAAAAGTTATTTTCTGATTTTGTTTATTCCTTCTAAAAATAAAAGTTATTTCTTGACTTTTATTTATTCTTCAAAAAACAAATTTTTTTTCTTAGTGTTTTATTTATTCTTCTGCAAATTGTTTCTTGACTTTTATTTATTTCTCAGAAAATAAAAAATATTTCTAAGTTTTTCTATTAAATTGAATTAAGATTCTATAGGCTAATTGTTCGAAATTTTAATTTAAATCTCAGAAAGACATGATAAATATTCCAAGGCACAAAGGCAAGTCAACATCAGTTTTATTCAACTTACACAGCAGAGCAGAACAGCTGTTTTCGAAAGACGCAACCCTTTCATCATCAGTGCTCATGTGTATTGTGTTTGTCACCACTTATTAGGTGGCTTAGTTGAATGTGATAACAGTTCCTATTTACACAAATTTTATTGTGAAAAATGATACGAGAACTGTATAAACCTGATATTAACATCTTATTGTTATAATACCCGTGTTACCGTTTGATTATTTTTCTTCATGTCCCATTTTCTGAATTTTTTGTTCCATCATACCTAAGTCAAAATTTTTTGGTTTGAATTTTATACTTCTAAGTTTCTAAATTTTTATTTATTCCTCAGATAATATAAGTTATTTTTTGACTTTTATTTATTCTTCAGAAAATTACGGACTTTATTTATTCCTGAAAATGAAGAACTTGATGATGAACAATTTGACGAAGAAGAGTGGTTGAGTGACATACAAATAAGTCCATAAAATCAATCAATCAATCAATAAATAACTTTTATTTTTTTTAAGGAGTAAATAAAAACGAATAAATAATTTTACTTTTCTGAGGAATAAATAGAAATAAAATTTTTTGTTACTCACAAAAAAGTTACTTAACAAATAGAAATAAAAAATAACTTAAATTATGTATGAATTTTTATTAGTCGAACTTTCTTATGTAAATTGTTAATTTTTTCAAGGGGCTTAAGTTCGAATCTGCATGACTGCAAATGATTTTTTATTATTTTATTAATAAATGAACTTGTTCAAATTCTATTTATTATTTTATATTAAGATTGGAATATATTAAAAAAATAACTGTTATTTTTAGTAGAATAAATAGAATTCAAGAAATAACTTTTATTTTTTAAATAAAACTCGAAAAGTAACATTTAATTTCTAAGCAAAAAATAAAACCAAAGAAACAATGAATAAAATTTAATTTTTAAAATTACAATTATAACTGCTGCGGTCCCTGGCATAAACATATATTTAAGTGCGTATAAATATATGTGTATATATGTATTTAGGTTTAACATTAACAAAGATAATACACAAAGCGGTTAAAGAGATGTCAGCAATTATAGCAGTATGTCTGTGCAAAATCTGCATTGACATAAATAAGCAAAAATGCCACAAAACATGCTTACATATAGTCGTAGTCGTAGATATACATATGTTGAACGTGACAAATACCCGTTTTAGTACTCAGGAAAATCAGCATACAACAATCGACATATAAAGGGTCCGCCATCTAACTTTTTTTTTTCAACTAGTGCTTATTTCGTGAATCGTAACACTTAGCTCATGTCTGATTTGACAGCTAATTAGTTTTATCCTTCCGCTGAACGAATCAACTGACCATCCAATGCGTTTTCGATGCGCTAAGTGGGCCTGCGATCGACTTACAGAAGATGCCGGTTTTGCCAGAAATATCATCTTTTCAGATGGAGCTCATTTTGATCTTGGCGAGTATGTAAACAAGCAAAATTGTCGCATTTGGGGCACGGAAAACCCGCACGCATACATTAAAAAGCCGACTCACCCAAAACGAGTCACTGTTTGGTGCGAATTTTGGTCCAGAGGCATAATTGGGCAATTTTTCTTCGAAAATGAGCAAGGAGTGGCCGTTACAGTCAATGGCGATCGTTATCGGGCCATGCAGCCATTTGAATGAAATTATTTTCCATTATTAACCGGAAGGATTGTACTTTCAAATAAAAAAAGAAATTTGAGAAAATATTCAGTAGTTTTTTTATAGCATTTTCAAAAAAAAAGTTATTTGGCGGACCCTGTACAATGCCTTTTAGTAGAATAAGAATTTACTGGTTTAATCCTGATACATTTTACCAAGTTAAGTCTTATTCTATAATGTTTTTAAAATTATAGCATCTTAAAATTTTTGACATTTGATGCAGACCTAAAAAACAAACTATTTTACTGATAAGCAACTTTTATTTATCGTTTCATTAGATTAAGGCCATCAAATAAAGGGTGTTTTTATAAGAGCTTGCTGATTTGAAATTTAAATAAAACACATGCTAATGTATGAAAAGGCCAAAAAAAATTTTATTTGGTAGATAACTTCTTGTCATTTAACATTTAAATATAATTTCGGGCATATGGCCACCACGACTATTTTGCACAAAGGTCGTTCTGGAGGTCCAATTTTCGACCACCCTTTCAAGCATTTGAGGGCATATTTCAGCAATGACACGTTGAATACTGGTTTGCAAAGCGTCAATCGCTGCTGGTTTATCCACGTAAATCAATGATTTCAGGTATCCCCACAAAAAATGATCGAGTGGCGTCAAATCACACGAACGCGGAGGCCAATCCACCGGTCCATTTCTCGAAATAATGTTGTGGTTGAAATGTTCTTTCAATAAGTCCATTGTTTCGCCCGCAGTATGACAAGTGGCACCATCCTGTTGAAACCACATTTCGTTTACATCCATATCTTGAAGTTTTGGCACCAAAAATTCATTGATCATGATTCTGTATCGATTTCCATTTACGGTAACGCGTCGTCCTTCCTCATTTTTAAAGAAATAAGGACCGATGATTCCACCAGCTCATAGACCGCACCAAACAGTACATTTATCGGGATGCATTGGTAATTCTTGAACGGCGTGTGGATTATCTTTGCTCCAAATACGGCAATTTTGCTTGTTGACATATCCATTCAACCAAAAATGCGCCTCATCACTGAAGAGAATTTTGCGTTAAAAAAGCGGATAAACATTTTTAATTGAACACTGTTTTTGAAAATAAATTTCCACGATTTGGAAGCGTTGTTCTGGAGTTAATCTGTTCATGATGATTTGCCAAACAATACTGAGTAGAGACGTCACTTTAAACTGTCAAAACAGTTGTCAGACAACAGAGTGATTCGTATAAAAAAAAAACTTCATAAAAAACACCCTTTAGAATAACAGATCTTTTCTGTATTTTTCAATATTTTTTAAAATGTATGAAATATTTATGTATGCATATACATATTTTGGAAACTCCTTTCCTTTACGTTTTTGACACATTTTTCTCTCTTTTCTTCTTTTTTTAAGTTTTTTTTTCTATTATTTTGCCCTTTTCAATACTACGAGTATAATAATAAAATTTTATTTTCAGCAACAAAAATATGTAAAGTATATCTTAAATTATTGCAAAATCCATGCTATATTTCGAGCATGAAATATTTTTTAAATATTTATTGTTCAAACAAACAAATAGTATATGTTTATTGAAATTTGCATTTTTATGGCTTGACCACTGAAATGTTTGTGTAAACCAAACGAATTATCATTTTTTATCCTTTTTGCTTATTGAGAACTCCACTCGAACAAAAGTATCATAATTGAATAAATTTTTACTGACTTAACTTTTTGTTTTTGTTTTTTGTTTTTGGTATGAAAACAAGTATTTTTACTTAATTTTCATAATAATATCTGTGGAATATTTTGTTTTTAAACATATCATATGTGTGTGTATGAAATTTATTAAACTAAAAAAAAAATAAGAAAGGGTGTCCTTTTTTATGGGAGAGGATTCATAATGGAAAATTTAGAGAAAAAATAGCATCGCCAATATTTATGGAGATGGAATATAAATATTTCGCTGCTATTTTTTGTTTTGGATTTTGTTTCTTTTTTGATATTTTATGGCAGCATCGCATTAAGTAAAAATTTATTGCATCACTGGGGCAAAGACTGACGACTAACGTGTGAATGTACGTACAACGAATATTGTACACTTCTTTGTGTGGCAACTGTTGCCAAAGCTAATATCAAAAGGCTTTGCAAACATACTGCTGGGGCTGTTGCTGTCGCCGTTTCAGATGCTGCTGTTGTTGCGTGATGTTTCGGGGGAGTTGTGTTTTATGATCGTAGGTAGCTAAAGACCTACAGCAATAACAACAAAGTATCTAAAAGTAAACTAAATAACCCATATGAGTATATTAAAGAAAAGTCTCATTTTTGGTACCAAACAAAGAACAAAAAAAAAAAAGGGGGAGAAAAACTAACAACAATAGAAGGTGAAATAAAGAAATTTATTTATATTTCTGTTTTTTCTTTTCTTTTATTTATACTCATTTCATTTAAGCTGATTTCGTTCGCAACAATGCCAAACTGGCTTTGGCTGTTCTGTTCTGTTCATTCGTTTACTTTGGCAACTTAATATTGTGGCAACCGTTAAATTTTGTATATATTATAATAATTTTCTAACAAAAGGTCTCTCAGGGGAATTAAAATATTGTAAATATGCAAATTGCTAAAAATACTAATACAATCGTGTACACTTACATTTGCAACAATTCTGTATGAAATACATATATTATTCTTATAGAGTTGTTCTTTTTCGAATGACGGCTTTCTCATATGTGTGTGTGTGTTTTTTTGAATAAGTCGATTTGTCTGTATTGGCAACAATAATATTTTCTAGAGATATGTTAATGGCTGGAGATGTGAAAAGTAGACTCCTTTAATTTTCACAGCAATGGCAGCTTTAGAAACACAAAAATACAAAATATATATAATATATATGTAAATGTTTGGTGTTAGTTGGACGATGTTGTCCGCTACACTTTCAAAATACAACTTACATAAGTGTAAAAACACCATAGCCCTATTCACAATCTTGTGCAAATGGTCGTACATCATTGCATTTGCAAAATAATTGTACTCTACACTAACAAAATACATTGAAAATGCTCTCAAATACTCTCTCAATTTGCAAATGCTATAATGCAAGACCATTTGCACAGGATTGTGAATTGGGCTACTGTTTAGTTGTTACTTATGCAACAAATCTTCCAACAAGTACTTCCGAACTTTAACAATTGATAATGACTGACTATCATGTTGCAGCTAAAATTAGCTACAATTTCTTGGGTCAATTTTGCCAAATCACCATTAACGGGCATAACATTGACCAACACATGGAAATAATAAAATTGTTTTATTCATATCAGTGTCCTGTTCGGGCAATGTACCGCGTGCTTCGCCCATTTTAATCGTACTTAACGGTCCAAGGGGTTCAGTAAACGGTTGACCAAGACCCGTAATTCTATGAAACGCTCGTTCTGCCGAAAACATCCCTACTGTCCATGACAATATGCAGGCAACTTCGAACTCTGTCTTTCGAGACCACAACTAGGCAAGTATTACGTAGTGGCTTGCGCCTGAAGCCGTACAAAATTCAACTTACAAACATTGTACAAGTATGTAAATCGAAATGAAATACCATCCTCTTAATAGCCAGTTAAAAAAATAAAAAGGAAACAAATTAACACGGTTGGCCCTAAAGGCCACTTCTGCAACTTCTCGCTAACTTTAGAAACATAATAACGTGGTGTTCCGAGTTTTTCGAATTTCTTCGTTCCCGTTGGGGGATATCTCACGAACGCATCAACCGATTTTCACCCGGTTACTAACGATCGACGTGATTTTTGAATGTCAAGAAATTTTTAGTTTGTAGAATCCAAGAATGATAAAATATAGATTACGCCAACAAGCTGAAATAAAAATACGTTTCTGCGCATGATGGAACTCTGACGTCACTCAACATGTGTTCTGATTGGTTAATAAAATTCAGCTGGAGAACTATTATGTTATTGTAAAAACAGGACAGTGGGGCAAATTGCGATTTTTCAAATTAAATTTGTTTGATAATAAGCAATTTTAAAAAATTATTTTACTTTCCAATTTTTTTTATTTGAAATTGTTCATTTATAGTTATTTTATATAAATATTGAACCCAAGTGCTAATTATTTTCTTTTTTCCCCATTCAAAACAAATATTTTTACTTGCAAAATATCAGCCATAACTTCCTTTGAGCTTCATCTCTTGAAAAACTATAAAATGACACAGGTTTATGAAAACAAAAAATATTTTGATAACAATATTACATTTTATCACAATTATTTCCCACTTGTTTTTTTGCTGTCACTTTGTTTGCAGTTGCCCACTGCACATTTCATGCTTGCTCTTTTTTTTCTCTTTTCTCTTTAATTTAGGTTTTTTGTTTACAGTTTATGAGCTTTAAAAATCAAGTTTTAATAAGATTTTTACCATTTAAGTTATTTAATAATTATTTTAATATATTTATTTTAAAATATAATACAATTTATTATAAAATATAACACAAAACTTGCACTTTCATAAATCCGATTTAATATGTTTGTTGGAAATCTCTCTGAGTAAATTGGAAATCTCTCTGAGTAAATTGTGTGAAGAGTTGCCAAATATAGCATAAAATATTAATGAAATTTTTCTATTTGACACATTGTTGTCACAATACTAATATATAAATGAAATTTATTTGTTGGTGGTTAAGCAATGTCTATATGCATTTCATTGGTGCTTTACCAATTTTACGATTTGGTAAAGCACCAATGAAATGCATATAGACATTGCTTAACCACCAACAAATAAATTTCATTTATATAAAATATTAATTTTGTTCGAGAAAGTATTAGTTTTGCATATAATAAACATTTGGCAATCTCTTCGAGGGAACAAATACGTCATCAAACGGTAAATCATGCGCAAGGCGTAATCTTTATTTTATCATTCTTGGTAGAATCTATCGACAAATTAGTAAAAAAAACGCTTTGGGAAAAAAAAATCGTTTGTTTTTTCTTAAAATTTCTTAACAGGTCCGTGCTTGTTACAATTCACAGAAAATCTAAGTTTGATAGAACTTTTTGAAATGCCACTTGCTTGGTTCACAAACTAATCGATCAGATATATAATTTCGGAGTTTATTAAAGAAATAATTATGTTTTTTTTAATTTTTATGGTCACGATATCTCAAGAACGCATTCACCGCTTTTTACTCGGTTAGTGGCTATAGACGAGGTTTTTGAATAATTAGTTTGTGGAATCGATCGAAAGAGCTGTTTAAAAATTATTATAAATTTCTCAGTTTTTTTTTTATATTCCCCAAAATGCACTGGTGCGAACCGCTTCCAATTCGTTTGAGAAATCTAGGTTTGAAAGAATCCTTTGAAACGCTAGTTTGGGTCGATTCGGTTCAGTCCAAGAGCGCGCACACACAATCACACCCATATACACACAGGAAAACTTCCCAAAAACGTTTAGATCCAATGAAAAAGCTATTTATTCAAAACGGGGTAAAATCAGTAACTTCCCGAGTTTTTTTTTTGAAATTTTTGACTTTCTTAGCGCGAAGTTAAAAAATCAATAAATAAGCAAATATGTAAGAAAACAGCTTCAAATAAAGAGTTTTGACTTGTGAAGTATTTAAGAAAACAAATTAATAATAATTATTCTTTTTTACTTAAAATCAAACCGAAAAATGAGAATTGAAATTGAAAATGAGAATTGAAATTGAAACGTTCATAATCGTTTTTGAATAAAATCAAAAGTGAGAAACAACAAGGCCACGCACGAGTACGTGCTTATATATTGTAGCATTCAATATGTTCCAATAACTAACTCAGCATTATTTTGTAATCATTGTCGTAACAAACTAACTGAGCCTGCTGAACTGAGTATAGCGTGCAAAGTAAAATTATTTGCTTGTGAATATTAAAAACATTTTAGATAAAAAACAACTTAATCTTATAGTTCTGGGACACAATAATAGACATTTAAATTGTAACCCATTCTTGCGAAGTACTCAGTTTTACTGTAAATTGTATGGTATTGTGTAGATGCCACAACAACAGCAGTAACAAAAACAAAAACAAAAAAAAAGGAGCTGAATCGCTAAATAACAACTTTATTTGTACTGTTTGTTAGATTTTTCCTTTTTTGGTATTCTTTAAATTGCTGTGTTACAAAAACAAGGCAAAAGTTTTCATTAAAGCCTATATTTGAGTTGCAAACAATTGTTGTTCTGTGAAATTGCCTGCAACACTCGTATCCACACACGTTTGCATGCTGTATGCTGCCATACACAAGCTCATGCAAAGTTTTTACTTTTTTTTGTTGCTTTTGTTGTTGTTTAGTTTTCAAAAATTTAATACAATTCTATTTTTCTTTCTTAACATTTGTTCAACAAACCAAATTACAATCAATTGTATGAGCGTTAACGTTGTATTGCATGCTGGATGCAAAGAAAAATCATTTATTTTTTGCCTCTTCCTTTTGAAAGTTCGACACGCATGCTCATTGTTAAACACCCACGTAATGTTCTTGTAAAATATTCACTAAATTGTGACACCCATAGTGTGAAAGTTAGTGGGCGCTTGTTTTAATATAAATAAATTTCGTTTCTACAAATTCCACCAAACTTGCTCACATACACAGTTTCGTGTATGTATGCACGTGTAAGTGCGGTTGTTTGTATATACATACGTGCTGTCATGCAATTCCGGATGTTAATTTATGGTGAGAAAACTTGGTTAAATATTTTGAAAATTTCAGTTAAACTAACATATAAATAATAGTTAAGTTGGCACAGGAAGTATATAAGAAAGTTATATTTTTGGGAATTTTAATCGAAGTATTTACGGTAATGCTTATAATTTTAAAAGTCATTCCCTTAATTACAATTAGTAATTATAATTTATCGTTTAGAAGATCGAGACTTTAAAAAATATTACAATAGAAAAGACGAATATTCATTAATAGATAATAGGGGTATTCACACTGTGTGCTATTTAGTCATATTGTCATAAATTCATAATAAAGGGTGTTTTTTTATGAAATTTTTTTTTATACGAATCACTCTGTTGACAGTATTGTTTGGCAAATCATCATGAACAGGTTAACCCCAGAACAACGCTTCCAAATCGTGGAAATTTATTTTCAAAAACAGTGTTCAATTAAAAATGTTTATCCGCTTTTTTACCGCAAAATTCTCTTCAGTGATGAGGCGCATTTTTGGTTGAATGGATATGTCAACAAGCAAAATTGCCGTATTTGGAGCAAAGATAACCCACACGCCGTTCAAGAATTACCAATGCATCCCGATAAATGTACTGTTTGGTGCGGTCTATGGGCTGGTGGAATCATCGGTCCTTATTTCTTTAAAAATGAGGAAGGGCGACGCGTTACCGTGAATGGAAATCGATACAGAATCATGATCAATGAATTTTTGGTGCCAAAACTTCAAGATATGGATGTAAACGAAATGTGGTTTCAACAGGATGGTGCCACTTGTCATACTGCGGGCGAAACAATGGACTTATTGAAAGAACATTTCAACGACAACATTATTTCGAGAAATGGACCGGTGAATTGGCCTCCGCGTTCGTGTGATTTGACGCCACTCGATTATTTTTTGTGGGGATACCTGAAATCATTGGTTTACGTGGATAAACCAGCAACGATTGACGCTTTGGAAACCAGTATTCAACGTGTCATTGCTGAAATACGCCCTCAAATGCTTGAAAAGGTGGTTGAAAATTGGACCTCCAGAATGAGCTTTGTGCAAAATAGTCGTGGTGGCCATATGCCCGAAATTATATTTAAATGTTAAATGACAAGAAATTATCTACCAAATAAAAAATTTTTTTTGGCCATTTCATAATTTGGCATGTGTTTTATTTAAATTTCAAATCAGCAAGCTCTTATAAGAACACCCTTTATTTATGACCCGTATTATTGTGCTGCATACAAAATAGTCATAAAACAATAGCACTCTTATAGGTATGTGTTTTGTCATTAAATAGTTCTACGCATCTGAGTCCAAAGGTTGAAACTCTTTAGGCGAGACGACGATAGTATATGTTTGCCGCCGTTGCTTATATATGATGCATGAATAAAAAAGGCTAAGAAGTTATTCATACTTTTATGTTCGTACATTAAATCACATTTGTATAATATAAATATACGTAAAACAAAAACAAATCTAAATGTATGCAAGTAAAAAATTTTTCTCGTTTCACTTATATAACTCGCAGCCATTGAAAGTTTTTCCGTTTGCCGCCGCCAAAAAAAAATTTATTCAGCTCATATCAAGGCAGCAGCTGTTTTTGTTTATACACACAAACTCATTTAGAGATACTTATGCATAAGAAAATATGTTTAATAATTTTATATATGACTTTTTCCACTTTTTTATAGCATTTTAAATAAATTTTATTAAAATTGTTCTAATTTTCTTTTACTTTGATAACAGCTAATTACAAATGTGCTGTTTTTTTTTATCAGCTGACCCAAGTTTGGACTAGCAGACTAATTTATGACGGGTTGTTCACACTAGTCATATATTCGTGCTATTATGCTATTACTCTATGACTATAGTGTGAATCCCCCAAATGTTTTTGCAATATATTCTTAAATAATTACGATATGAGGCTGGCAACTTTTCATTATTTTTATACCCTCCAAAATAGAATTGGGGTTTAAATTTACTTTGTCATTCCATGTGTAACGTAGCAAAATATCCCTCTAAGACCCCATAAATTACATACATATGTATATTCTTGATCAGTAACGAAATCGTAGACGATCTAGCCATGCCCGTCCGTCCGTATGTGGAAACCACAATTCAGTCTAAAAGAGAAGAGCCAGACGCTTCAAATTCAGTATAAATACATTTTGAGGGATAGCACAGGTCAAGTTTGTAAATGGACAGAATCGGCTCACAGGGAAAAAAGTTCCCCTAAGAAGTACTAAACCAACCTCTAAAAAACAACATAAATTTCAACTTTTTTTTTAAACCTTATTAACCAAATTATATATTTTTATGTCAAAGAATGTCCAACACATTGAACTGGGAGCCAAAAATCCGGGAAATCCATTTTTGGACCCCGCCCCCTTTAGTGGACGTTGATGTAACATATTACATGGAAAAATAGTGTACATATTTAACAAATTGTACAATTTAAGCCTACATTCCTTAAAAATTAAATTTTTATGCTTGAAATGTTCTCTGATCTTCCTCTGCTTTACTGCCCAACCTTTGGCTCCTAAATGACCCTATCGAAAAATTGGTTTTTTCTACACTTAATTACCCCAAAAATTTACGTTTTACTTTTTTATGCAAAGGTGAGATGTCTCCCCAACGGTCCTTCCCGGAGTTACTCCGATAAAATAGATTTGATGTGTTCTATATCTAGTGCAATGAACTTGAGAAATAATTCTATTTCGTATCTATTTTTTACTCTTAATATACACTAACGTTTTCTGGCGGTTCTATTTTATTTCTGCTAATAGCAGGGCAGTTGCAAATATATTGAAACTATTCTTTCATTTAATATTTGTTTTCTTTCACCTTAATGTTGACTTAAAATTTGTTGTTCTAACCATTTTTTTTGTTGCTGATTGTTCCATGCAATATTTGCACTTCAACGGCTGGATTTTTTGCTTCAGTGTAAATAACATTGAAAATGGACGGCTATTTCTTATGTATTTTCTTATGTTTTCTGTTTCATATTTCTAGTTATTTAAATTTCTTTTTTCATACCTTTATTGAGCACAAAAAAAAACAAAGTTAAGAAACAACAAAACCAAAGGACGTAAATAAAAATGAAAAATACTAGTTAAACAAAATCACAACGTTCAAATACAGCGGATATAAGAAAAACTACGGTTTTGTGCAACTTTGTTTTGCCTCGGCACAAATAACGAAAAATAGTAACAAAAGGGTCCGACCGTATCGGCAGTTAATGACAGTTCACATTATCACACAAAAAGGACATGTTGTATTTTATTATTGAAGAATAAAAAATTGTTAATTTTGGGCTTAACTTCGAATCTGCCTGACTGCAAATTATTTTTTATTATTTTATTAATAAATGAATTTGTTCAAATTCTATTTTTATTATTTTTTATATTAAGATTGGAATATTAAGAATATTTTTCAATAATCATCAAACCTCATATTCAATTTTCGTTAATAACATTGGTTAAATAGTTGATATTCCTACTAACTAGCACCACTTGCAAAAAGTGGAAAAATTGAACAAAGAACGCTGATGAGATGGCGTAGCGGCCTCGAAATCAGCACTGATCCGTTCTGCTGGTTTGATGATTATTGAAAAATATTCTTAATATTCCAATCTTAATGTAAAAAAAATAATAAATAGAATTTGAACAAATTCATTTATTAACAAAATAATAAAAAATCATTTGCAATCATGCAGATTCGAACTTAAGCCCAAAATTAACAATTTACATTAGAAAGTTCGACTAATAAAAATTCATACATAATTTAAAAAAATAAAAAATTTAAAATCAATCATAACTTTTGAGTCTAACGCAAGACATCTGCTCAGGAGATGCAAAGGATGTTTTTTATAGAGTGACACAAATTTGAATCATAATAAAACAAGAATATATAATTTTAATATCACTGAAACGGGCTTTATTGGAAAGCCAATTTTATGTAATCAATGTTTTTATATTCCTACCATGAGGCCGCCACGGCTGGCGCGTAGAAGGCTCAGTATGGAACACCAATTTTTAACAATTAAAAAAATCTTCCATAAAGTGGAAGGGCACAGTGGCTGAGAACGGCGACGAATTGACTGATTAGAATCATTTTCAACGCTTTCCTGTATAGCGACTGCAGCTTCTTTAGTGCACACTGTTCGGCATCTCACGGCATGCACATTATTCTCTTCGAATTGTCCGCCCTGAAGGACGATTATGTATGACATAAAATGGTAAAACGATGGGTTTCACGAATAGAACGATTATTTTGATTAAAAATTTCAACAATTTGCACGCGTTGTTCTGGTGTTGTTACACTCTACGAAAAAAACACGCTTTATAATTCCGTAATACGAATAGATTAAGAAAGTAATTACTGACCTGTCCAAACCAAAAATTGCTAACATGAAACTAACTAACTAAAGCAAACGCCCTGCTTATTATAATTTCGGTCGTGCTGATTCTTCTCTTTAAAAATGTTTAAAAAATTCAAAGTGGTTATTGATGGGATTTTTATTTTGTTCCTTTCACTGAAGGTAATGCAGATCATCAGGCAACCTTTAACCAAAATTTCTTAGAAAAACTGAATATTATTATGATTAGATTTCACAACTTAGCAGCAATAGCCCCATTATTCTAGAAGCAGTAAATGCCATCAATAAAATTGAACAGGAGAAGTATAACATGGGATCTAGAAGATGCTAGAAGTATTACAATTGTATTAAAAGGAAAAAAGTGAAATTTTGGCAGAAAGTCACTTCGAAGTCTTGCAAAGAGGAAATAAGCTCATACCTCCTAATAATTATTATTTAGACAAATGTTCTATAATTATAATTATACAAGGTGGCGCAAAAGTAATCCTCCTATCAGAAAATGCTATAAATTTTGCGTTTCGCCCCTAAAACACATGCGAAATTCACGTTAATAAACAATGTTACGCTACACTGCTCCAGAACGCGGAATATTGGTGACTATTTATTTGACCAATAATCGGATGATTTTTCATCAAAAATAATCATGAGTGATGAGGCCCATTTCCATCTTAGCGGGTACGTAAATAAGCAAAATTTACGCTTCTGGGGCACTGAAAATCCGCGTGTAACCCACGAAGAGCTATTATATCCGCTTAAAGTCACTGTATGGTGTTCTGTTTTCGCTGGAGGAGTCATCGGACTTTTTTTCTTCGAAGACGTCGCGGGCCAAATGGTTACTGTGAATTGTGAGCGCTACAGAGCAATGATCAACGAGTTCTTTTTGCCGCAACTTGATGAATTGGGATTGGAAAAGATGTGGTTCCAACAGGTCGGTGCAACGGCACACACTGCACGTGCCACAACCGATATGCTGAAGGATGCATTTCCCGGGCGCCTAATCTCCCGTTTTGGCGATTTGCACTCGCTAGCCAGATCGCCTGATTTGACCGCTGCAGACTTCTTTTTGTGCGGCTTTTTGAAGTCGCGGGCTTATGTCAACAACCCTCAGACTCTTGCAGCTCTTAAAGACAATATCCGTCAAGAATGTGAGGACCTATCGCCGGAAGTTTTGGCCAAAGTGATGGAAAATGCCATAAAAAGGGCTCAAATGACAATCAACTGTGGTGGCGGCCATTTACATGACATCATATTCACGACTTGATGTAAAAAAAATTAAAAGACCAAATAAAAATAATCCACAAGAAGAATCAAAGTTTTTCATTTTTTTTTAAATTACAGCCAAAAAACATCGGAAGGTTATTTTTGCGCCACCTTGTAGATCATTTCCATTTGAAGGAGATATGAGTTTATTTCCTCTTTCCACGACTTCCAAATTTCATCCTGCAAAAAACTTCACTTTTTCCCTTTTAATACAATTATAAACACTTCTAGCTTGCATGTGTGAATAATGAATACAAATAAATGTTAAAACATTTACAGATACTACATCATGCAAACTTTGATATATTTCGTGTTACATAAATTTAAATAAACTTTCAAAATGTTTAAAACTAAACAAACATATGAGTTTCTTAATATCTTGTTATAAAAAAACAGAAAAAGAAAACTTTCTTGCAATTTACTTATTTAATAAAATATTTAGGGTTACAAATACTTAATCCCTCTTTTGAAGGATGTAATGATTCTTGGAAACACTCCCTTTTAACATTCATTGATGGCAAAAAGTTCTTATTTTTTATCGTTAAAAAATAGTTATACGAAATTTTATATTATTTTAACACAAACAAACTTGTACGAAAAGTAGTTCACTTCAAAGTGCGAGCAAAGTGGAAGTTTTTGCTTCTGCAAAAAGTCAAAAATTCTTTATATATTTTTTTTTAAATACATACTCGTATGAACATTTGCATATAATTTATTATTTGAAATAATTGGAGACGTAAAACTGATTGTTATTTTGCCTTCTTCCTAGTGGAATTTTATTTCCATAAAACAAATCCATATGTCTGTGCATACACATGTATAGATTTGTATTTGTATGTATTTATGTATTTGTATACCATAAAAATTGCGATTTATAAATTACTGTTACATATAAATATTATTTTTTATGGCATGTTTTAGTACACAAACAAAATTTATTTTCTCTACAAAAAACTTTATTAGATTAAAAAAAAAAAATGTATTTATTACGCAAACATAACATTATTGATATGTGTCCCTAAATATTTTCTATTAAAATATACAAAACAAACTTCACATGAAATCAATAATAAACATGTAAACAATCTTTGTATCCTGTTGACGCCACAAAAACAATTTATTAGCTTATAACCGAAAACGATTGTTGTCAGTCGCGCATAGGGTGGCCCAGGATAAGAGAAACGCTTAAAGTGATATAAATATTTCAATTTGTGAAATATAACTTTTAAGTTTTAATATGAATTTCAATAGAGTCCACCAAATATATACTCTAACTTTCGTAAGTGCATTTTTAATAATAATCTACCATTTAATAACGGCATCCCTTGCTTTTTATACCCTCCAAATATGAATTAGAGGGTATATTCAGTTTGTCATTCCGTATGTAACGTAGCGAAATATCCCTTTAAGACCCCATAAAGTAGATATATCACTAGCTGAAATGCAAAAGGGCGTAACTAGCAAAAACTGCAAAATCGACTTTTTAATTGATTATTATGAATGTCATGAAACTATATGCCTTGACAAAACTTTGCACTTTTGCGATAAAAATAATGGCACTTTTATTAACAAAAAACAAAAGGACGTAAAATCTTAATGGTTTTCATTTTAGAAAGTTTTTTGCTTCTTCTGTAAAATTTTATTAACGATATATATTTTCTCGTTCAGCGATAAAATTTAAGGCGATCTTACCATGTCCGTCCGCCCGTTCGTCTGTGGAAATCACGATTCAGTCCTGAGGAAAAGAGCCAGACCCTTGAAATTTGGTACCGATAAATTTTTAAGGATAACACAGATTAGTTTCGTAAATCGACTGAATCGAGTCAGAGGGAAAAAGTCTCCCGAGAAGAACTGAATCAACCTTTTAAAAAATAACACACTTTTTTAATTTTTTTTTTGTAATTTTGTTAAGCCAATAATAAATTCTTATGTCCAAGAGGATCCAAAGCGTTGAATTAGGAGCCAGAAAATCTGAAAAATCCATTTTTAGTGGGCGTTATTATATGCAAAAATTGTGTCAAAATTCAACAAATTTCTTAAAAATAAAATAAAATTTTTAAGCTTTTATGACGAAGCTAAGACGTAACCTGATCCTCCTCTGCCCTAGCCCTCTACTCCCCTAAATGACCCTGTCAAAAAATCTTTGTAGTTAATTATCCCAAAAATTAATTTTTAGTGTTTTATGGCAAAGGTGGAATATCTCCCCCACGGCCCTTGCCAGAGCAACCCATACGTGCGTCAGTGGAAAACACTATAAAGTCTATTTTTGGACCCACCTCCTTTAGTGGGCGTTGAAGTTACTTATTATATGAAAAAATTTTATTCCCTAAGCCTACATTTCTTAAAAATTTTATTTATAAGCTTTTACGATGAAGGTAATATATTGTCCGATCTTGCCCCGCCTAACCCTTCATGCCCTTCGCCACCTAAATGACTTTATCAACAGAACATTTTTTCCACACTTCACTACACCGAAAATGTAGTTTTTAAGTTTTACGATTTAGATGAGACGTCTTTCCTACTCTCGGATTAATCCTGTATAGAGTTTTCAAATTGAGCGCTGAAATGTCTTAAAGGAACTGTGACCCATCACGCTAAACATTTTTAGCTTATCTCAGTCCCTTTTTTGCACGTTGATATAAAATATTAATACGTAAGTTTTTATGCTGACGGAAAGGTGTCTCAGCCATGCTCCTCCCAACACATTGGATACGACAGTATTAAAATAAATTTTTTTCTTGTTTACTTAAGCCAAATACCATACAAATTTAAATTTTAAGAATAATAAAAATAGGGTTTTTATATACTAAATATTTGTAGGGTATTTAAGATTCGACCTGGTCGAATGTATCGGTTTGACTTCTTTTATTATTTTGTTTCCTGATTTTTTTTTCTTTTGTGCTGTATACAGATAAACGAGAAACTTTGACACAAACACACACGCAGCAAATATTATTTGATTCATATGGGGTAGAAATTAATGGTGCAACACAACACATTGACACCCTCCGGATGCATCTTCAATTTTGTGCCTTTTCACAATTGGCACTACAACTACAGTAGATTATAAAATTTCATTTATCTAGACTGCTAATCATAATTTCGCCTAGGAAATAATCCTCTCATTTCAAAAAATTCTCAGGAAGTATAATTGCTGTATGACCAATTTCATGAAATTGGTAAACTAGTGTAGATTTTACATAGAAATAAAGAGAGAGAGGGAGACAGAGATAAAGAGATAATTTCAAATAATAAGCCTATAAATCTTAATTGGATTTAACTCGTACCTATTTCCTTTTATTATTTCTTCCAATAAATCTTTAACCCTAGGATAATCGGCAACTTTCTACTACTAACTTATGATTTTGATCTGGCCAGCCTACCATGAGAATAACTGAATAAAAAGTAAATATGAATATATATTCTTGATCTTAATTTTTTTAAATTTATTTAGTTTTATTATTTAAAATCACTTTTAATTAAGACTTTCCTAATTTTAAGTCATCAACATCCTTTTCATACGACTTATCGACAGTGGCTGTAGTTGTAACCTGTTCACGTACTCACACACCATCACATGCACTTTTATCTTAAGCCAAAAAGTCAGCAACAATTTTCAACATTATTATCAGTAAAAAAGAAGCGAACAAAACTTTATGTACACAATTTAGCAGCAAAGAAAAAAAAATGTAATAGTAATAATAAACGATAGAACTGTAGCATGCAAACTTTTACTCGTTCGATATGACGACGAAAATCTCATAAAGTTTTAATACGTAATGTTTGTTTGAATGTCATTCACTTATTTTCATCTCTTTTCAACCACATTGTTAAAAATATTAAAATCGCTCGTTTTTTTCCCATAGTTTTCTTTGGGACTTAACGATATAAAGAAAACTTTTCAAACACTAAGAAAAATATTCAACTGCAAGCAGGGTGGTGTATTACTTCGAAGCGCGAGAATTACAGGATACCATCAAGTTTTTTAGGCCGTGACTATAAGAGTGGTGGAAATCATTAAAAACATAAAAAATATCTGGAAAAATTAATAGATAATATGCGAAATCTTCATTTACTTGTATATTTTTTTTTAAATTAAGCATTGCGTTCCACTGTGAATTGAAAATTTATGTAAATGTTCTCAACTGCTCAGTGCGTTTTGAAATATTATTGAAACTATTATTTTACTGCCGATTTAGTTATCCCCTTTTCCACTTTTAGTTTTTATACCCTCCAAAAAAGAATATGGAGAATATTCACTTTATCAATCCGTTTGTAACGCAGCGAAATATCCATCTGAGACCCCATAAAGTATATATATATATATATATATATATATATATATATATATATATATATATATATATATATATGTATATATATGTATATATATGTATGTATATATATATATGTTCTTGATCACTGATGAAATCGTAAGACGGTCTGAGCATGTCCGTCCGTCCGTCTGTGGAAATCACGATTCAGTCCAAACGAAAAGACCTAGACTCTTGAAATTTGGTACAAATATATCTTGAAGGATAGCACAGGTTAAGTTCGGAAATGGCCTAACGCGGGCCAGAGGGGAAAAGTTTCCCCTAAGAAGAACTAAACCAACCTCTAAAAAACAACATAATTTTTAAAGTTGTTTTGTAATTTTGTTAAGCAAATATATATTTTTGTATTAAAGAAGGTCCAATGCTTTGAACTTGGAGCCACAAAATAAAAATAATTTATGGACCCCGCCCCCTTTAGTGGGCGTTATTATATGCAAAAATAGTGTAAAAATTTAACAAATTGTTTTACTTAAGCCTACATTCCTTAAAAATTACATTTTTAAGCATTAACGACGACGAAGCTGAAACGTAACCAGGTACTACTCTGTCACTGAATATAATTGCCAGCGACAGACACTATCATGTCGTAAAAGCATAGTAACAGCACCCTTCTTTGTCGGCTCTGTAGCAAAAAATTAGCCGGTGAAGTAAAAGGTTGAAACAGCTGAAAAAAATTCTCTATCTCCTCGTCTTTCTTTATCTGTCCCCTCAATACTATCCTCTCCTTTCTAGTGCCGCCGAAATGCACTGCATATGTAGGGTTCATGAGTGCTGGTCCGAAAAAAAAAGAAATTACTTCATCTACGAAATTGCTCCAATATCGTCATTGTCAGTACTGTTCAGTGATCAGTTCTGTGCTTTCGCCAATTAATTCTATCCCTTATTAATGACTTGGTAAACTACAGAATTGGATTCGTGATCTACGTGGTCAACGTGTAAACAATTTAAAATTTAAACAAGTATATTCGAGTGGGTCGAATCTTAAGTACCCTCCATATATTCAGTAAATAAAAACTATTTTTAATCTTATTAAAATTTTTCTCTTATTAAAATTTAAAGGTCATATTCATAAGAAATATTTCAGATTTATAAGAGGCTTTTAAAACAGATTTCCATATAAAATTTGTTTTAAAAACCCTTTATAAAACAGAAATATTTTTTATGAATAAGGCAGTAAATATTTATTGTATTTGGCTTAAGTAAAAAAAATTATTTTAATACGGTCGCTTAAAACACTATTTTGAAAGGGCCGTGGAGGAGACATCTCACCTTCAACATAAATGCTTAAAAATTTAATTTTTAAGGAGGCTTAATGAATACAATTTATTAAATAAATTGTTAATTTTGCGCATAAGTTCGAATCTGCATGACTGCAAAAAAAAAATAATAATAAATAGAATTTGAACAAATTCATTTATTAATAAAATAATAAAAAATCATTGCAGTCATGCAGATTCGAACTTAAGCCCAAAATTAACAATTTACATTCGAAAGTTCGACCAATAAAAATTCATACATAATTTAATTTATTAAATATTTACACTATTAGTGCTTTTTGTTTGTTATGTAGTCAAGTATGTCTATATGCCTGCATTTCATTGATTCTTACACCAAATCATCAGTAGACTTTAACCTAATTCCAAAATAACAAAACCTCTTAGCTTATACATAAACTCCCACAAATGAATTGAGAATAACACAAGCAAAACCATAACAAACAAAAAGCACTAATTTAATTGAGACAATATGTCGAATAAACGATTTTAGGAATATTTACAATATTTTTCCACTAAAAGGGGTAGGGTCCAAAAATGGATGTTTCTGTTCTTTGCGTTCAAGTGCAATGCTTTGGACCTTTTTTGACATAAAAATGTATAATTTAATTAATACAATTTAAAAAACAAAAATTTTAATTTCCATATGGCACTGTTTCCTCTAAAGAGCACCAACTCAAAATTTACAAATTTTCAGTAGAGGCAAAGCACTGAAAATTCTTTATAACACAAACAGGGATACAATTGTATATTTTTTTGGCGGAAGAATACAGGTATTGATGTAAGATTTTTACAGTGGGTAGATATGACCACTGTACATTGATTTCTGACAAAAAGTGAAAATTGAAAAACTTCCAGTTGACCCTCTTTAGAGGGAGCTGTGCTATATGTTGTTTTTTAGGGTTTGGTTTAGTTCTTATTAAGGGAATTTTTTTCCCTCTGGCCCGATTCAGACCATTTATGAACTTGACCTGTGCCATCCTTCAAAATGTATCTATACCGAATTTCAAGGGTCTAGCTCTTTTCGTTTGGACTGAATCGTTTTGAAGATATTAACGGTTTGAGTTCTTAGGAAGCTTTCCTGACTACTCCTGAGAGAGTATCACTAAGCCTGTGTATGTAAGTATGTGATCCACTAATAACTCTTTAATAGCTGAACAAACTCGTTTCAAACAGTTTTTTCGAATTTAGATTTTCTGTGAATTGGAACCGGTTTGTGCTGGTAGACTTTTGGGAAATATCAAAAAAAAAACCAAGAAATATTTTTTTTCAAATGTGTCGGTTTTTAATAACTTAAACAGCTCTATCGATCGATTCGGCAACGCTATCGCCTTCAAAAGTCTTTAAAAGTGATTTTTTTTTAATAAATGCAGGAACAATATATCTGATCGACTAGTGTTCGAAACAGCAGGGATAACAATTAAAAATACTTCAATATGCCTGGAATAAATTTCTTATTTGAACTCCATCTTCTAGATTTTTACCTTTTCTTTTACGCTGAATTGCAAATATTAATGGAGTTTCGAATTGCATATTTCCAGTTCTTTTCTTTCTCTGTAATAATTTCGGCTTTAGGGGAGAAAATAGCGTATTTGTATGGTTTTATATATTCGTATTTATTTTATTTATTTTTATTACAAAAAATCTTTCATACACTAAGTTTATGCTCATAATGGATAACATATTTTTTTTTGTTCTTGTATAAAAATTTACTTAAACAGACACAAGCTTACACTTACTTATTTATTCACTTACTATATTCTTATACTAGTAACATCCAAAATAAAAAACGCATAAAATGAATACGAAATATCATAAAGGAAAAATTCTGCATAATGCAATATTTGCTTACGGCTCTTTATGTGAAAATAAAAGAATTTCATTTTCAAGGATGCAAATAACACAAAAAAAAAAAAAAAGGAATCAACATTTTAAGGGATAAGACACATATTTTTGGGGGTAGATAGAACAGCCTGAAGAACAAAACAAAATAATACATTTCTTTTCGCAGAACCTACACTGCAACTCAAAATGTAGTTACTACGGAGTGATGACATTCAAGCTGAAGCCTTGATTTGGTTAAAAGACTGTAGCATTATTTTGAGCCTTCACATTGGGCTTCCAATATGGGTTTATATGGCTGTATATAGACGATTTAATATGTGATGGCGATTTTTCACATTTGATAAACAAATTTTATTTGCACGTTTATTGAAAATATATTTATTTTGCAGTGCTTTCTTGCCTGCTAATTTAAAAACTGACAATTTCTATAAGCAGCCTAATATATTTTCAAAAAAGCAAAGGACATTGAACAAATCTGATATGAGAAAATTTCCGAAAATGTTCAACATATTTATTTTACATATATTTTTATTTTAAGCTTTTCGAAAAGAATTTTATTTTTGATTGTGGGAGTGCAAAATGTCGCAGTAACATGTACTTTGATACAGATCACCATAAACAATCAAGAAGGCGATTTTGAATTCTGCTGCAAAAAAAAAAGATGGAATACAACTCTCATGTTTGGGCCGGTGCTTCAAAGTCTATTTTGAAGTTACTCGACCGCGTACAGGAGAGGGCGATGAAACTCATCGGAGATAGTAGGGTAGCCAACTCTATTGACTATCTTGAGCATCGTCGCAATGTGGGGTGCGTATCGCTGTTCTATCGTTACTATAATGGCAGGTGCTCTGGTGAAATTAGGGAACTTGTTCCTGAAACCCATTCTTTCTTACGCTCAACGCGTTTTTCATCAAGAGCGCATGCGTTTGTGGTCGATATTCCAACGAATCGCACTACGCATTACAGAGAAAATTCGTTTTTTGGCCGAACAGTCCGTATGTGGAACAAACTACCTGCATATGTCTTCCCCGCCACTTACAATTTGAGGGGGTTCAAGTCGAATATCCACAGACACTACTCCCTTTATCCTCCTTCCCAAAATCTATTTTCCTAGTTCCAGCGCAATGCACTGCATATGTAGGGGTTATCCCCTAAGTTCTGGTCCTACTCCTAAAAAAAAAAAAAAAATTAGCATATGACGATATGGAATAGTTAAATGTTTATACAGTAGATTCTTGATAAAATAAAATCTAGAGTCATAAACAAATAATGAAATCAAGTAAACATATTTTCAAATTACTTAAGACAATAGGAGAAATATTTTATTAAATTTAAAAAAAATTATTCATTTTGCTTCAAAATACACGTTGATGCCAGTAATCGCCATTGTTTTGCATCACAGTAATACCCGTGAGTAATACACCAGCATAGACATGTACGAGTACGTCGTCTTCAATATCCCAAAAGGTAAAACTTTTACACTGGCAAAATTAACAAGAAAAAATAGTCTAAGACATAGTAAGTACTTAGGGCTTACAACACAAATTGCATTTATGAAAGAGCGCCCGACATGTGTACATGTTTGTATGTATGTTTGAGTAATGAAAAGCAATCACATCCTTTTTTCCATGTTGCCTGTTGTGGAGTTGATGTCGTGTTCTCTCTTGGTTTGGTTTTGCTGCAGAGTTGCAGGCATAGAAAGTTAAATTTAAATTTTTTTTATGTTATGAAACTTAGATTTTACTTAAGGTGTGCTTTGCTGTACAGTGCGAGGGTTGAGGTTTGGGGTCGTGTATAGTAAAAGAGTTTGATTTTCTTTTGGCGTTTTTCTTCATCTGTTTGTTAGAAATGAGTTAAACATTGAAAACATAAGGAGTCGCAATTTCTCTGTTGAATTTTTAATGTAATCACATTTTGTCAAATAAAAGTCAACAAAAGCGGTTCTTTGGTTGGTTGTTTGCTCGGTTTCGTGGCTGTTGCTGGTTGCTACAATCTCAAATGTTTGTTTGCTTTGCTGCCAGATTCTTTTCTTGGCTTTCTCTGTGGTGGAATACTCTCCTTATTTTATTTTTTGGTTGTTAAATTAAAAGAAAACTTCTTTTTAATCTGTTTTGGGTATGAAACAGAAAATATGCTGTTTTAATTTAATGTTCTATGTGTAATCAGACAAGTTAAAAAAATCATAAAACTGAGTATATAAATTTTGTTGAATACATTTATGTTTGTAAGCGTAAATCATAAAGCAGTGTCACAAGTAAAAAATATAATTTGGAGTGCATAGAACTTGTTTGGTTGTGTTCTATTTGCATAGGAATATGTATTAGAAAATTTCCCTTAGTGATTTATGCAAGTCATTTTATGCTCCTCAGTGAATTTTTGCAAATAAGGACATAAAAAGTGAAAAATGTTTTAGATTATAAAAAATTTCAAAGTAATTGATACTTTTAATGTAATTTTTTTTTTTGTGATATTTTCTTAATTATACGAGGGCGGGCTTTTATATAAAAATTATTTTATTTTTCAATATAGTCTCCTCTGATTTCTTTACACTCAATACAATATTAGGGAGTTATTTAGGAAGTCCCTGTTGGAAGACCCCTTTGAATATAGAGTAGAAATAGATTAAAAAAAAATTATTTTGAATAATTGAGCACACAAAATTCGGTTTTTGCAGTTTTAGTCTGCCATCAAAGGCTGCCAAACTAAATGATGTAGGTTGTTCAAATTTTGACGGGAGTCAACTGACAGTTTCCTGTGTTGGCATGCCAATTAAGAGGGAAGGAATTCAAAGTCAAGACCCGTCCATGTACGTGCATGGATTTCGTTGGTTCTTAGAGAAAATCATCAGTAGAGTTCTACCAAATCTTCCTAGCTTATATGCAACTTTTCCAAAACCAATTGAGAGTTTTACAAATTTGGCTGATGACATGGTTCTGAGGACCACTCTGGTTTGTGGTTTATACGCATACACCTGCGACTTAAGAAAAGCCCACAAGAAGATGTGAAACAGGGTTAAATCTCACTTTCCCGTTGGCCAGTTCACACAACTTCACGTGAGACGACCATGCTCTCAAATTGCTCCTATAGAATATTCGATAAGGCATGAACTGCCTGACATGTATCTCCATTCTGTGGAATCCACATATAAAGGGTGTTTTTATAAGAGCTTGCTGATTTGAAATTTAAATAAAACACATGCCAAATTATGAAAAGGCCAAAAAAAATATTTTATTTGGTAGATAATTTCTTGTCATTTAACATTTAAATATAATTTCGAGCATATGGCCACCACGACTATTTTGCACAAAAGTCATTCTGGAGGTCCAATTTTCGACCACCTTTTCAAGCATTTGAGGGAGTATTTCAGCAATGACACGTTGAATACTGGTTTCCAAAGCGTCAATCGTTGCTGGTTTATCCACGTAAACCAACGATTTCAGGTATCCCCACAAAAAATAATCGAGTGGCGTCAAATCACACGAACGCGGAGGCCAATTCACCGGTCCATTTCTCGAAATAATGTTGTCGTTGAAATGTTCTTTCAATAAGTCCATTGTTTCGCCCGCAGTATGACAAGTGGCACCATCCTGTTGAAACCACATTTCGTTTACATCCATATCTTGAAGGTTTGGCACCAAAAATTCATTGATCTTGATTCTGTATCGATTTCCATTCACAGTAACGCGTCGTCCTTTCTCATTTTTAAAGAAATAAGGACCGATGATTCCATCAGCCCATAGACCGCACCAAACAGTACATTTATCGGGATGCATTGGTAATTCTTGAACGGCGTGTGGAATATCTTTGCTCCAAATACGGCAAATTTTGCTTGTTGACATATCCATTCAACCAAAAATGCGTCTCATCACTGAAGAGAAATTTGCGGTAAAAAAACGGATAAACATTTTTAATTGAACACTGTTTTCGAAAATAAATTTCCACGATTTGGAAGCGTTGTTCTGGAGTTAACCTGTTCATGATGATTTGCCAAACAATACTGAGTAGAGACGTCACTTTAAACTGTCAAAACAGCTGTCAGACAACAGAGTGATTCGTATAAAAAAAACTTCATAAAAAAACAGCATTTATTTAGTGTTCAGATCATTCAATTCTGGCCAAGAGAAAAGTAGCGCTTGCAGTTGACAGTGATGGCCTGGCCAACGTCGTTCTCGAAGTCATGGATTCATAACGGCGCCATCCAAAAAACCTCACCAAAGCGTGTATTTTTCATGATGAATTGGACACCCTGGGCGCTCATGCGACAATTTTGTTCCTTCACGTACCCATTCATCTAGGCGATTTTTCGATGAAACTGAGAGTCGTCTTCTAACTGCAGCTGAACACCTCAATTTATAAAAACAGCTTTATTATTTGCAGAGTGATTTGGTTTAAATAAATCACAACCCATTTGACAGATGTAGCGACAATATGGACATTATAAACTGTTAGGAAATTATTTAGGAAGTCCTTGTTGGAAGACCCTTTGGAATAGAAAGCGTCCAGCTTAGCGCTGTATACATAGTTTAAATAGATTTAAAAAATACATATTGAAAATATTGTCTTGATGAACAGAAAATGTTTCTTCTCAATTGCACTTTTTGACTTGGGGTACTTTTGATGCTTACCTGCCAATGCCCGCGCTCTTTTCCTACAATAATATAATTCACATAATAGTAAATGTTGTTGCTTCTAGCAACAGAAATAAGCCTTATTCTCAAAACACCATAATCTTTAGTTTCATTTCTAATACGGAAATAAAACATGAGCTGGCAGCTACTTTCAGGCATTTAATCACTGCAATAATAAAAATGCCAAATGTCTGAGACATAACGACTTAACAACAATAACCTGATAAGGATCTTATACTCTTAATGTGTGTGTGTCTGAATGGCCATTAATTCATAAACTAATCGCAACAATAACTTATGCAATTAAACACCATTAACACTCACTCTTAGACCCATACATTCACCGATTTTACACTACAACTACAAAAGCATTCATTCAATTGGTCACACAGAATAGCCAGGATCGTAAGCTGTACCTTGCACCTGTGATTATGTAAATTTTTGATATTTTGCAAGTAGTACATAGAAAATGGAATATATATACATTTTAGTATATATAATCAGAACAATGCGTTTGCAACATGTGTGCATATGATTTAATGAAGGAGTGTGTGTTTTTACAAATCCATACGATATCCATTTGTATGCGTTCTCAAAAAGGAATCTTCAAGGCATAAACTTATTTTGGTGGCTGCATGCGAGTCTACATGTAAAATTTCAATTTTATATTCCCTTGTTTTATAAATACATGCTCGCAAATATTGCACATTCACACACATACATTTAGCCATAATAAATGAACACATAAGTACAAATTTATGAATGCTTACAAACCTGTGAATCTACTAACATATAATATATGTTGATACGTATGCATAATAAATTCGATTTAATTTGAAATTTTATTTAAAAAGTATGTAGTGTGTGGTATGCGGTGCTCATCTGATTATGTTAAAATGGTAATAAGTTCTTATGTACTGCAGATATTTAAAAGAATGTTTTACCAAACATATTTTTGCCCAATTTAGATTGAGAAATACATGTGGAATTTATACCATTTATTACTTTGAAAAAGACCCGATAAAATAAATAGTGCAGAAATTCTTTAGTAAGAGGATACTGAGTAGATAAATCTTAGGACAGAAAATATGCCGAGATATATTTAAAAAAAAATATATAATTGAATTAAGATTTATAGGCTAATTGTTCGAAATTTTTTGTTTTAAATTCAGAAAGAAATGATAAATATTCCAAGGCACCAAGTAAAGTCAACATCACTTATTTAGTTATTCAACTTAGACAGGAGAGCAGAACAACTATTTTTGAAAACCGCAACGATCTCATCATCAGTGCTAATGTGTATTGTGTTTTTCACCACTTATTAGGTGGTTTAGTTGAATGTGGTAACAGTTCTTATTTAAAAAAATGTTATTAGGAAATTGCATACGAGAATTGTATTCATAAAAATTATTTGATGCTTATATCATCATTAATTTTCTATTTCTATAGGACAATCCTCAAATAAGAAGGTTATAGTCATGAAATATTTTTTATAAATTAGAATTTAAACGGCAACATGGTTATTAAATTAATTTTATCGGTTTGATATAATTCTCGTATGCAATTTCCTAATAAAATTTGCTTTAATAAAAACTGTTATCATATTCAAATAAGCCATCAAATAAGTGATGACAAACAAAATACACACGAGACGAGTACTGATGTTCTGCTCTGCTGTTTAAGTTGAATAACTAAAAAAGTGATGTTGACTTTCCTTTGTGTATTCGACTATTGATCATGTCTTTCTGAACTTGAAACAAATTTTCGAATAATTGGCCTATCAACCTTAATTGAATTCAATTTAATATAGCAATTTGAATGTTCAATAAAAAAAACTGACATACATAAATGTCTAATCTATACAATTTCTTTATGAATTATTACATTAATAATTTTTTTTATAAATAGGCTGTAATAATTGTTATACCCTTTACCTAAAATTATACGCCTTTCAGTTTTGTTCGAATAATTAAAATACTTTTTGTGTTCATTTCATCAAGCGATTTAATTATAATGAGAATAACGAATAAAAAGAAAAGATAAAAACATTTTTTAGCAAAATAGAAATTCCTTTAAAAAAATTAACTATGTACTATTTTTATTAACAAACAAATATAAAAAACAATTTAAATCTACTTTCAACTGACGTAAAGTTATTCTTATCGTTTAACTCTATTGAGCAACAATTACTTCTCCAAACTGACATTATACACTTAACCACTTGGTGCGCTAATAATTTAATGGATCTAAATGTGAACAAGTGCAATTATATGCTTTTCTCAAGAACAACTCCAATCAATGGACTCTATAAAATGAATAATGTTGTTCTTGACCTAGTGGATTCATTTAATGACTTGGGAGTTATTTTTGATAAAAAACACTAGACTTCAGGCGCCATATAACCTCGACGATTAGTAAAGCTACTGGTGTTCTGGGTTTTATTAAACGCTGGGCTAAGGAGTTCTCTGACCCTTACATCACCAAGATATTAATTACTAATTACTTTAGTTACTTTAGTTCGCCCATTACTTGAATACGGATCTGTTGTATGTACCCACAATATGTTTCACACTCAAATCAAATAGAATCAGTACAAGTTCAATTCTTATTATTTTGTCTTCATGGTCTTCCTTGGAACTCTGATATCAGATTACCATCTTACGAGAGACGCCTAGGACTTATTAAGCTTCCAACCTTAAGGAGCCGTCGGCAAATGTTAAATGTTACATTTCTGCTAAAATTAATAAACAGCTGCATCACATCTCAATTTCTCCTGAGCAAAATAAACTTGAATATACCCAATCGTCCAACAAGGTATTATAGCTTCTTCAGTATTAAGTTTTACACTGCAAACTATAGTAACTTCGATCCCTTTCGGAGAATTTGCAATGATTTTAACAGACTTTACCCTTATATCGATTTCAACAAAAGTATTGAGGTCGTTAAAAATGATATAATTTTACATCTTAATTCATTACAAAAACAGGTGCTGATATTCAATACATGTTGTTAAGATGGTCATGGAATGCCATATGCTAGGTAGGATAAGTGGCCGTGAATACTTTAATTTTAAAAATTAAGGTCCATGTCCAATTCCCCAGAATTGACGAAAGTACCTAGATACCATCTTCCTCTAAGCTATGAAATTATTGCAATTCCTTAGAAATGCAACCACTATGGCTTAATTAATTAAAAAGTACATATTTTCATGCACACACACTCACTCACATACACTGAAATGCTATTAGGCCATATTCATATGCACTGTACTAAACCACTTATTACTCACTCATAAATTTAAGATTATAAATATACTTATATATGAAACAATTTAAACCCATGCCTATAACACACAATCACATAGGCAGATGCTCAAGCACACGCAACGCCAAGGCATAATAAAATATTATAATAGTTTGCACATAAATATCAATATAGTCCTCGTACAAGTGCTTCACTGTTGAATAGAAATAATTTTGGTAACAATTTGCAATTTGCGCTTTTTAACCTTTAGGCCTTTTATAAAACAAACTAGCTAACATTGCCATAAACTTATATTTTACACATAAGCTCCGGCTGCCAATGACTTTTTTTATTTGGCATTGTACTGGTATTCATTGCACATCGCAATCGTGCCATTTGAAAACATACAATCATAAATAAAAAACACAAATGCAAGAGCACACATACATGTTGCCATTTGCATGTATGTGTTTTAACACCATATTCCAACAATTGCAGCCATTCATACAGACATTCATGTTAATGCAATACAAATGTTTGTTGGTACAGTCTAAAGGCAACAATTTATTATTGTATCGTCGTCGATCGTATACTATCGAGCATTTCAAGTGCACTTGTTATACGCACAATTATATTTGTCTCTGGAGATTTATAATTTCGGTTCCTAACTTTGATATTGATTAATTTGTATAATTAAACAGAAACCTTTACTAAGCACTCTTCTGTGCTGCACTCTGTGCTGTACTACCCCCATTTATTTCAATGCCATGCCAAAACATGGAATTAAATGTTAAATTGGACAATATTGCTTATTCATAAGTCAATTAAATTTTTACCCCCAGGGTTTAACAAAATTATTAATGCTAGCAAGTGCACTTTGTAATATGAATAAAGATTTCTTAAGCATAAAATGCAATACGATGCATTAAGCAAGTGCATTTTATCGACAGTAGTTTTGTTATGCGCTCCACAACATTAAACTCTCAAAGAAAAAAAAAAATAACAACCGCACGACATATTATCTGTAATCCTAACCGATAAAACCACAACTTATTAAACCACAAAACATGTTATGTAACCATACAAAGAAGTAGGAGGCAAATCTTATACCTCAACTACGACAATAATTTGGCAAAGTTCAAAGAATGGAAGGAATGAAGCGTAACCATGAGTTACATTTGCTCATTTACACATTCTATGAGACAAATATTTCATATTGAATTCCATGCAACGTTACTATCAATTACAAATATTACTATAAGTAATCAGTTTTAAATTCATGTATTAATGGCTTAGAAAATGCATAGAATACCCAGATAACAATATAAGTAAAATTTATTTCTACATTAAATGAGAAGTTTAAACTTAAGCTTCATTAAAAGTAATGAAACGGCAGGTTAAGCTTGTGAACAGGGGAGTATATTCTATATTTTCTTTTTTTATTTCTTATTTATTAATTTTTTTAAGTAGGAGCAGCACCCAGGGGATAAGCCCTATGCATGCAGTCCATGGTACCGCAACTAGAAGGAAGGGGATAGCGATGAGGGGACAGATGAAGAATCATGAGGGCATAGAGAATTTTTCTGTAGCTATTTTAACCTTTACTTGGCCAGCTAAATTTTTGCTACAGGCCCGACTCTCCTCTCTCTTCTGTTACTCTGGTCTTTAGTACAATATAGTTTCTGTCGGTACCAGTGCCTTCATCACTGAAACTGGCTGACAATAACTAGCACAACCGTGGACTAATGTTGATTAGAAGAAGTCGACACCATAGTCAAGACTGAGAGCGGAGACGAAGTCGGAACCTTCCGCTTCATAGTCTCGTGTTAAGTACTTCAGCCACCTCTTCGTAATTTTGAACTGCAAAATTTATATCATTAAATTAAACAAGTTGTAAGAATTTTAATGTGAAGCGAAATACTTAAGCTCTTCGCGATTGGTAATTTTGATTAAAAGGGTTAATTGAAATTTAAATAAATAAAATATCTATTATTACGAAGAGTTTATTGTAATCTTGAAAATATTTTTACAAGTTAATCTAACAAATAGGAGTAGTCGCGGTGTCAATAGAACTAATTGAAAATCACATACAATTCAAACGCTTAATTTAAACATAACGTATGAATATTTTCAACTACAGAAATACAACACAGTCGACCTCGGTTAAGATAAAATAAAGATTTACCGGAACTTTGCTCCGCTTAGGGGAATCTTGTAACGGTCAAATCAATTCCGTACCTCTAAAATTATTCAATAAAACCAAGATATGCCATTAGAAATAAACTAAATAAATATTTTATTGTATTAAATTAAAAATAATAAAATGTATTCACGGAATTCGATATCGATCGAAATTTTTCATGTAAATTGTACTGAAATTTCGTTTGATATCGAGTGTCGTAGTTTGCTTCCAGGTCGGATTGATATTGAAGCTACCTAAGTAGGAAAAAAACATTTTTTTTCAAAAACTATATATTTCTCAACATAGTCTCCTTTTAGATCAAAACACTTAGTAAGACGATATTCCAACTTTTTTATACAATCTGAATAATACGATTTTGGGAACACCTCAAAATACGAGTTATTTGTGGTAATAACTTCTTCGTTTGAGATGAATCTTTTTCCTGCGAGGAGCTAAATATGGACTATAAGGTGGATGATCAACCAATTCGAAGTGCAGTTCACGTAATTTTAGCATCGTATCTAATGCTGTGCGAAGCGGTGCGTTGTCTTGAAGAAAGAGCTCGTTTTTCTTCTTTAAAAGTGGTAGTTTTTTCTTGATTGCATCAATCAATTGATCCAACAATGCACGATAACACTTTCCTGTGATTGTGGATCCCTTTTTAAGATAATCGATGAGCAATATTTCGTGTGCATCCCAAAATACAGTGGCCTTAACCTTGCCAGCCGATTTCACTGTCTTCGCCTTCTTCGGAGCACTTCTACCAGCTTCTACCGATTGTTTCGACTGATTTTTGGTTTCAGGTGTGTAGTGGTGGACCCACGTTTCATCAACAGTTATTGATCGAAGCCAAAAATCAACAGGATTACGCTTTATCATGTCCAAATTCCGCTGTGAAGTGGTCTGTCGAACTGGTTTTTGTTCCACACTGAGCAAACGCGGCAGCCATCTTGCCGATAGCTTTTTCATATGTAAATGTTCATGCAAAATGTTGAACACACGTTCATATGATATGTTTACCATTTCAACAATCTCACGTAACTTGGCTCGACGATCATTCGTAACGATATCGAGGTTTTTCCTGATATTTTCTTCAGTAACCACCTCTTGTGGCCTTCCTGTTGATGGTATTGTTGCTGTGTTTTTTCGGCCGCGTTTAAATTCAGAAATCCAATATTTTACCATGTAATCTGACGGAGCAGACTCACTGTAATGCTTATGGAGCTTTTTTCTGCCTCTTTTGCCGTTTTCCCTTTCAAATAATAATATTTAATCACTGCACGAAATTCACTTTTTTCCATTTTTCAAGAAACATAAAAGTTGCTTACTTCAAACGACTACAACAAATAAACTAATAGATGAATTTGAGTGAAATTTTAACAGCTGACGTTTGACAGATCGTAATTTGTAAAAAAAAGTTTTTATGTTTGTGCTGCCATCTAGGACTAGGTAGCTTCAACATCAATCCGCCCTCGTATAACTGCAAACCGATTCGGCATGACAAAAAAAATCTTACAGTACTGACATATATTTTTCTTAAATATCTTGTCGTACTCCCCGCTAGTCAATTGAAATAACGTGAAATGTCTTATTTAATGTCGGAAGAAAGGTATATAAAACCATTTTTTTTTTTTTGGTGTTTGACTTTTAATAAATTGTGTAGGAAACAAGAGATTAAATTGCTTTATTAAAAAATATTTATAGCTCTAATGCAGATATAACTATTGATACATATCACTAAGTAATAAAACTATCTATTGGGTAGTCCAATTTAAAACTAATCAATTAAATTAGCTTAAAATGAATTTTTGATTGGTTGGTCTTGCAATTTTACAAATAAGTAAATAAATACAGTGTATTTCATTTAATATGTTTTTATGATCATAAATCAACATTAAAATATTCTTAAAGACAAAATACTTTCGCCACTCTACACTTTTATGTGCTGATTTTGTCTAATATCTTTTCAAATCCTCACACCAACACCTTTTTCGTCATTATCATTACAAACACAAACTGAAGTGTATTTTCTTAGGAGCAAAGTTAATTAATCATGTCTCAAAGAAAATTTTAGTTGAAAAAAATATATTAGTTAACTAACTGCCAAAAGTGCCTTTTAATACACTTGTCAGTTAGTTTGTGGACCTACTTCATTTATTAAATATTTTCCCTTTTTTTCTTCTGTATGCGATGATGGCCGCTGCAAAGTTAGAGTGTGAATTGCAGGGTTCTTTCTGTGTTATGCTTTGGTCAAAAAATAGCACTTTTATGCTAAATTTATTAATACTTAAATTCCATAGAATGGCAAGTTTGTTTGGGAAAGCAAACATAAAAAAATCTGTTTTCAACAAAAAGAGATTGACTATGTAATACGCTTCATTCAACTTTAAGGAGGCAAATAATTTTATAAATAAAACTAAAAAATAAACTGGTCCCTTTTTACAACTCCTCTGGTTGCATGATTTTATAAATGTATGTAGTGAGTTGTTTATACTGCTTTACTGTCAATTCACCATGGGTCATTATTTATTCAAAATTATTTGTATTATTCTATAAAAATTTAAAAGTTTTAGTAATGAAAATTATTTGTAAGAAATATTGAAGAAGTTTTACTTAATTTTATTGATATTTTCAGTTGATTTTATTATAAACTTCTTTATTTATGATGATGTTAAAAAAATTTTAACGAAATATTGAAGGTAAACAAAATTAATTAGCATTTTATAAAAAGGCTACCCTGAGGTTAATAAATGTAATTATTACATTGTAATAACAAAAATTAATGTTAAAAATTTGAATTCTCTCAGGCAAATATTTATTTGGAGCCTGTTTCAATAACATTTTTAATTGAATCCTCCATTTTTACTTAACAATATCCCTAGTAAAGTATTTATAAACAAAAATTATGGAATTAGATATCGATCGAAATTTGTAGATATCGATCGTGTGTGTATTGAAATTTTTATCGATATCGAATGCGCTAATTTGACCCCTGATCATTAGCAAAATTCTTTGTTTGTATTAAAAAGGCTTCAAACAGATACAGTGTACACTCTCTTAAGCGGACACCTAAGAGACTAATAAATTTGTCCGCTTATAAGAGGTGTCCGCTTATGAGAAACGTACAAAGAGACTGACAAATATTTTCATAAACACATTTTTGATTTATTAAAGATTTAAAAAAAAAATTCTTAAAAAATTTCTATCTTAAATTTTTTTTTCTTAAAAAATTTGTATTGTAAATCAATTATTAATCGAAAATATTTTTTATGGATACAGATAGACATGAAAAAAATAGTTTGAAATATTTTTAGTTTTTTTTTTTTACCAGAACAAAGTAAAAAGAATTTTCATAAGTTTTTTTATGACAAGTCAAAAAATAAAATTAGAATTATATTTAATTGGATTTAAAATAGTCAGAAATTTTAGCTTGGCGAATTTTCCCTTTAATTTCAATTTCTTGGAGATGTATTTGAAAATCAGTCTGCAGCTGAACACCTTTAAGGTCGTTGTGACTTAAAGAAAAAGCTTTAAGTTTTCCTATGGATGAATAAGCTTCTTTATAGGAAGTTAATTTGCCGTCAATTTCACTTTCTTCTTCATCTTCAGATGAAATAGGCAGCGTTTCTTGAGAAGGAAATACTAAAGTGTCCGCTTATTGGAAATATTAGTAATTTTGGTGTTAAAAAAAGTGTCCGCGTCCTGTTATGGGAGGTTTGTCCGTTTAAGAGGAAAAATGTTAAAATGTTCCTAAGAATTTTTTTGGGACTAAAATTTTTGTCCGTTTATGGGAGGTGTCCGTTAAGAGAGAGTACACTGTATATATTTTTTACTATAAACACGGAAAAGATTGTTTCAAATTTTATACATATTTTCTTCTACCTGTTGCTGAGCACAATCCAAAAAATTCGACCGAGTCGAATCTTAAATACCTTCCAAATATTTAGTAAATAAATATTCGACTTTTATTGTTTTATATCAAGGTGCAGAAAAATGAATGGAGATAAATTAAAAATTTTTAACCTGCTGGGTCAGAGTTCCCTTAAGAAAATTCTGTACTTTAAAACTATATATTGCCAGGGTTGCTCCGGGAACTGCCGTGGGGCAGACCTCTCACCTTTGTCGTGAAAACTTACGAAGTACATTTTTGAGGTAACTAAGTGTACAAAAAATCTGTTTTTGCTAGGTCCATGTATGGTGCAAGGGTTGGTGCTGGGATAGCGCAGGAGAAGATCAGAGAACATCTTCCCTTCGTCGTAAAAGCTCAAAACTAAATTTCATTCAAAATTACATTTTTCATGCAGGCTTAAACAATGCAATTTGTTAAATATTTGCACTAGTTTCCTATGTTATATATTACTTCAACGCCCATTAAAAGAGGCGGGGTCCAAAAATAAATTTTTATGATTTTCTGACTCCAAGTTCAACGGTTTGAAGCTTCTTTCATTTCATTTGTTTAACAAATTTCCGAAAGGAAACTTTAAAAATTATATGGCTTTATAGAAGTTGGTGTAGTTCTTCTTAGTAAAACTTTTTTCCCTCTGACCCGATTCAAACTATTTACGAGCTTGACATGTGCTATCATTTAGGAAATAGCTGTACCTAATTTCAAGGGTCTGGCTCTTGTCCTCTGGACTATATCGTGATTTCCAAGGACGGACGGAGGGACATGGTTAGATCGTCGTAAATTTCATCACTAATCACGAATATATATACTCTACGGGGTCTTAGGGGGTCTTCGCTGCGTTACATACGGCATTACAAACTGAATATACCCTCCAATGCTATTTTGGAGGATATAATAGTATTTTATTATTATTATAATTTTTTTTATCTTGGACTAGCACTCAGGGGATGACCCCTATGTATGCAATGCATTGCGCCGGAACTGAGAACGAGGGGATAGTATTGAGGGGACAGATTAGGAAAGATGAGAAGATAGACAGTTTTTTTTTTTTTTTAGCTATTTCAACGTTTTACTTCACCGGCTAATTTTTGCTACAGGGCCGACGAAGGTGGTTGCTGTTACTCTGCTTTGTTTAGTACATGATGGTGTCAGTCGCTGCCAATTATGTTCAGTGACCACTGACTATGCCTTCATCATTGAAACGGGCTGGCAACAACTAACACAACCACGCACTAATGCTTATCAGAAGAAATTCAACACAATATTTCATGACTCAGCGCGGACTCGAACTCAGGACCCTCCGCATGATAGTCTCGTGTTCTACTACTTTAGCCAACAGCACCCACAAATGAATAAAAATTTTTTTTTATTTTGTAAGACTTATTTAGATCACTATATTTGTATTGTGTACTGTGAAAACTTCTTAAATATGTTGTGGAAAAAAATTATTAAGTCATCAACACCCATTTTGAAACACAAATATGTATTTTAAATATACGTGTGCAATTTGTATGCAACTTGTACATACATTTTCCAACCCACTGTGCAATTGTTTGGGGTTTCCAAACCTTATTCTGATTTGTGTATTATTTACTTTAAACTTATAATTGGTTGTGTAAAATATGAACATAAATACGTATATATTCAAACGTACGAAATTTGTTATCCAAAAATTATTATGAAGTAGATAATGAAGCTACTGCATCATAAATCAAAATGTCAAAAGGAACTTAAACGTGAAAATTCGCATTATTAACACCAAAAATGAAATGAGCAAAATCTGTAGGAATACAAATCACAGAAAATGAAAATGTGAGACTTGATTTTGTAATGGGGTTGTTTCTACTTGAAAAGAAAATATAGAAATTTGAAAACACTTCACAATCCATCCCGTCAGTAATGCAATAAAATAACGAAAAGAAAAAAAAAATTAAAGCCTTAATTCAGATTGTTACTTTGGTGGCTAAAAGCTGACCATACTCCAGTGGCCCATCAACCACCTTTAAAGTGTCTTAATTCTATAGCAAATTTTTGCTGCTCATAAACCGGTACTGAAGTATTTATTCAATAACATATAGATAATATAAATATTTTACAATTTTCGTTTCACCCTCTTCAATGGCTTTCTGCAAAAACTTGATCACAAACACCATCAGGGGAGTACAGGGGCTACACACTTAATCAAAATCAAAATATATGTTCAGCTGGGGAATTAATTTTACTTAAAAGCTAGATAAAAAAAAATTTATGGGAAGTAACTTAATTTTATATGGCGTACTCGAACGTGCTTAATAAGATACATTTTTTGTGTACTGCAGTCAGTCACTCTTTCCTTTATACCGTCCATCCATCCCTTAAGACAATACAGTTGATTAATTTAATTTGTATAGTAAAAATAAATTGTTTTGTGAATTATTTTAGTGCACACACCCACACTACGTGCACATATTAAACATATACAAAACCTGCATCCATACATAAATGCTGACATATAGGCATTCAAGCACATACACACATACGTTTACTCTAGAAGGGAGTATGGGTTGAAGTGTAGACAAATCAACACTTTGTCAAGCCATAACTGGCGTCAATGTGTCTACATTTTTTATTGTGCCGAAGAATAAAGTAACAAAATATTCGGAATATAAGTCGTGAAGAAATTAACCAAACGTCACTACGGGAATTAAAAGTTACCATCGGTTTCATATAGTTCATGTATGCAATTTCCTAATAAAATGTATATAAATAAAAAATGTTATCATATGCAACTAAGCCACCTAATAAGTGGTGACAATCAAAAATGCACATGAGTAATGAAGATGAAAAAGTGTAGTGGCTTTCGAAAACAGCTGTTCTGCTCTGCTGTGTAAGTTGGGTAATACAAATTGATGTTGATTTTTCTGTGTGCCTTGGAATATATATCGTGCCTTTTAGAATTTAATTTAAATTTTCGAATAATTTATCTATCCATCTTAATTGAAATTAATATAGCAATAAAAAAGTTTGATAAAAGTTCCTTACATAATTGTAAGTAATTGTTTAATAATGAGAAAACTTAAAAAGTTGCAGGGTATAAAACATTTTTTAGTAAAACTTACGTTTATCTTAATTTTTTTTTAAGTAGTTAAATCGACGCTATGAAGCAAAGGATCCGTAATTCGACTCCCGGCCCAGTCTTGAATATTGTGTCAAATTCTTCTGATCAGCATTAGTGCATGACTGTCTTATTTGTTGTCAGCCTGCTTCAGTGATGAAGTCAAAGCACTGATCTTTGAACATGATTCGCAGCCACTGACACTATCACTTACTAAAGAGCAGAGGAACTGCACCCTCCTTCGTCGGTCCTGTAGCAAAAAATTAGCCGGAGAAGTCAAAGGTGGAAATAGCTTAAAAAAATTCTCTGTCTTCTCATCTTTCTTCATCTGTTCTCTCAACACTAACTCCTCTTTTCTAGTTCCAGCGCAATGCACTGCATATGTGGGGTCCATCCCCTGAGTGCTGGTTCGAGTTAAAAAAAAAAGAAACTCAACTGACATTCCAAGAGCAGTTTTTCATCGTCTGCATATGAATATTTCATTAGAAGTAGTATTTAGTCAGCAGCTCTAGTGTCAATAATTGATATCTGATTCGAAAGTCCAGAGTAGTAGTAATAAAGGGTGTCCCAAAATTAACGCAAGATTTTAAATTACATAGATAACACAGTTTTTATATTCTCCAAAAAAGGATATGGAGGGTATACTCTCCATCTGAGACCCCATAAAGTATATATATTCTTGAGCAGTGATGAAATCTGAGACGATATGAGCATGTCCGTCTGTCCGTCCGTCTGTGGAGATCACGATTCAGTCCAAACGAAAAGAACTAGACTCTTGTAATTTTGGTACAGATATATACTGAAGGATAGTACAGGTTAATTTCGGAGATGGGCTAAATCGGGCAAGGGGGAAAAAAGTACCCCTAAGAAGAACTAAACCAACCCAGAAAAAACTTCACCCCCTACATGACCCTATCAAAAAAAGAAAATTAAATTTTGTATAAAATCATCCCAAGCATTTATATTAAGAGGTCTATGACTGCCTGTTTCTGCCCTACCCCTTCCTCCCCCTTTGCCAGCTAAATGACCCCATAAAAAAAATTAATCATCAAAAATTTGGTTCGGTTTCGCAGTCGTTAAAAAGCTTCGAATCGAACTGTTCGTGCAGACTTGACGGAAAGCACACAAAAACAATCATCAAAAAAAATTAAATATTGTATTTTATTATCCCAAACATTTATTTTTAGAGTTTTGTGACAAAGGTGAAATGTTTCCCCTACAGCCCTTGCCAGAGCGAGCCAACCAAAATACAGTTTTATTGCCCTCCAAAGAGAATTGGACCGCATAAAGTATGTATATATATTCTTGATCAGTGATGAAGTCTGAGACGATCTAGCAATGCCCATACGTTCGTTTGTGGAAAACATGATATTGTCTATTTTTGAGCCCCGCCCTCTTTAGTGGGCATTGACGTACGATATTATATAAAGGAACTCTGTCCCACCAAGTTAAACATTATAAATTTACTTACTAAATATTTGGAGGGAATTTAAGATTCGACCCGGTCGAATATAACGTTTTTACTTGTTAATCTTTTGATTGTTATTTTTTTTATTAAATCATAAAGTACATAGAATACGGTTATTTATGGAGTTACACGTCGGGCAAAAGACCTTCACGAGCTTAGATTCATATACGCTCTCGTTTCTCGAAATGTTTCATATCGATTTTCCATGAATATGACTGAATGTCATTGATGCAGCGTTGAATCGCCTAATGCAGGGGTGGCTGTGGAATTGTTGACATACATCTGTGATCTCAGATAACCCCTTGAAAAGAAATCTAATGGCTCTAAATCCCACGATCTACGGGTGCCTTCTGATTACCAAAACGAGAACTATACACAAAGCCGAATTGAAGTTCTTGGATTGTCACCGTATAGTTTTCGAAATACTGCCCCCAACCTTGTTCAATAATGAAGACACATTGTTCTATCGTGTAAGGTTCCATTTTTAATAACCCTAAATTGTCAACTGTCGAATTGCTTTTTTAGGGCTGCCAACACTCTACTATACAAATAGCGTGAAAATCGGATCTTGTGTTAATTCTAAATTACACGCATATATTAATTCCTCACTTATAACATTCTGACTCATAGGTCAAACAAAGTTAAAGTTTTCTGTGATTATATTAATTATGTCTTTTTTATAGGTGAAATAATTAAGTAATTTATATGAAATAATGCTTTGAAAGACTCTTCATTAAGCGCTGCCTGTCTTTAAGTTTAAATAAAACAATGTTTGTGTCAGATATCATTGACATTTTTTATTCGTTCTAAAAAACTATTGATGCCATTTCCTGTGGACTATAATATTGCTCAAATGTCCACCACTTTTTAACCGGGTGGAGCGCATCCTAATAGTAAAATTTTCCATGACTCGCACATAAATCGGGCTTAAATTTAGCAATGACATGGATTTGTTTTCTTGGAGGACCGCTGCGAGTTTTTCGCTTACAACAGCGAGCTATTGCGCATACACCAGCCACAATAAAACATATGGCAAACCAAAAGGTCTCGTTGGATTACCATTCCCTCAAATCGATAGAGCAGAATACGCAATGCGTTGCATGAGCTCTGTAGCGCGTACTGCAGTCCTGTGGAAACCACATGCCATTGTTTACCAGTTCATTCAAAAAGAAATTGGTAATCATCGACCTGTAATACCCGTCGTTGACAGTGATGTCCTCAACAACGTCATTGTCAAAGAAATCAGCACCAAAGAGTGAGTTTTGCGCAATGCATTGAACGCTCAAGGCTCTCATGTGGATTCTATTGCTTCAAATTTGTCAATTTTTTTTTTGTCCACATTCATTCAGAAATGCTCCCTATGGCAGATGACTATTTAATGAAAGTTTCCGCGCTTTGGTTTTCCAACAGATCAGTCATTTCGTCCTTCCACGTCTTGTCGAATGCTATATGCATTCGTGGTAATATGGCAACACTGACTGAGTAAACAACTAAGTTTGGAAATCGCTATTGAAAGACCTTTCACATCAGGAGTTTTGTTTAATTTTCGAATTTCCAATTTGTAAATACAACGAATGACACAATTACTCCAACTACAGCTGGAAAAATCTCTTAAGTATATTATTTAAAATTTAAATCTGAGTTGCTTAGAATTCTGGGCAAAGTAAATTTTTTTCCAAAATATAATCGTGCTCTACCATCTTGGTTGGTTCATTATGTATGCAAAAGTCTATTTGAGCAATTTTCCCTTTTTTATTCCGATTTCCTTTAAAAATAGTCTCATTGTTATGGAATTTGATGTGGTGAATTTTACGTTTAGCTGAGCTAAAAGGAAAAGAAATGGCAAAATTTTTAAAACACAAAAAAAATATAAAACACCAACTTCTGATAGTGAGTGCCACAATACTACGAATAATAAATTTTAATATTTTGCAAGTTCATATCAAATACTATTTTGTTATACTAACTGACTTATGTTACACTCTAAGGAAAACAAAAAAGAAATTCAAATCTCTTTTGACATTATCCTGAGTATGTTGCTTTAATGTCCTCTACGTTATTATCACATTGAATTCTTGGAAACGAGGGGAAACTAAACGAATGGGTAAAAAGTATGGCTATTTATCATTTCGCGTAGACTGTTTTCTTGTTCTTGAAGTGGGAAGCTTTGATTTTTTCGTCTTTCGCTTTTCGGTATGAATACTAAGATGGAATTTTGTTGCATATATTAAGGAGACATGACTGGCTTCCGGTTGTTCTCTTTTTTTTATCTTATTCCAGTTGCTTCTTGATAGTTTGTGTGGCTTTCGAAGCAGCTTGGTTGGTATTACATTGTCAAGATTATATTGTACTTTTTTTCTGGCCATATTCCTTAACGCTTTACATGATGAGTTCTTTATTTTGAAAAATGAATAAAAAAAATTTTGGACATTTTGAAGGCAATTTTGTATTCATAAGATTGTGTTTTAAAAATGCCAACGGAAATGAGCGACACACGTTAGGAATCTTAACGAAAGTTTATAAGAGTGGGAGAAAATTTAGACAAGCAAAGTAATGGCTTGTGTTGAAACACCATTTCCAATATTTTCATTAGACTTAAGAAAAAAAACAGGAAGATGGAAGTTAAGGATAGATAAATTAATAATTTCATATTATGGCATTCAATGTAATTTATTTGAGATATTATCTCAGTTAATTTATGCTTAATTAATTTATAAAGCTTAGGTTTAAGTTTATATTATCTGAGGATATTCCTTCTGCAGTACAGAGAAAACAAACATTTGAAATTGCTGGAACCATTAGGGAGTCATATATTGAGGTATATCCCATACAAATTTTGTTGTTCGTTGTAAATTATATAAAATATATTGCTGTATTTCCACGAACAATCCCAGTAAAAACAAGTAAAAACGTTATATTCGACCGGGTCGAATCTTAAATACCCTCCAAATATTAACTAAGTAAATTTAAAATGATTACCTTGGTGGGACAGAGTTCCTTTAAGACTTTTCTGCGACCAATTTTAAAACCCTAGTTTTGAAACGGTAAATTTTTGGGGGTAATTAAGTGTAGAAAAAAAACATTTTTTTATAGGTTCATTTAAAGTGCAAGTAAGAGGGGTAGTGCAGGGGAAGATCAGGGAACATATTACCTTCGTCGTAAAAGTTTAAAAATTAAATTTTTAAAGAATGTAGGATTAAGGAATACAATTTCTTAAATATTTACACAATTTTGCCCTGTAAAATGTAATTTCAACGCCCGCTAAAGGGGGCGGGATCCAAAAATAGATTTTTCTGATTTTCTGGATCAAAGTTCATTTCCTTAACAAAATAACAAAAAAGAAGTTTAAAAACTACATTGTTTTTTAGAGGTTGGTACCTATTAGGGGAACTAAATTTACAAGGAGGTTGGGTCGGTACCTATTAGGGGAACTAAATTTACAAGGGTCTGGCTCGTTCCGTGTGGATTGTATCGTGATTACCACAAACGGACGGACAGACGTAGATAGATCGTCTTAGATTTCATCACTGATCAAGAAGTCTTTGAGGGGTCTTAGAAGGATATTTGCCTGCTTTACACACGGAATGACAATATGAATAAACACTCCAATTCTTTTTTGGAGCGTATAAAAGAAAAATTATAACAGAAATGGTGTACTCTACTTAAGTTTACTGCAGTGGTGGGGTACAAGAAATACCTGACAAAATATTTTATAAATTTATTTTGAACAAAAAATTTTTAACTAAAAGGTAGATATATTTGAAGAAACATAAACTAAAGTTTTTATATAAATTAACATCAATTCTTCATTTCTTCCAACAGCATTTCTTTGTATTATGCAAGACTTATTTAACAGAGAAACATGTTTGTATAAAGCAGTTTATTATCGTTTGTGGTGTTTTAAACATACTAGGATTGAAATATTTATAAATAACAAATGGTATTATTAATTTTCAAGGAGTGATTTATATAACATTAGAAGATCATTATAAATTATTTATTAATGATAAAAGAGGGCTATCGGTCAAACAACTTGTAAACCTTAAATATATTGTTATATTGTAAATTTTTTTTGTATACGCGTTGTATACTATTACTTTTTAAACCCTATCATATAATTTATTTAAGGTCATGGGATATATTTTGAAAGTATATTTTAATTCATACTGTAAATGTAGCCATACCGGAATAAACTCCTTTCTGCTTTCTTGGAACATCCCACGAGAAATATCAGGATAACTTTGAATTGTATGTAATAGAATATCCACTTGTTTATTACTTGTTCTGTTCGGCCATACAACATTATGATTTTTTTTTTGAAGGGTAGCAACTTCAAAAAAGAGTAGGAGGGTATAATCACTTTGTCATTTCGTGTGTAGCACAACGAAATATCCCTCAAAGACCCCATAAAGTATATATATTCCTGATCAGTGATAAAATCTAAGACGGTCTGGCCATGGCCGTTCGTTCGTCTGTGGAAATCATGAGTTGAAATTTGGTATAAATATATTTTTAAGGATAGCACAAGTCAAGTTCGTGAATGAGCTGAATCAGGACGGAGGGGAAAAAGTTCCCCTGAGAAGAACTAAACCAACCTCTAAAAACAACTTAATTTTTAATGTTTTTTTTTAATTTTTTTGGAATATTATTAAGCAAATGATATTTTTATGTAGTAAGAATTTTAACGAACATTTTATATTGCTATATTAAATTGAATTAAGATTCTATAGGCTAATTGTTCGAAATTTTAATTTAAATCTCAGAAAGACATGATAAATATTCCAAGGCACAAAGGCAAGTCAACATCAGTTTTTGTTATTCAACTTACACAGCAGAGCAGAACAGCTGTTTTCGAAAGACGCAACCCTCTCATCATCAGTGCTCATGTGTATTGTGTTTGTCATCACTTATTAAGTGGCTTAGTTGAATTTGATAACAGTTCCTATTTACACAAATTTTATTGTGAAAAAGAATCCGAGAACTGTATCAACCTGATGTTAACATGTTATTGTTATAATACCAGTGTTACCGTTTGATTATTTTTCTTCATGTCCCATTTTTCTGAATTTTTTGTTCCATTTTTTATGTCAAAGAAGGTCCAAAGCATTGAACTTTTAGCAAGAAAATCAGAAAAATAAAATTTTGGACACCGCCCCTTTATTAGGCGTTTAGGTAAGATATTATATGCAAAACATAGTGTAATATATATCAAATTGTATTACTGAAGACTATATTTATGACGAAGCTGAGACGTTATCTGAGTTTTTATTAACTAAATAGTTGGAGGGTATTTTAGATGCGACCCGCTCGAATATAACGTTCTTACCTGTTGTTTTTTGCTTAAAAATTTCGATTACATACATCTTCAATTAGTTGTCGAAACTATTTCCAAAAATTCAAACTCAAATTCGGAAAATTAAAAAATTTGCGGATTCAAACTTAAGCCTGAGCTATAATTTTCTACTATGTAATTAACTAAAATAAAATTCGTACATATTTGGAATAAATATGCGCCTTCATGATTAATAATGCAAACGTTTGCATCTTTTTTTATTTTCTAGCAAAGTTGTCCTCTAAAGTAAAATAAACCTTAGTGTTAATATATCACATGAAGAATCACCAGCAGGTAGCTAATACTGGGTTCAGTGTCCATTACATACACACAAATCATATCGTGGACTCAATTTATACCTTTAGTGTATTTCAGAAGAATTTTCAACGGCTGGTAATCACATTTCTTAATTCGAACACTTTAAAACTCCAGAAATAGGGTAATAAACATTTTAAAGGCTTAAATTTTTGAAATTACATAAAATTGCAGTGTAATAAAATATATGGTTTTGAAATATTAATATTAATTAATTTCTTGACTTCTAGGAAATTTGAAAATGCACCTGGAGGGTTCTATGTAATTCAATTCGAATAGCAAGCTGTTCGAAACTGTATGCTATTTACGTAGTAATTCGAAAGCATTTTCTAGAATTGAATTACGCAGTAGGCCCCTTGATTAACAAATAAAAAACGTTTAAAAATTATTTGCGATTTTTTATATAAGAAATTTGTTTATTTATTTATCGTTTTTATTTCTTGGTGGTAGAACAATATCTTATCGAATAAAAATTCATAATGTATTTCCTTCACAAACACTTTTCGGATTTAAGTACTTCAATTATCTACCGTACAAAAAGTATATTACCAGCCACGTCGCAGAGTTCAATTCTGTTTGGAAACAGAATTGATTGCGTTCCTCAGAAAATGATAAACGAAAAAATATTTCGGAATGAAATAATTTTTAATGGCATGAAAGAAAACAGCTAGTGAAATTAAAAATGATTTCATTCCTAAAAACGTCACCCTTTTTGTTTTCTGAAGAATCAAGATACGGAAACAATTCCGTTTCTCTGTACGGAATCTGTGCCCTGGCCGTATATACTTTTTTAGTGCGCAGAAATTTTTTAATATATTAAATAATAATTCATGAAATTTCACTTAGAGAATATAAAAAAGTTTACTTTTATTTGGCAATTAAATATAATGACATATTTATTTGAAATTAAATTAATCTTAAACTATTATTATATATAAATGAAATTTATTTGTTGGTGGTTAAGCAATGTCTATATTTATTTCATTGGTGCTTTACCAAATCATCAGTAGACTTTAACCACAGTTTTGAAAAGTTAAAAACCTCTTATCTTATGCATATACTTCCGAAAACCAACTGAGAATTCACAATTTGTAAATTACAACTATTTTTAAAAATCACAACAGAATAAGAATAGTAGGATTTGAAACTCATACAAAACTAAACCAACAAATAAATTATATTCGATATGAATCTATTTTATTTTTCTACACCTTTATATAATCAGAAATTCATTGGATAACAAGAAAAGTATTTATAAGGCAAAATGAACAATTACATCTAAATCAAACTATTTATCATAACAGTTAAACTATTGTTATAAAATATTTTTTATTATAAGACTTCTTAAACCATTTTTGCTTTAATTAAAGTGCACTCTTTTAGTCCGCTGACTCGGTGCCAAATTGTAGCGTTGTGCCTTAACATCGGAAATCAATTTTGGAATTTTTGCTTTATGAATGGACGTCTTCCTTATGGGAATTGGTGTTGACTTATGAAAACTATGTGAAGTAAAATTGAGTACCTCTGCGCTGGTTAGCTCTTGGTCTTCAAAAGAATCTTCACTATCTGTAGTCGTGAAGCTTTCATCGGGAAGAATACAAAATATTGGAATCATTTTCTTTGCTAACCGTTTTGCTTTCTTCGCAATTCGTGACATTTTGTCTTTAAATTTATTCACAATGTTCTTTAATTTCGTGCATGATTTTGGTTTGGCGATTGTCTTGGGTTTTTCAGTTTGAAGTACGACTTGATCGTGCTGACTTGGTGGATATATCCTGGTTGTCTTGGCTAATACATTCCGCGAGATAGACGCCATTTTTACACAGAGTTTAGATATTTTATAAAAATAATTATTTATGTATTATTTCTCAAGTTGTTGATGTATGCACCGTTAGCTCTGTACTGATCGTTAATGGCAAGGTTCCTAATGTATTTATACCAAAATAAAATATTAAAATAATTATTATTATTTCTTAGTTATTATTCGCAAGAACTTGAAGGGCTCTTGTATGCAGCTGAAGCGCACAGGTAGCATTATTGTGTAAAATGAGTAATAAAACGTCATGACAAGAAAGGAAAAGCTATTTAAAATTTTTGGAAATGGATAATTAACATTCGAGGTTATGAAAATTTTGAGTTATTATAAAATTGCAAGTAATGTATTTCATTTATTAAAATTAAAGGATGTGCATTAATATGTAAAATGCATTTAAAGATATTAAAGGAATTTCAGTGGCCAAGTATATTCTTTAATGATTCAATATTATAATAATATTTGGTGGAATAATAACGCTTAGTGTCATATGACTTTATATTGCATATATTGAGATATTCGATTAATATTTTAGTTTTTCACAATTAGTTATTACTTTTCTTGTCGGAACTCTAAAATTTGAAAATATTTTTATTAAAAGATTTTTGCAGGAAAAATGGCGAATTTGCTTGAAAAAATTTGCCCTTAAGTGCATTTAGTATGCATTAAAAACTTGAAAATATGGTCTAAACTATTTTTTATTTATGTCGTGAAATAAGAGAAGTGTATGAGAGTATAAGAATTTATAGATAAAAAAAATCCTCTTTGAAATCATATGACTAAATTAATTTTCCACACAAGTGAAAATTTTTCTGTTTATATATATCATACCTCAAGTGTATATATTGAAAACATTGAATTCACTTTATGTACGCATGCACATTTACGGAGATGATAACATTGTATTTGTTCTGTAACTTCATAAGATTAATTGGGGTATTCACACTGTAGTCATAAAGACATAAGTAATAATAGCACTAAAAATATGACTAGTGTGAACAACCCGTCATAACGTAGTATGCTATTTAAAACATCGATCAGCTGATAAGATAACAACACATTTGTAATTAGCTGTTATCAAGGCAGAAGAAAATTAATACAATTAAAGATGAATCGTCTAAAAACTCCATTTCTATTTAAAATTATTAAATTTGCTGCACAAAAATATCTAAATGAATTTGTATGTATAAACTGAAACAGCTGCTGCCTTGATAGAGTTGAATACATTTTTTTTGCGGCGTCATACGGAAAAACGTTCAGTGGTCACTTGTATATATCTAGTTTTTGCGATTTAGTTCTCTTTTAATATTTTTTATGTTATAAAAATGTGATTTAATGTACAGACTTATAGGTATGAATCATTTTTTAGTAACGGCGGCAAATATATACCATCGCCGTCTCGCCTAAAGATTTTCAACCGTTCGACTCAGATCTCTAGAGCTATTTTATCACAAAACAAAAACATACCTGAATATTATTTTATGACTTTTTTGTATGCAGCACAACAACAACTTTTTTAAACTGGTTTAAAATATTATGACTTTATGACAATATGACCAAATAGCACGAAGTGTGAATACCCCAAATGTGCGTGTGCGCAGTAAAAGCAAACACTGAAAATATTATATATATCCACCAGTTTCAAATTAAAAAAGCATATACACGAGATGTAAAGGAGTACACTAATAGTTATGCACAAGTAGAAGGTGTACACGATGAAAGAAAGGCAATGTCTATAGTGTTTTCAAGGTGTACATTGTATGAAATGTGTGCATTAAATTTTGTTGTACATTTCTGAAATCTCTGGTGTATAAACAAACAAATATTTTTTATTTGCAGGTAGCTAAGAATAATTTAATATCCTTTTCGCACACACATCCATCTGCTATCCTTTATTTTCGTTTTAATTTATAGCTCATATTAATTGACTTTCTTAAGAATTGTAAATGCCTGCATTTCTTTGTGAGTAACGAAATGTCAGAATTGGCATGTTTGCAACTCAAAATTCCACGAAATAATTAGTGTTTTAGTGAATTAAATATTTCAGGTTGTGACATTTTACATCATATGCCTGTCGTTAATACTACATTTTATTTTAAGTTACTCATATTTGCTGCTCTGAAAATATTATTATATTGCGCACGAGGACAATCCTGCAGCATAGTCTTTTATAAATCCTTTTATCATTAATATATTAAATATTTTCTTGAAATTTCAATAGTTTGAATTGAAAGTTATTAGATAAGTGTCTAACCATATTCTTTGGCTAAGGTTTTTTTTTTCTTGGACCAGCACTCAGGGGATGACCCCTATATATACAATGCATTGGGCCGGAACTGAAAACGAGGGGATAGTATTGAGGGGACAGATTAGGAAAGAAGAGAAGATAAACAGTTTTTTTGTAGCTATTTCAACCTTTTTTTTTACTTCGCCAGCTAATTTTTTGCTACAGCGCCGATGAAGGTGGGTGCTGTTACTCTGCTTTTAGTACATTATAGTGTCGGCCAATTATGTTCAGTGACCATGCCTTCATCATTGAAACAGGCTGGCAACAACTAACACAACCACGCACTAATGCTGATCAAAAGAATTCAGCACAATATTTCATGACTCAGCGCGGGCTCGAACTCAGGATCCTCCGCTTCATAGACTCGTGTTCTACTACTTCAGCCAATAGCACCCACAAAAAAATTTGGTTCATAAAATCTTTTACTGACTGCATATTTTCTTCAAGGCATCAATTATAAATAAAATAATTTAGAAAATATAAAACTGGTCTCCTGAAGAAGTTAATTTTTTATATGCATTTTGTGGATAAATTATCAACAGATCTTAAGCACGAGGTCGGGGTCAATATTTCGCCTCTTAAACCCTTCAGCTTTCAACAGCCATTTGTTAGTTAACCAAATTTTTTTCTTTCGCGAAAATAAGCAAGGCTTAAAACTGGTGAATACTTTGTGTAATCTACACAATCAAATTGAGTGAGATATTGTCGCTGTACAAGCCGGAACGTTCGGCTGAAATTGCGGTTTCTTTATTCGAGAGAGGTTTGGTGGTCGCTTGTTTGTTGAGACGAAGAGTGACTTAGTCACTAATTTTAAAATTTTAGTGTCTTTAATGTTGATTAATCAATTGAGTATGAGAAAGAGTTTTGCAGGATGTGTCTTCATTTGCTCACAATTGACCACAAACGTGTGCGCAGTTTCCAATGTAAAAATCTATGCCTAATAATTATTCCCGAGTGGCTATTTCCTGGTTTCGAAATTGACTTGCCTGATTTATTTTTTATTTATTTTGTTGTGAGTAGAACCAGCACTTAGGGGATTACCTCCACGTATTTTTTTTTTTAATTCGAACCAGTGCTCAGCCCCTACGTATGTTATGCATTTCGCAGGGACTAGAAAGAACGGGATATTATTGAGAGGACAAATAAAGATAGATGACAAAATAGAGAATTTTTTTTGTAGCTATTTCAACCTTTTACTTCGCCCGCTAAGTTTTTACTATTGCTTTTTAGTACATGATAGTGTAAATTGGTGCCAGTTATTTTCAGTGACCAGTGCTATGACTCCGTCATTGAAACAGACCGACAACAACTAACACAACCAATCAGTAATGCTGATCAGAAGAATTCGACATCATATTAATGACTACTTCATAGTCTTGTGTTAACTACTTCGGCCAAAAACACCATCGAATTTAGCTACAATAATAAAGTCACCCTCTAAAAATAGTATTTGTACGAGATTACGTTCATATATAATATGATTTTTATTCAAAAATCACATATGTATTCAAAACGGCACTTGCTTATTGAAGCACACTCATATATTATAAAAGGTTTGAAGTTTAAATCTTAAACTTGAACCTGAAAAAAAAGATTTGTATAAAAAATAATTAATAACTATCACACCCAAGGTACCGTAGTAAAGTTCATCCTAATCTAAAAATACCAAATGAAATACATACTTTATAAATTTATTAATTCTTTTTTTTTATAAATTAATAAATCAGTTCTTCCACCACGCACTTTTTTCAATTATGTAAACTCATGCAACAGATATGCATGTCTGTTTAAAGCAATTTATTGTAATTTGCGGTGTTATTAAGATATCACACACAGTAAAATTTAAATTTTATGTTACAAATGAAATTATGAATTGTAAAAGGGTTGTGCTACTTTAAGCACAACATTTATTTAACCTCACAATTTATCCTTTAAAAATTACGTCTCAAGTATATCGGAAGGATTTGAAATTTATATTCATTTGCCTTAATAGTCTCTAAAAGCAAGTCAACATTTTATTTCAATTTCAAAGAATATTGTGAAATTTTGTTTTTCTTCTTTTAAGAACATGCCATTTGGAATGGGTACGTACGATGGTAGTAAGCAGAGGCGTATGTGTTATTGAATTGGATTGTAAGTAAATCCTACAATAACATCGCCATTCTAAATGTTATGATGAAACGTTCACGTAAATTATTTTTGGAAACATAAATTCGGGTAAATAAAGCTTAGTCACTGAATTAAAAATGCTTCTAAAACTAAAAGACCAAAAAAGTATTTAACCAAGGGAAGTAAAATAGAGAAAAGTGCCGAAGAAATGGGGCATAAAGAAAGTAAGTCAACGGTAAAATAAGGTTGCAGCTCTCGTATACTAATTTCTGTCGAAATTTGTATAGATGAAAATTGTTGTCACATTCCTCAGTGACGAGTTTTGATGTTAAATTTTCGTTGTTCCTTGGAAGATTCGTTATGTCTTTCTAAATATAACGTAATAATAAATATTAGTTGAACTTAAGATGAAACCATCTACATTTATTTTTTAATGTTAACCGTTCCAAATCATTTTGCCCAAAATTTACAAAAAGAAAAAGTTTTAAATTGATTATAGAGGAATTTCAGTTTCTGTAAGCATTTCATTGTAAACAACTGTTCCCAAATATATAGATTACCAAAATCAGGGATGGAAACTAGCTATTTTTATTTTGTATTAACTAAATAAGCGAAATATACTTTTCACATCATGGTGGTACTAATTTTAATATTTATCACAATTATATAATAGAATGCTATATTAGATCCATAAATTTTATTCCAAAATATTATTTTCAAATAAATTTGCTGTTATTCCAAAGTAACTAAACAAATTTATTGCAAACATGCACTTACACAATTAAAGAAAACAGACACAAGAGTAGTGCCACTTGGCAGTTAGACGATTTTTTTAGCAATTTGCTTAAACTTCTTATTCAGATGAATGGAAATTTGAAATAATATCTTTAGTTATTCTAAAATCTGTGCTAGAACCAGCGAAATTCGCATTGGGACCACGGTTGCCACTGAGTAAAAAAAATTTCTACCAAAATTTTCCGAAAATGTTACCAAAAAGTTACCAAAAATTTTTTTTTATATAAACAAAAATTTCTATTTTTATTATAATAAAAACAACAACTTTTATTAATAAAAAACATAACATAAAACGTTTTAATTCATTTTAGAACATAAATAAATATATCAATTCATTATACCTACGAATTCCGTATTTAATTTAAATAAATTATTTAATATTGCAGTCATTTAAAATAATCTTTTGCTGACCAAACATAATGACATTTGCATATTAGGCCGTTGAACAATTTGGCGCACATTCACACAGTTGTTTTTAATGTTTTTTTTTCTCAGTGTTGAGTAATGCGGAAAAATGATAAAAGAAAAGCAATAATTTGATAGTTTGTAAAGCCTTAAAAACAAAGTTACCAAGTTACCAACCCTAAAAAAAAATTAACAATTTTGGTAGAATGTTACCAACTATGGCAACTGTGATTGGGACTCGTTGAAATATTAAATATTAAATAGAAAAGAATTGGACGGTACTTCCACTTTGTTATTCCGTGTGTAACGCAGCGAAATATCCCACTAAGATCCTTCTTTGCTCTAGCCTCCACCCATCTTTGCCCCGAAATGATTTTTTCTTTAATTAATAACTCCAAGAGTTTTTAGTGTTTTGTGGCAAAGGTTAGATGTCTCCTTCACGGCTCCTCCCGGAGTGACCCCCAAAAAAAAATTTTTATTTACTAAATATTTATAAAGTATTTAAGATTCGACTTGGTCGAATATAACATTCTTACTTGTTTTCTTTTTCTAAATATCAGAAAAAAGAACCAGCACGATTAAGAAATAAATGTAAAACAAAAATTTCCAAATATATAAATTTAACTGAAATGAAACATTTGAGTTTGGATTGTTTTTTTTCAAATTTTTTATTTAATAAAAATCTTTCGTCTGATTGTTAACACAATTTGCTTAAAACTATTTAATGTAAAAACAAATATTTCTTCATATTTTTTTGTAATACAGCGAGCAATCTCCGTTTTTATTAAAAACATTAGTGGCGTTTTCTTTTCTAGAAAACATGTAACATTTTTTCACTTCTAATGGCGATTTCTTTTCTGGAAAATATGTAACATTTTGTCACTTTTTATTCTAAAAAACCACAATTAGAAGCAATTTTAAAATAAAACACATCTTCATAAGAGATGGTAGATCAATTTCCAATAAATTCACTATTTTCAAATGCCATAATGTGCCATTTTCCATTGAAAAGTGCAAAAAATGTAGCATTCTTTTTTAGAAAAGAAATCGACATAAGTAATCCAAAAATTTTCATTCGAGCGGATTTTTAAAACAATAATATATATGCCTAAGCAATGGTTGATTAATTTGTGATTGATTTAATATTTCGACATGGCATGATGGTGCAGTTTTTCATTAAAAAGTGTAAAAAATGTAGCATTATTTTCCAGAAAAGAAATCAACATAACTAAATTTATTCACATACGGATGAGTGCAAGCCGATTAATTGAAAACATAATTGTGAAATAAAATATTGTTAAATTTTAGTCTGCACTCATTTCCGCGATATATTAATTCACTTAAAAAAACGCTTAAACGAGTATAAAATACTTTTTATTTGCAAAATTATATAAAAGAGGTAGTGTTGTTTATAAATAAATTTTATTAGTTCAAAAATTTGTTTAGTTCAGATATTTTCACTGGGTACAAATAATTGTAAATAATACATTAATGTTTCAGTTAGTGCTTTGGTCATATTGATCTTCAATTTATGGTTGATTGAAATTCAGCAACTCTTGTCATCTTAGTTCCTTTGAGGACAGGTTTCACAGCTGCTTTTACCAAAAATTTATTTAGATATTATTTAAAGATTAATGGAAGCCACCGAATGATGTGGTCAGACACTGTGAGAAAATCCATGTATAAATTTTATTTTAGTAGCCGATTGGTCCTTTCTAATTCTTCTTTTATTATTTAACTCAAGAAGACCAATTTTCTATATTAGACTGTACATATTGCTTGCTCAGGGTTTCCCCACAGTATCTCATTGATTTAACTTTGGTGATTTGCCTTTTATTCTAAGGCTTGATCTATTTCGAGGGCCAAAAAGTGACGCAGGTGTTCAGCATCAGAATCGGAAATAGGCTGTTTTGAGGTATTTCTGGATGTAAATGAGAAGGATTTCCTAGCAAAGCGAGGCGTGGAGTTAACAAAATCTTCTTCATTGATTTCCAGCTCCTCCGGGCCGCTGGATTCTTGGTCTGCAAAATAATCTTCACTATTTATAGTTGTATTGTTTTCGCTGGGAATTATGTAAAATTCAAAAATCCTTTTCACCAACTGCGTGGCATGATTTACCATTTGTGATATGTTGTAACTAAAGTTGTAAGCAAAATTGCTTAATTTGATGGATGATTTGGATTCATTGGGCACCCTGGATGTTTCACTTTCCGACGAATGGTTATATGTGATATGTAGTTCTTGCAGACGTTGGTTTTGTATTGCTAATCTTCTAAGTTTCCGTGTTTTTCGCACCATTTTTATATTGATTTTATTTCCAGAGTAACATCTTACTACTGACCGCTCTTGTGGAAAATTGCAAAGTATTTAAAGTCAAGCAGGATTCACTCGCAGTTACTAAAAAATATTATTTGCACACACACACACACACACGCACACATATACCATTTGAAGAACATAATTCACACTACCTGCCCGCCTTTAAAATTCTTTGAAATAATGATTAACAATTCAAAGGATTGACGATTTGAAGTTGCCTAAGATTGCAGGAAATTTCCTTCAGTAAAAGAGAATGAACAATGGTTTGGCCTAATATAATTTTAATTGAACGAAATAGTGAAATTCCAGTGTCAATAATATTTTATGACGGTCATGCATTGTAAAATTCAGCAAAATAGCCATGTATGTTTTATGGCACAAGTCATTATCATAATTATGTATTGAAAGTAATTGTTATAATAAAAAAACGAGCGGACTGTATTATTACCATACGACATGGTAGAACGGGACAGCAACATTGTTGAGAATATTATGCCATTTCATTAATTTGCCTTCTTCTGGCTCTGCCATTATGATAAATTCTAAACCTGTTATAGTGCATTGAAAAGAGAAACTCTGGCCTCACACATGAAAAGTTGTTATCTTCGAGAGGGAGAGACCGAGATAGGAATATGTCAAATTTGGAAAGAGATTTTTCGTAAGTCAAGGTTTACACTAAGCAATTTTTGTTGCAGCAATTCTTGATATTTAGTGAGGAAGAGCGAGAAAAGAATACAAATGGTATATATTCCTATTTCAGGACTCTCACACAAAATAAGAATTGCTGCAACAAAAGTTGCCTAGTGTAAACCAGGACTAATATAAACTCAGCCAAGGGCACAATTACACCATAAAATTTCCACGTTCACTGATCGAATTCTTTCAATTTATTTTTTTAAAGTTTCTTTAATGTTCACACCGAGAAATTTGTTTGAAAAAATTTTCGTTTTCTTTTGCTTCAAGATTCTTAAAAAAGAATTTTTAATCAGGTGATAGTGAAACATTTATTTGTAAGGTAATCTTGCCGCTTCTACAGAAAATCTGTTTTAATCAATTCACACTATGATATTAAAACATTGATGTTTTTCTTTTTATCTTTAAAAGTATCTTCCAAAATCGTCTTGCACATATAAGTAGCAAGGCAGATTTACCAGGTACTCTCAGTAGCGTAGCTGTGTATTTAACTTTCCATCGTGCGTGTTGAACTACTGTCAAAAGTATACATAAAATGTTTTTTTTCTTCTTAAATCTCCCTTGTTAATGATGCTTCTTCTTCCTTGATTTTGACATTAGCTCTAAATTTTCTACCAACAATATACGTGTGGTTTTTGGTGTTTTTAATTGGTGTACTAGTGAGAGTACCTGGTAAATACGCCTTGACATATACCATGATTTTTAGGTGATGTGCTTTATTTTTTTGCGAAACCTATTTCCTGAAGTATAATAAAAGAACATAATAGCAAGAACGAACATGAATGTAAAGAAAATTGCAAAAAAAAAACGAAAATAGTAATCCTGGGGCAAATTTCGATCGATATCGAGTGCGGTAATTTGGATCCTGGTGTTTTTTCTATCCCTCTTTGCACTCAACACCGCTCGCTTATAAAAAACGTCATGATGGTTACTCATGCTTTTAAATGGTGATGTAAATCACGTGTTTCTTTTAAATTGTTTTGTTTTAAATTTTCACATCAAAGGAAAGAATGAAAGCAATGTCAAACAACAACCTGCAGTTAACTTCGTGTCTATAATTACGAGAGGCACAACAAAACGATCTTCTGAGCACAGGCAGCTCCGTACGAAATACCATTCTTCTTTCGCCTCTCAAGTATGGAGACTGAGTAACATTTTTAAATTCTTTTCGTTTGAAAATGAGCTTTGAAATATATCAGTGCACAGATGCCGGCGGACTGACTGGGATCATATGCCGGCAAAGTTGTTATCCCGTATTTTATCCGTTTCTGTGACTGCCTGTAAGCGACCTATATTTTCTGAGGTGTGGAATTTAACTAGTGCGAGTGAGACGCGAAACTCTTAAAAGAGAGTAAACGATCAATATTCTGGATGCACTTGAAATTAATCGCCAACGAGACTTGATGTTGTCTGTCTCCGATGAGCTGATGTATCTTTTTCCAAATATAAAATATAATTTGACAAACTTCTACAATATTTGTCAAATAAGTGTTTCGAAACTTAAAATATTTTTTAAGAATTAATATTTGCATAACAGTTGACTACGCCTTTGAATATCTGTTGCGGTTCGAAATATTTGTATTCTAATATGAGACATAGAATATTGCACCAACTTTTCCGTACTACGTACACAAATAGCTTTATTTGTTGCGTATAATATATTATTAGGTCGAGGAAGCTCAATATAGCTCATATGGTTTTAATTCTCCTTGAAATTAATACACAGCCATATTAGAGTTTCAAATAACGACTGTATCTACTTTCGATGAAAATAATCAATCGTTTTTATTCTGTAACTATTTGGCAACGTCATGTCAAAACAATATGAAAAATGCGTCGGCTTCATAGTCGTTGTGGACAACTGACTGTGACTATTTTCTAACTGATAGAGATTAGGTAAAGGCTGCTTTTACTATTAATATTTACTTGCCGTGATGTTGGCAAATATGGCAGAATATTTTTGGGGCTTGGATAACATACTATGGCATATTTGCTTAAAATATATTTCCGTTGGTTATTTTTGCTAAATTCACATATGAAAAACATATTCTATATTGCCTTCCATGTTAAATTCACGTATGAAAAAATATTCCACATGGTCAATGTAAGTACTGAGGGTGCTGTTGGCTGAACTAGTTAACATAAGACCATGAAGCCGAAAGTTCTAAGTTCGACGCCGAGCTCAGACATAAATATATTGTCGAATTCTTTTTATCAGCATTAGCGCGTGGTTGTGTTAGTTGTTATAGGTCTGTTTCAGCGACGAAGTTAAAGCACTGGTCACTTGATATAACTGGCGGCAATAGACTCTATCATATACCAAAGCACTGATTAGCAGTTCCCTTTCTCGTCGGCCCTATAGCAAAAATTAGCCAGTGAAGTTAAAGTTAAAATATCTGCAACAAATTCTTAATGTTCTCTTCTTTCTTTATCTGTTCTCTCGATACTTTCCCTTTCTTTACAGTTACAAGCCCATGCACTGCATATGCAAGTGTCATCTCCTGAGTGCTAAAGAAAAAAAAACAGCTGACATATGTTTACATAATTTTACTGTAGTCTAGAGTAGGAAAAAAAAAATTAATCGGCCAGATAAATCCACAAAATCTTGAAGCAAATTTATGTAAACATTAGCCCAATTCACAATCCTGTGCAAATGGCATTTGCAAATTGAGATAGTATTTGAGAGCATTTTCAATGTATTTTGTTGGTGTAGAGTACAATTATTTTACAAATGCACTGATGCACGACCATTTGCACAAGATTGTGAATAGGGCTATTGTCAACAGCTGATTTAGCATTAAGGTTTATAAGGCGTGCTGTGTAACTTAGTGTAAATCATAGACGCCTTCTAAGTAATATTTCCTCTTGTACTAAAATACCAACCGATAGCAGTTAATAAATCTGGCTGTTTGTGATGTAATAAAATTGTGATATTAATTTATTCGTTACCTTCCACGTCTCTGAGTTTTCATAGTCAACCAGAACATTAGCAATTTTGTGTATATTTATGGTTGAGACATTTATTTTGTATCACTGTAATGAAGTTAAAAAAAAAGATGCACATAATTCTATTTCCATTTATCAACCGGAAACGGAAAGTTCATTCTATAGCTAACACAACTGAACACAACCCAACATAACACATCCAACACATCTTTTCTACATTCTACTGACCAACCAACCAATATTGTCGACAGGACAATCTCATAATAAACAGCATGCAATAAGTATTGCTCAAATACTCATGCATAAGTAAATTATGGCATCGAAGACAAACGTATAAGCACAGCACAATATCCTTGTCCGACTACATTCTGCTAAAGCAGTAATTTGTCATAATTTAGTTTACGACAATTTACAAGCAATGAAATCAAAGGAAGAAGAGTCGGCAGTTGTAGTGTTTCAATCACAACCAGCGTAAGCAAAATATTAGCAAAACTTGTGTTAAGAGGAAAAGTTAATACAAGGATTGCTTTTAGTATTTGTTTTGCTTTTGATAGTATTATTATTTAGTTCTTCTGTTCTAAAATATGTACAGCACGCATTTTTTACTATCTACTTGCTGTGCAAAAACGCAATGTCAGCTTCTATATACATATTTTCACTACGAGTACATTATCGCATACGTTATTTGTCGTTAATCTTGGCAATAGTTTTTTATTGTATTAATTTTTTCAATGAACCACTGTAATAATGTTGCCATTTATCAAATATGTTTGTTTAGTTAATTGTACAGTGTGATCTGTAACATTTACGAACGACATCATTAGTGTGATTCATGCCATAATAATTTATTTTACTGAATATAATTAAAACATTTTGCCAAGTAGGCATATATACTCCACATGACTTTATGTATTAAGTACACATACCACCCGCATCATGTACGGCAGGGAACCGCAAGGATAACTGTTTTTGTGACCGCAAGTACGCTCTTCGTAAACGTAGTTGCGGTCATCAGCACCGCGTTTTCATTTATAAGTATTTACCATACTTATAATCATTGCTACGATGGAGTGTTTACCTTACTCAGTCATATTTTTATGCGATATCTGGCATACTTTATCTATTAAACAATTGTCTCGCAAATAACAAAAATAATAGTATTTCTATAAAAATTTTGTGCTCTGTGATCGTGAGTAGCAAAGACGTATGCAAAAACGTATGCAAAAACAGAAACTGAGGTACTCGGAAATGAATTTTATGGCCGAATATTCGATGCTGAGCTTTGCCAGGATGAGTCAGATGATGATTTGGCAACAGAAGCAACTCTCGATAGTAAAACAAGCAATTTTTCAATAGAATTAACCGAAACAATTAGCACAAATATTAAGTAAGTAAATTTAAAATGTTTAACTTGGTGGGACAGAGTTCCTTTAAGACATCTCTGTACCCAATCTTAAATCTCTCTTTTGGCAGAGTCATTCCGGCAATGGCCTTGGGGTAGACGTTTCACATCTGCAAGATCAGAGAACATCTCAGCTTCTTATGGGCTTAAGGAATAAAAACTTGTTCAATATTTATACTATTTTTGCATATAATATTGTACGTCAACTCCCATCACTAACGGGGGCGGGGTCAAAAAATAGACTATATAATGTTTTCCACAGACGAACGTATTGGCATTGCTAGATCGTCTCATATTTCATCACTGATCAAAAATATATATTTCATGGGGGTTCAATTATTTTTGGAGGGCATCAAAACTGTTTTGTCGGGGTCTCTCTGGCAATGGCCGTGGGGGAGACATTTCACCTTCGCCATATAACTTCAGAATAATTAAATGTAAAATTTATAAAAAAAATTTTTTTATAGGATCATTTAGGGGGCAGAGGAGTACCAGGTTACGTCTCAGCTTCGTCATTAAAGCTTAAAAATTTTATTTTTAGGGGATGTAGGCTTGAATAATACAATTTGTTAAATGTTTACACTATTTAAGCATACAATAAGGCCCACTTAAGGGGGCGGGTCCAAAAATTAATTTTTTTTTTATATTATAGCTCCAAGTTTAATTCGTTGGACCTTCTTTGACATAAGAATATGTTATTTGCTTAACAAAATTACAAAAAAAAAACTATAAAAATTATGTTGTTTTTTGGAGGTTGGTTTAGTTTTTCTTAGGGGAAATTTTTTCCCTCTTGCCCGTAATTAGCCCATTTCCGAACATTACCTGTGCTTTCCTTCAAAATATATTTATATTAAATTTCAAGAGGGTGGCTCTTTTTCTTTGAACTGAATCGAGATTTCCACAGATGGACGGATGGACATGCCCAGTTCGTCTTAGATTTCATCACTGATCAATAATATATATACTCTATGGGGTCTCAGATGGATATTTCGCTGCGTTACAAACGCAATGACAAAGTGAATATACCCTCCAATTCTTTTTTGGAGGGTATAAAAACTTTATTAACCAATTATAACCGATCAGTAACAACGTTAACCGATTATTAAATCAAAGCCTGGCTTAAATAATCGAGCAATTAACCGATTTAAGCAAAAGCCCGTGAAATACTTACACTAAAATCAAAAATAGAATAATAAAATGTGTTTAAAAAATTAATATAATTTTCTTATGCTGCAATAAATTTCTCAATTTATTGCAAATTGTTGTGCTCAAGCCGTTGTTGACAGAAAATGTTGAGTTATATTTTTAATATTTTAACGTGACGTGTTTGCATGTACCGGATCGGAATTAGGTTAATTTGAAAGTCTATGTTAGTTAGTGGCAGGGCATTTTATAATTTCTCTGATTAAATTCCTTTCCTTAATAAATTTATATAATTTTTCTCTTTTTAGGTGTTTCCAACTTATGCCAATTGCACTCGATGCGGGTAAGTAATTTATTAAGTTTATAACACATATGATAACATTTAAGATATGTGAAAAGATTTTTTTGCATAAAATTTATCTGTTGATGGTTAAGCAAATTTTTTTTAATAATATTTCGTTTCCTCTACAATTAAATCTAAAACAACACACGTAATATTCTTCTAGAATTTTTATAAATAAAAACTGTTATCACATCCAACTAAGCCACGTAGAGTTGACAAACAAAAGTACACATAAGTACTGCTGACGAAAGTGTAGCGGCTTTCGAAAACAGCTGTTCTGCTCTGCTTTGTAAGTTAAATAATTAAAAACTGAAGTTGATTTTCCTTTGAGCCTTGGAATATTTATCATCTCATTCTGAATTTAAAAAAATTTTTTGAACAATTACACTATCAATCTTAACTGAATTTAATAAAAGTGTTGAGTTTTATAGAAAGTAAGTTTTATTTCAATATAAATCCTCTTGGGTTTTAAATGTTTTCAATTATTTTTTGCAAATAAGGTGTCGTGTTGTTATTGTTGTGGTCCAACCGCTATAAAATAGATTGATAATAGTTGATCCAGTGTAGCATACTTTGGATGGTCCTACCAGTGCCAGTGCACACGACCTGGAAATTTCTCATACTGTAACTGAATTATTTCAAAGGCTGTATGGCATGTTACCCAGTCTTATTGACACCAAGTAATGGTCACATCAATATCATGCCATTTCGAGCACTGTAATAAGCTTCTTGAAATTTGCAACTCTTGTCCACGATGCCGAGTTGAGGTTCCCTGGTTGTTACCGACATCCTGACTTTGCCTTTTCTTTTACTACCAATGTGCTCGGCGTCTCCAACCGATTCAGTTTCTCTGAATTTTTCAATTCCTATCTTCACAGTTGACGAAGTTGAAGCACTATTCCGACCCTATTTTGTATGAAATTTTCGAACTGCGGACGCAAATTAAAGCAAATTCATTCTACATGCTCTTTTATGCACAATTTTAGTATATCTTAATTTTATTTCGTGTAGGTATTTAAAAATTAAGTTCTCTGTTTCCTAACTCTTGCTGGATTTAGATTTGTTATTGTTTGTGTAAATTAAATTAGTTGTTTTTCTTGTTTGTTTTGTTTTACTATAATCCACTTTATGTGCATGCACGACTATACCCGCTGCTTTGATTTTTTGTTTAGGTTTTACGATTAATACTCTTATCGAAGTGGAGATACAATTTGCAATTGTCCAGTTTTGTACTGTTGACAAAAACCAATTCTTTGGAAGTTTTTAGAACTCGTAAAATTTGTTTTATGTTGTTTTGGTTGTATTAGTTAACAAAAGCTGTACAACATCAAAATTTGTTGAGTACGAGGGCAAGGAGAAAATTCAATGATGATAAATATGTACATACGTGTGGCAAAAAGTAACTGATGCTTAAGTTGACTTAAGCAAAGTATTTTTTCTCAAGCTGTTATTTGTTTATACGATTTATTTCTTGTTAAATGTGTATATGTTTTATCAATGTCAAAGGCTATGATTCTGCTGGTGTAATTCTCAATTCGTTTTGGAAAGTTTATGTATAGGGTAATTTTTATAGAGTGCCACAAGTTTCATTATAAAACAAGGAAATATATTTTTAGTATATATATGAAATGGCCGCCACGCCTGGCGCAATCTGGAACAGCCATTTTCAACTACTAAAATAATCTTCCATAAAGTGAAAGGAATCCACGAATTGGTTGATTAGGATCAATGATTTACTGTACAGCGGCTACAGCTTCTTCAGTGCACACTGTTCGGCGTCTCACGGGATGCACATTATGTGGGTGCTGTTGGCTGAAGTAGTAGAACACGAGATTATAAAGAGGAGGATCCTGAGTTCGAGCCCGCGCTGAGTCATCAAATGTTGTGTTGAATTCTTCTGATCAGCATTAGTGCGTGGTTGTGTTAGTTGTTGCCAGCCTGACACTATGATGTACTAAAAGCAGAGTAACAGCACCCACCTTCAACGGCCCTGTAGCAAAAATTAGCCGGCGAATTAAAAAAAAAAAAATGTTGAAATAGCTACAAAAAAACTGTCTATCTTCTCTTCTTTCCTAATCTGTCCCATCAATACTATCCATTCGTTTTCAGTTCCGGCGCAATGCATTGCATATATAGGGGTCATCCCCTGAGTGCTGGTCCAATAAAAACAAAAAAAAAAACATAAAAAAAGGAAATGTGGTCAGAAAACGATCTATTGCTCTTTGAATTAGCCCCTCTGAACGGCGATTATATACGCCATAAAATGGAAGAAGTGCACGATGAGTTTGACGAATAGAAGAATTATTTTGATTGAAAATTTCAACAATTTGCACGAGTTGCTTTGGACACTATAAAAAACACTCATTCGAATTAGGTTGAAGTCTGCTGATGACTTGGTGTAATAAAATTGAACTGAATGCTATAATATTCAAGGAATAAAATAGTGTTAAAGCAACATTTGCTTAGGTAGACTTAAACGCTATATATCTGTAGCAATAGAATTGGTGTAACATTGGATTTAGTGAGTTTCCCGATTTTTAAACGTTTTTCTATCTTCCTAGTGAATATTGTCACATCCTGGGCCATGGAGTTTTTAAACTATCCTCGTAGGCAAAACACTTGTATGGTACATTGATCGTAGCGTGTACATAATCTGGTCTATCAGTCGCAGTTGTTGGTAAATTGAACACCATCATCGTGTTGGTTGACAAATGGAAAAAACGGAATTTGAAATTTTTATTATGCCGTTAAAAACTCGCGCATATTAGCAATTTTACATATCGAATTTTCAATGCATATTTGTTATTTCACTTTGCACGCCGATGTTATATTTGGAGTTTTTGGCTCTTATCAACCGTCAGCAGGCGAGATTATACTATTGTTGTTGTTGTTTTTTTAGTTTGCCTAAATTGCGTGCGAGCATAAGTGTGAGTGCACAGGACATAGTTTTTGCTTTGCATGCCCGCATTCATATGTTGCCTATTGGTGGACCTGGAAACAATTGTTATTTTTTCATTTATCCAAATGGCACATGAAATGGGCAAATTGTTTTCGTTTCGTCATTTATTTATATTAAATTTTTCGCTAAAACTTTTTTATCTATTTTTTTTATTTATATTTTCCTAGTGGCTGGAATAACGGCCCAAATGGTGGAAGGGGTCCCAACAACAGCAGATTCCCTGGAATTAAGGTTGCTGCGGTTGGTATTAGGGTTTTTTTTATTTTCAATTTGCAAATTTTATTTCTGTATTCACACGAACGCTGGCTTCCTGGCTACGTCTCTACTTTTTATGTTAGTGCTGCTTATGTACTATTCTATTTGTTTTGTTGTTACGGATGTGCCTTCTCGATTTATTCAAATGTAAAATCCTGGAAAATCCCTCAAGGGCTACTGTTGAAATACACGTCTAAAAAGCGATGATTGTGGAAGAGCATACAACTGAATGAATAAACAGATGAATCCCCTGACACAATCCGAGCCATCATCGAATTTGTGAAAGTTTATATATTTATATACTTTTTTTTTTAATTGTTTGTTTGTCGCTTTTGTTGCTGATGGTTTGGAGGTTTACAAAAACATTAACGCTACAATGAATGTTGGAGTGTTGAAGTGTTTCGCAAAATATAATAAAAACAAATTTAAATTAAAGAAAAATAGTCCTCAAACTACCACGCATTTACAACAGCAGCATACTGTCGTCTCGGCAACAGCAGCAACAACTTTAAAATGTGTTCCCACAATATTATAAACATTAGCTTTGGAAATGCCAACAATAAATAGCTTCGCGAGCTGGCCGTATTACAGAAGTATGTTGTAGGGGCGTACAAGCACGAGTGTCTAAATAGATTGCAAATGGCGCTGTTAAACGTGGAAATATGATTGCATGCAACACAACATCACATCATCCTATTGTTTTACAATAGCTCGCCCGCTTCAAAAATTGTAATTTTATTAAATTACTTTTTCTGTTGACGTTGTTTTTTTTTCGTTTATTTGTTAATGCAATTGCGTAAATTATTTTTAGAAGCTTTTTATTGCGTTGTGAAGAGGTTTTAATGGCTGCGATTCCGCTACTTTGCGATTTTGATGAAAACAAATAACACCATAACGACGTATATTTGTATATGTATAACAAAATTGCGATGTGATTATAAAAAACAAAGAAATTCATTGGCTGGCAACAGCTGTCTGGTTAGTGGCTGTTGCAATCCTCTATCAACATATTTGCTTATGGGTATATGAAGTAAAATTAATGGTGACTGAAGGCAAACAATTTTATATTTATTAAACAAAGCATTTGCTGGCTTGAATTTTATGGCAACATTATTATTATGCTATTTAAAATTTTTTATTTAAATTTTAACAAAACAAAATAGCAAAATTAATATACTAGCACATAAGTACATATATTCTACATTGGATACATAGAAAATCCTGGCAAGCACATACTTATATTATTTGTATGTGTGTACATATGTGTATGCCAATGCAACATATCTTGCCACTTAAATATTTTGTGCATTCGAAGGGACTCAGCTTTTTAAATTTTAGATGTTAAAAAAAGTTTTTTTTTCAAATAGTACTCGGTTTCCTCTAAAATCAAATTTAAAACAACGTATGTAATTTCCTAATATAATTTTATAAATAAAAACTGGATGTAGTAATCCAACTAAGACAGCTAATAAGAGGTAACAAGCGAAAATACACTGATGATGAAAGTGTAGCGGCTTTCTAAAACAGCTGTTCTGCTCTGCTGTGTAAGTTGAATAATTAAATTTGAGTTTCCTGTGTGCCTTGGAATATTTATCATCTCATTCTGAATTTAAATAAATTTTCGAACAACTACACTATCAATCTTAATTGAATTTAATAGAAGTATTCATTTTAGAGATTAATTAACTTAATCTTAATTAATATGTAATTGAGGCAATAATTAGTTGCTATATATATATTTCATTTTTTTGTACCTAAGATAAAGGCTGTTTTCCTAAGCACATGTTGCTTTGTAACTCATTGCAACTTCTTAAAGGAAGCCTTGTAAATTATGACAATCTATTTTGTTGTCAATACGAAGGCAAAAACAAGCAAACGGCAACACGGGGATTAAAAGTGTTGTCCCATCGCTTTGAAAAAACTCTCGTATGCCATTTCCTAATAGAATTTTTATAAATAAAAATTGCTATCATATTCAACTGAGTCACTTAATAAGAGGGAACAAGCAAAAATACACACGACTACTTATGATGAAAGTGCAGCGGCTATCGAAAACAGCTGCTCTGCTCTACTGTGTAAGCCGAATAAAAAAAACTGGTGTTAGCAATGAAAATATTCTATAAAAATATTTGCATAAACAACGTCTTTTGAAACAAATGTCTTTAAATTCCCTTTCTGGGATAGACAAATCTATATCCTCATATAAAAAATAAATGTATGCCTATATTTTAAAATTTTGCCGGGGAGGACAATTTGTTTGTGCATTAGTACAAATTATAGAGGGTATATTGTTTTTTTTATTATAACGTCCCCTTGACTGTAGAAACCTAAAGTTTTGTAGGGACATAACCCTTCGATATAATTTTACAGTAATTGATTAAAATCCCGATTTTAAAATATAAATCACTTTTATCGTTTTATCGAAGTTTTGCCACTTGATTTTCTAGACCTTTAATTGATTTTTAGCAAACACAAGTCTCTTCTCATTTACATATTACACCAAAAAGTTTACCAATTTTGTTTGTTAATTAAAACTATTTTGTACTTCAGAACGAGACAAATTGGTATTATAAATTAAAAAGATAATTCCAGGGTTGGAGTATTGAACACATAAAATTTAGAGAAATTTGGGGAATCTTTGAGAAGTTAGAACGATCTATATAATTCAATATATAAATATGGTTTCATGTAAATGTACACAGCGTCTATGATTCAACTGGTTCATAAGGTGAGCTCAATTTTGGCATACTCTCTCCTGCATATTAGCTGGTATCTTACGAATAATATTAGCTGTCCAAAGACATAAAACTCCCGATGTAGACTTCATACGTGAAATAAACTCTGCACCGGATTCCAATCTTAATTGGCCCTTTATTTCGCTTGCTGTCCAGCTCTTCCATTTTGGGGGGAAAAATTTTTAGTCGTCGTCTTTTGAAAAATGACACCATCGGTCCATAATACGGACCATACAGTGCATTTTTTCGAATTCATTGGCAGTTTTTGCAATTCTTCTGGCTGCTCTTCATACCATAAACGGCAATTTTGCTTGTTCACGTATCTATCCAACCAGTAATGAGTTCATAGAACTGCACGATGCAATTTCTTAACCGCGCGTGAACTTTGATAATAAAATTCAATAATCTGTCAGCGTTGTTCGCATGTAAGTCGATTCATCTTTAAATTGTAGACCAAACTGAACATGTTTAACAGTAGCATGTTACGCGAAAACAGCTGAGCTGTCAGTATTGCCAAACGAAAGTTGAAAGTAGCAAGCAACTGAAACAGTCTGTTTTTTATAAAACATATGTGATATTGGTTGGTATACGTGGCTGCCTGTAACCCACAAGCATTCAAGTAGGATTTCTGAGATCCTGTTTTGAAAGACCACTCCACTCGTCAGTGTCAACCTGTGTAGAACCGAGTCCAGATCTCGGATACGGTGATGGATGCTAGTTCCAAACTGTCGCATCGAGGAATCTAATAAGGTCACCTAGATTTTGTGTCTAGTATGGTGCAATGCTGTGATAAACTGTCTCTTCTTTGCCCTGATCCCGGCAGCTGCGACAGAATGTATTATAGGAGAGACCTATCCTACCAGCATGTCTGCCTATTACCCAGTGCCCCGTCACTACTGCGACGAGTCTTGAGATGTCCCTACGGTTCCTGTTGATCAGCTGTGCTGTTATTATATGTGATATATTTGAAAGAAGTTTATTGGTATAAGAAATCAGGAAACCCAAGAGCTCTAGAGCTGGAAAAAATTATTATAATTTTTTTTGTTGAACCAAGTAAAACTAATTTTTGTTTATGGTAATGAAACATATTGTATGCTTTAAAAATAAATAAACTAGTATTGAAAAATACAAAGATTTCAGAGTTGGGATGAATGTAAGTATATATTCTCCAGGCGTATGTTGCTGAAGGACACATAAGAAATCAGTCTGTTGCTTTGAAAAATAATTTCTTACCTTGTTTTATATTTTTCATCCTTTTAAAGTAAAAAAGTCTACGATATAAGTTTTTAAATTTCGCTTTATTTTTCTTCTTTGCTTTATTTTTTCTTTGTTTTTATATTTATAATATAACTATTAATTACATTTGTTTTGTTTTCTGATGAAACATGAATAATGATTTTAATATTAAAGTTTCTGTTTGTTAATTTCTCCTTACACTTCACAATAAAATTGTGAAATGTTCATAAATTAAGCCTATCTTAGCTCAAAGGCCAAGTAAATTAAGACAGCAAAATAACACAAATTCAATAACAAAGTTTTCTTAAGAATTTACACAAGACAAAAAAAAATTTTTTAAATTACAAAATTGAAAATTTTTTTTGGAGCAAAATAAGTTGCAAATATTTTTTATTAAGGATATCAGTCTTAAAACGTGTGCCTCCTTATTGGAAATATGAAAAGCAGAATTAACAAAACGCAGGTGTGTAAAGAATGTAATTTATTTAGAATTTTCGATTTTAGAAGTTTCTATTATACATATTATATTATTTTATATTTTATAATTATATTTTTCTTTTTGTTGATGATTGCTTGACTTTGTTTGAAACACACGCAGACATTGTTTAAATAAATGTTGTATTTTTGTTTTTTAAACTTTACTTTGTTTGTTAATTAATAATTTAATTTAATATGCTAATTTGTATTTTTTGTTACAAAAGAGTTGCATTTTACCGTTTGTTTTGTATGGCTGATATTTACAGGATTAAAATTAATTATACTTATCATTTATATTAAATTAAATATTTGTGATATAAACTGCTATAAATTTTATGCTAATCTGGTTTTTTGTTTTTGATTTTATATCTCTAGACAGTTGGCATATTTTACAATAATATTCTTCAAATTTCTTTTAAGTGGAAGATATTTTTGATTTTTTCATGGCTTCTTGATAAATTTTTACAATATAAACGAAAAAGGCTCAGCTACTTATTACAGAAAACCAAAAGTTATAAAAACAAAATTAATTTGTTAAAAAAAAACGCAAAAGCACGAGTATTAGAAAAGTGTTTCAAATCAAATTCGTGCTGATATTTTTTTTTTTTGCGCTGCGTTTTTTGAAAAAACCAAAAGCCAACAGAAAATTTAAAAAGCAACACAAAAAAAAACATTTTAATGATTAAAGAAATAAAATTAAAAGCCTAATTAATAACTATACAATCATTCACTCTTTTTGCTCTTTGCATTTCTTACACAAAACGACTAGACATCTTACATGCTAGTTTTTCAACACATTTCGCAACTCTCATTCAGTTCAAGTTAAATTCTGCGTTAGTTCGATTGTGTTAAGCGAAATAATTATTTGCTAAATACTAGTAAACTAAAGCGTTTAATATTATTCAATTTGTTGTCCGTTTGTTTAAGCATTCAGACGATCTGACCTTGTCTAAGAATTAACTTTACACATTTAGACTTAAAAAATAAATCAACAAAAAGCTTTTGAAGTTTAAGCAAATAAATTAACACTGTCAGGTAAATGTGGTCAAATCGCTTTTATATATTAAATTAAATACAAACTTCAGCTTTAGACTCTTAAGCACACACACACACAGACATACTTTCGTACTCCCTTGCACACGACTAACTTAAACCTTAAACGTATAATTTAAGCAAAATAAATATTTACACTGTGAGATAAAACTAAACTTATTATATTATTTTCTACTATGCTGTATTTACACGATCACATACACTCAAGAAAATTGAGATAGAAAAAAAAACCTAACTTATTTACACATTTATACAAACGCTTTCCGAAATCACACCTAAATTTACACATGTAAAGTTGTACGCTGATCGGTGAGGGGTGTTGTCTTCAAGGTACTCTGAACCGACGCAGGATTCAGGGGTAATTGGCTGGGCAAGACTTCGGTTTGTATTAACACTTGCTTATCCACGACTGAAATTTGTTTGCGCGCCGGACGCATAATAAGGTACAATGCAACTATGCCCAAGAATAAGACTATCGAGCCCACCACAGCAACCACCATTGTCTGGTTTAGAAGACTGCTAGACCCGGTGCCCGCTGGCAGGCCAACAAGTTGTGTCCTTTTAACATTTATGCTAGATACTGTCTCAGCTTCAGCCACATCACGTGATTTGATATTATTTGTTGGCTGTACTGGAGTACTTGATCTGGCTTGAGTCGAGGCTGATTTGATATTTAAACTGGGATTGTAGGGTGTTAGGAAATCTTTGGAACTATCCTTCAAAATACGCATTCTAGAATCAGATTCGCCCGATGAAGTTGGCACAGACTCAGCACCATAAATATTGGGTAAATTTTTGTTGCCAAACGTAGAATCTAAGGCAATGGCTTGCATACCAGTAGCTGAACTGTCACCCAGTTTATGTGTATCCACAATTAATTTGAAAGATCTGCGCATGCCACCGGTTTCCTAAAACGAGACAGGAAAATGGTAGGAAATATGTGTTAACTTAAGCTAAATAATGAAAATAATATAAAAGATAATTTTACACAGTAAAGACTGAAAACGCGGCACGGTAACTGTATTTGAAAATTTGACAATTTCATTAAAGAATTTTGCGCAAATGCGTTGTCTTAGTTTTAAGTGCGATCCTTGTTTTACTAGCTATTTATCTCAAAAGTTACTGTTTGACAAAACGATGTTAAATTTTACTGTCTGGACTCGTAAATAGTGTTTAGCAGCTGATCATTTTCGTAAATACACTTCAGTCACAAACTATTGCATGTCTTTCAAAATTTCCATAAACTGAAAATCGTTTTGCCTGCAATAATACCAGTTTGATCGCTATTCCATTCTCTGAGGATTTTGTTTTACATTCCAAAAGCAAAGTACAAAAACAAAATTCAAGCTGGATACGTTCATTTCTTCCCGGCAAAAACTTTCTCTCTTTTTTCCTCTTACTAAAAGAGAGGCAAAATTTATACGAAAAAATTGTCCGAAACAAATAATTGAATCTAACTTATTGTCTTTGCCTAGATATCGAAAGAATTTGTACCTTTCATTTTCTTAAATGCAATTGCACGAAGGTGAATTCTTTCAAAGATCTTTACCGAACAAAAGGTTGTTACTTTCAGAATTTTTAAAATTTTTGTAGAAAACAAAGCTAATTTTTGAAAATGTCGTATTATTTTCCAACATAAATGACGCTTTAGTGACATGATTTACACAAGTTAGACCCCTAATATATACATATATGTACATACATATATAATACGAGGATAGTTTTATAAGTCCGTAACTTTTTGAATGAAATACAGATTGTTATATAACAAATTATTTTGTGTTTCAACGTAATCTCCTTTGAGTTCTGTACAATGTTTCTCCAATTTTGTATCCTTTCATCAAAAAAGGCATTGGTTTGTACGATGATTTCATCGTTGGCGTCAAACGTCTTTCCACTGCCATTTCATCTAGTTTAGGAACAAGAAATACCCACTCGGAGCTTAATCTAAAGAATAGGAGGGATAAGACAGCGATTCGTAGCCTATTCCATGAATTTTTTCCATGTAAACTGCGCATGTTTGCACTCTTTCTGGTAATCTTGCCGAAAGCATTCTCCAGCCCAAGTGATTATTCAAAATTCATATGAGATGCTTCCACAATCTCTTTCATTTTCAATCTCCGATCGACTTAAGCCATATAAAAACTGTCTACACTTTTACTAATAAAGCAACTGTATAGTATGGGATTTGGGAAAATATTTTAATAATTTTGCAGTTTTTAAACAGGAAGTTCTATTATAATAAAATTTTATACATTATGTTTCCCCGATTTTTTTTTTGTAAAAAAAGTTCGTTATTTGTTTACATGTATTTAATATTACGAATAAAAATGTATATGAGATTTTATGAATCCGCACTATTGGTTGAAAATTTTGTTTCAACCAAAAATATTGATTTTTTTTGCAAAGGGGTACCCCTTTTCCTAAAAAATTGGTTAAAAAATTTTTTTTTCTTAAATGAATGCGATTTGAGATTTTTCGGAAGCTTCTTCGCATTTGAAACTCCTTTCAATACCTGCTCATTAGAAATAAACGCCTTTTTGGCAAAATGGAGTAAAATTGTGTTTCAACCAAAAAATTGATTTCTTGCAAAAAAATTGGTAAACATTTTTTTTCTTAAATTAATGCGATTTGAGATTTTTCGGAAGCTTCTTCGCATTTGAAACTCCTTTCAATACTTGCTTATTAGAAATAAACGCCTTTTGGGCAAAATGTGGTAAAATTGTGTTTCAACCAAAAAATTTATATTTTGCAAAGTGTTACCCCTTTCCTAAAAAATTGGTAAAAATTTTTTTTTCTTAAATGAATGCGATTTGAGATTTTTCGGAAGCTTCTTCGCATTTGAAACTCCTTTCAATACTTGGTTATTAGAAATAAACGACTTTTGGGCAAAACTGGGTAAAATTGTGTTTCAACCAAAAAATAAATTTTTTGCAAAAAATTTTTTTTCCTAAAAAATTGGTAAAAAATTTTTTTTTCTTAAATGCATGCGATTTGAGATTTTTCGGAAACTTCTTCGCATTTGAAACTCCTTTCAATACACAAGTACATATTTAAATAACAGTGGGAATAATAAGTCGAGTGGTCGAAAATACAGCTCTATTAATAATTTGGAAGCTGTTAAAATATAAGCTCTTTAGACTAATGTGAAATACTTTTCACTGGATTTGAAGTGTATTTTAGATACCCCACTGTGCATTAATCTTTCACTTTTAATTCCACTATTGCTAACATGTCAATTGAAAAGTAACAAGATCAATTGATCGTTCCTTGTTATTATCATCAAATGTCAAAACAAGTTTAACAAACCACCTGCAATCTTAATGTTTCTTTAATGATTTATTTTTTATTTATTTATTTTTTATTTTTAACTCTCAACTACTAAATTCTGCAAAGCAGTTGAGCATGAAGACAATGAAATATATCATTTATAACAAGGATTTCAAGAGTTTCTTTGAAAGCAACTTCACTTGCTGTTAGTAAATTATTTTATAAATTGTTGCGTGTTAATGTCAAAAACGTAGGCTCCAATAATCTTAGACACGCAAAATATAAAATGTATATATGGCTATAGTACGTTTGACGATATTGATTAAAAAACGGACACAGGCAGTAAAACAAACACACACACAGATATTAAAATATTACTCTTCAACATTAAAAAAGACAATATTTTTTTTGTATTTAAAATCCCAAAAAAAGAGACCAGAAAAATACTGTTGAAAAGGCACAGAGTGCTATAATATTGAATGTTTGATTTTGGTATACAATATGATTGCATGTCATCGTCATGGCTGATGACACGCTATTGGGAGGACGTAACGACTGCGACGACGATGACTTTAGACATCATGCAACAATTTATGTCAAAAGCTTAATTTAAGTATTTATTTTTTGTGTGTAGTGTATTGTCTTTTTTTTTAAATTTTGTCGTTGTTGATGTTGTTGTTTTGCAAAAATCATGTTTGAAGTTTGTAACAAAATTGTCAACAGCTAGAAGAACACTGATGTAATTAGCCAATTACTATGGCTTTCACACCATACCATAAAAGGCATTCCACTCACAGCCTTAATACCAACTGCACATGGTCAATACGAAAATGAACTTTTTCCATACCCACACACACACACACACACACACTACAAACAATTGGTGGTCTGCAGCAAGTTTTATTGAATATAAAAATTGAATAATGGGAATTTTCTTTTGAACAGCTAAATTTTGTGTTTGCAACATGATCGTTTATTGGGCAAAGAGTTAACAAAAAAAAAAACAATTTTTATGAAAAATTATGATGATCACGATCATATTTTATGAAAACTGAAGGAGTAAGAATATAATTGTGTTTTGCTGGACTTGCTTCACTGTTTGTTTTGGAAGATTTATACTTAAACTACCAGATGTTTTTGATATTATCTTGGCACTGCTATGCAACTTGATTGTGTGGCGTATAATCTGAAGGGGGTAGATTGCTAAATGAAATTTTTAGAATTTTTTGTTAAAAAAAAAACAGCAATATTTCAAGAGAAAAAGAAGATGTTTAACACTAATGAACACGCCATCGACAAAAGACTCCATCAAATGAACTAAAGACTTGGCCAAGGTTAGATTACACTAGTTTACAAAGTTTTAATTTTCAATATAACATCATCTTTTGAACTATGGAACTGAGTGGGCAAATTTGAGGTTAGGAAGTAAAGTAGCTGTCAAATGGTGAAATGTCAAGAAGTGAACTGCAGTCCTGTGATATTTATTTGGTAAAAAGTTGGAGAATTTTAACAATGAAAATGAACGTTTTGAAACAAAGAAATTGACTATCAAAACGGTGAACATTTTATTGTATCACTTCGTAAAATTCGTGCAGCTTTTCTTAGTAATCTCGCTCCTTTTAAACCGCTGTTCGTAATTTAATCGAAGCTCACGTTACGGTTGCTGACAATAACAAGTGGCCGTTGTCATGCAAACATAGCCACTGTGCAGCAAATTGTTGAAAATGAAACGTTCGCAACAATTGGGCGTCATCAGAGGCACGTTGTGCATTATTTTACATAAAGATCTTCATCTTGGCGCTTATAAAGTTCACCTCCTTCAAGAATTAAAGCTGGCCGACGACCATTATTTTCGTCGAACTGGCTGTTTAATAAACAGAACGAAAACAACGCATTTTTCAATAAAATTATCTCTAGTGTGTGATCCATTTTAGACAATTATATAAACAAACGAAATTGTCACATATGAGGCTCAAAAAATTCTCCAAAAGTCCTTGAAAACTATCACATCTAAAGAAAGTGACCGTACAGTGCGGTTTGTGGTCAGACGGCCTGATCGCGTGCAAAATCCAATGAAAAATTATTTCTAAATTTACAGCCATTATTAAAAGTGGGTTATTTGTGGGTGCTGTTGGCTGAAGTAGTAGAACATCAGACTATGAAGCGGAGGGTCCGGAGTTCAACCCCGCGCTGAGTCATGAAATATTGTGTTGAATTCTTCTGATCAGCATTACTGCATGGTTCTGTTAGTTGTTGCCAGGCGGTTTCAATGATGAAGGCATAGTCACTGGTCACTGAACATAATTGGCAGCGACCGACACTATCATGTACTAAAAGCAGAGTAGCAGCACCCTCCTTCGCCGGCCCTGTAGTACAAAATTAGCCGGCGAAGTAAAAAGGTTGCAATAGCTACAAAAACATTGTCTAACTTCTCATCTTTCTTCATCTGTCTCCCTAATACTATCCCCTCGTTTTCAGTTCCGGCGCTATGCATTGCATATGTAGGAGTTATCCCCTGAGTGGTGGTCCAAGATAAAAAAATAAATAAAAATCTGTCACCTCAATACTATCCCCTCCTTTCTAGTTCCGGCGCAATACTCTGCATATGTAGGGGTCATCCCCTGAGGGCTGGTCCGAGATAAAAAAAGTTATTTATGCACGAAGTTATTGGCAATTCAAGAAGGTATTTCTGGCGAATATATTGAAATCGCTGCTTAACAAAAATTAATTAGCTGAGAGAATACATCGTTTCTAATATTCAAGAAATATTTTTGTGCACCAGTGTTATCATCATCACAATTATTATCATCATCACCAGAATGGCGCTTAGCTTAATAATTATATATACGAGTACAGTAGAGAAAAATCTACTTGTGGCAAGGAAATTACGTCAGTGTTCATCTTAATTTTTTGCTTGAATAGATCATTATTAAATTGTTTGTACTGCTGCTTGGCTGATAAAATGCTTAATAAATAAACTTTGTTTTGTAATTTCTTTGTATTTTATCTCTTACCTTATGTTTGCACGTAACTTGTACGTGATATACTGTATCTGACCAGAGGGATAATTCAACAGTAGAACTATCAGTCAATAGGTTGCCCATTAGACCGCCTCCAGAGACCTCCCAAGTAACTAAACATTGTTTCGATGCATTCGTGATGGCTTGATCCCACGCAATGTCTGTTATCACCAAAGAACCCTGGCGCAAGGCTGAATTGATATTCAAAGGAAATGGACCCAATTGTTGGTCACAATTATTCCAACACTAAAAAAAAAGAAGATTGAACAATAAACAAAATTATTATTAGTATCTAGTGTAACTAAAAATATGTAAGCAAGAGATAAGTTTGAAAAGGGAAGTGAAAAGGAAGTCACAACTGCTTTAAAAGATATTGCCAAAGGAAAATAAAAAGCTGCAAATATTTTTTAAACAATTGTTGCTAAAACATGTTGTAAATGCGTTTGAAACTTAATTAACTTTTCATTTTAATTTTTTTTCTTTTTCCGCAAAATGCCAAAAAGTTCATCCTAAAATAAAATTTTAAACCATAATTATCAGCTAAAGAAATTAAATTTATTTTGTGTTTGCTAAAAGATTGTGTGGAAAACTAACGCTGCGAGCACAAGTTTAATTTTTGCACTTTCAAATAATTTGTCTGCTAAAGTTTTTCAAAGTTTTATTTTTCTCTCATATACACAGCCACGTATTCATATAATTATTTGCCATAGAAAAATGTGAACAAAAGAAATTGTCATTATTTTAAATGCACATAATTTGAAAATGGGAAAAACATACGTTTAAATATTATGCTGGCAAAATAAAAAAACAAGGAAAAAAACATTATCTTACGTGTTGAAGCATGGGAGAAATTTAAGGGAAACCCAAAACACTTGATGTGAGAAAGTGCGGTATTGAAATGAGTTTTGTTTAAGGTTTAAGGTCTTTTCAATGCTACAAAGTTAGTTTTTCAATATGAAAAAACAAGAGACGTATATGAGAATCAATTTTTTTTCTTTTGTCACTAAAAGTTGCATTGCACTTACAGTTTTTTTTCCTAAGTTCATATGCGGCGTTTAAAATTAAATATTTCATGAGTTGGCAAGTGTGCGAAAAAATTTTAAAATATTTATGGCTGAGGAATGATTATGTTAGTTAAAAACGAACACATTCGCTGCATATGTGAAGTATGTTTCAGTAAACACAAAAAATTATAATGGCATGTTTGAAACCCCCAAACCATACATGCAGCCTGAAAAACTAAAGTGAACCGAGGATATTTTTGTGTCTAAATGTAGAGAAGATAAAATAGCAAAAAATCTTTAAACCAATTTTTTTTTTGTTTCTTACACAAGTAGAGAAAACAAATACAAATTCATATAGACAATAAAATTTCCCTTCCACAAAAAAAATGGCAACAGTTGTTGTTGGAGGGAGCCACAACATTTTAACAACAACCAAGTGAAACGTATGTATAATTCTTTATGTTTTTAGCCATGCTGATAAAAAAAAGTTAACATCTTTTAGTAGTTGTACTACAAACAATAAAAATTTGTTTTTTTTAATTTTTTGGTTTACAAAAACTTTTCTCCTGCATTTAAATTTTGCTCCTTCAGTTGCACTTATTCGATTCATGATTACAAGGGGTTGGAATAAAGGCAAACAACTACTACTTGCAAATGACTTTTTATTTTAAGGCGTACAAAGAGTGGTGTTAATTACTTACTAATATATTCGATCAATATAAGACGGGCTAATCAATCTGTTCTCATTGGCAAAACTAACATTGTTCTCCCTATTCCCAATTAAAAGTCCTTTATGATCACTTAAAATTATATCGCAAGAGAGAAATATTTGAAATGGAGTTTATTGATTATAATCTGGTATGTTTTGAATATGATTTCGTAGCACATTTGAATTATTAAATGTTTGACGACTGTTTACAGTAAATCTGGCTGTATAGCATTATCAATGATGGCTTGAATATTAGTTTGTAATGCCTCAAAAATATACTGGTTTAACGGAATAAACTAATCTCGGAAAATAGCCCTACAAATAGTATTCCAGAAGCTTTAAATTGCACAAACAAGAGGGCCAATCAAACATGATGGGGGACCAAATTACCGCATCAAATATGGATCGAAATTTCACTACAATTTAAATAAAAATTTCGATCGGCATCGATTGCCGTAATTTGCCTCCAATTCTGATAATAATGTTACTTAAATGATTTTCCAATAAATCGAATATTAAGCGTGTCTTCTTTTTGGAATCAAATGCATTCGATGTTTGGCTGATTAATTTTTGGAAACAAAAATTCAGTCAAAATGCCGATAGCCTTCCTCCGTACGGTAACTTTTAACTCATTTTCAAGGAAATTAGCATGTAAACCTTGAATTTCTTGAATGTCTTGTTGATAGTTTCGCATTAAGAAGAGTAAAAGCCATTGTGGGTGCTGTTGGCTGAGGTAGTAGAACACGAGACTATGAAGCGGAGGGTCGTGAGTTCGAGCCCGCGCTCAGTCAAGAAATATTGTGTTGAATTCTTCTAAAACAGCATTAGTGCATGATTGTGTTAGTTGTTGCCAGCCTGTTTCAATGATGAAGGCATACTCACTGATCACTGAACATAATTGGCAGCGACTGACACTATCATGTACTAAAAAGCAGAGTAACAGCACCCACCTCCGTCGGCCCTGTAGCAAAAATTAGCGGGCGAAGTAAAAGGTTGAAATAGCTACAAAAAAACTGTATATCTTCTCATCTTTCCTAACCTGTCCCCTCAATACTAGCCCCTCGTTTTCAGTTCCGGCGCAATGCATTGCATATATAGGGGTTATCCCCTGAGTGCTGGTCCTACTCCTAAAAAAAAAAAATCCATGTGCAGAAGCTCTAGAACTGCATGAATTACCTGCTCACTAAGTCGATTATATTGACCGTAAAATGGAGGAAGCGCGATTTTGAATTTGGGAACAGCTTAATTTTTTCAAAATGAATTTTTACAAATTGGAAGTGTCGTTCTGGTGTCCAAGATATCTTCAAATATCTCACTAAGCAGTAATGCAGTTGGCATTCTCAACTGCCAAACCACAGTTATCGATATCTATCATGAATGTGCTGTGAATCGCACGATTGTCGAATCACATGCGACTTCAAAAACGCCAATTTCTTTTGAACGATTTTGAGCGATTGCGAACTCCAGCACACCAATTTTGTGACTTCAAATCGAAAACGCTTTATTTCATCCGATAAGCGACTTCCATCACATGGCCGTATAGTTCTAACGCAGCTAAGAAACCCCTATATATCCAGAATTTTGCACTTACGAGGATTACTAATCTTTTCTGTAATGAAAACAATTTAAAAACAGTTCGACTCTTTTGGAAGGACATGTGTAGTTGACTCTTTCATTTGGCATATCAATTAAAATCCTGCATGATATATGTGCCAATGTAAGGACTTTTAACAGAACGGTATGCTTTAAAGCAGGATCCCCTTGAAAGTATGCAACTGACGACATCTGTTTAGTATTAAAGACTTTTGCCAATGTATTAACTAACACACGTTTAATAAAAAATTGCCGTAAATTTGTTCAAAAGAAGACCATTTTCTACAGTTGGAAGAACCACTAAGAACTAAATTTAATTCAACCCGTAGAACATTAATAGTGTTTTATAGAAAAATTTTAAAAGTATTCTTAAGGTACGTTCACACTTGTGCCCAAAAAAAGCGTAACCATTAAATGCTAAAGAAAAATATTTTGTATGCATTTTTATTTTATTAGTCGAACTTTCTTATTGTGGAATATCTTAATATTCCACTCTTAATATAAATAAATAGAATTTGAACAAATTCATTTATTAAATAAAAATAAAAAATAATTTGCAGTTTCGCAGATTTGAACTTGAGCCCGTTGAAAAAATTAACATCCTGAAAAATGTTTTGATTCATTTTTGTTTATTAAGCAAAATAATTTCGTATATAATTATCTATTGTAATAGACAGTGTCATAGAATCCAATATTATTGGAAACTGTTTAACCCAATAAACACTTGTCTGAACTGAAAGGTTCTTCCTTTAGTAGTATATATTGGTTATACTTGTTTGGGCAAATATTTAACAAGTGTCGATGTTACTTTATAACTGATTTTATAATGACGTTTCCTAGTAGACATATTTATATCATGCAACACAATACTGTTGCGAATGAATTTGTAAAAAAACAATCATTATGGGAACGTTTTAAAAATATACTGCGTACATGGTATCGTTTCCAAAAAGATCAAACTTAGAAAAATACTATTTAAGTATTTAAAACGTAGGATTTCAGATGAAGGGGTGAGAGCACAAAGGATCCATGGATCCCGTAGTTTATACGAGACTATGAACCGCAGGGTTTAGAGTTCTACTCCACGCTCATTCGTGACTATGGTGTCGAATTCTTCTGATCAGCATTAGTACATGGTTGAGTTGGTTGTTATCATCCTGTTATTGGTTATTGGTCCTTGTCCGCCCTATAGCAAAAAATTAGCCGGCGAAGTAAGAGATTGAAATAGCTACAAAAAATGCTCTATCTTCTCATCTTTCTTCTTCTGTCCTCTCAATAATATCCCTTCCTTTTTAGTTCCGGTGCAATGCACTGCCATCAGGGTCGTCCCCTGAGTGCTGGTATGAATTTAAAAAAAGTGACTAATAAATAATATTAAAAGTAGGTAGCTTTAAGTTGTATTGCGATAAAAATTGCTATTTTTTTTTTTTTTTTTGTTAATGACAACAGCTGAAATTGGTCCCCATATCTCTCTACCGGATGAAAATGCTACTTTCATATCTTAACTTCTGAGTTCTCCAGAGCTTCAACCAATACATCCTAGTCCAAACTGAATTGCTAAATGAAGCACTTATGCCCGGCCCTTGCGCTTCAAGCACTTCAGTTATGATTGCATAAAATGTATTTTAGTATAACTTCGGCTCAGCTTTGAGATATAATGCTAAAATTTTATTTACATATGCAAATTGTATGAAAAATGAGTTGTTTTTTTGAATAACTAAAAATTTGTTTGTTTTTTATATATGATTATTTTGCATTCAAGGAGCGATATGACGAAGACTTTGACATAAGCGCCTTCAAAGTGTAGCTGACCCCTACATATGCAGTGCATTGCACCGGAACTAGAAATAGGGGATAGTATTGCGGGGACAGATAAACAAAGATGAGGAGAAAATAATTTTTTTTAGCTATTGCAACCTTTTTTATTTCGCCGGCTAATTTTTGCTGCAAGACCGACGAAGGAGGATGCTACTGTTACTCTGCCTTTTAGTACATGATCGTGTCAGTCGCTGCCAATTATGTGCAGTGACCAGTGGTATGCCTTCATCACTGAAACAGGTTGGCAACAACTACCACAATCATGCACTAATGCTGATCAGAAGAATTCAACACAATATTCATGACTCAGCGCAGGGTGGAACTCAGAACCCTCTGCCTCATAGTCTCGTGCTCCACTACTTCAGCTAACAGCACCCTCATCAGAACGGTATGAGATAGAATCTTCTAGACTCTTTATGTTCATATAATAATTGCAATAGAATATTTTATTTAAATCTTATAAGTTTGATGTCGATCATAGTTAAGAGTGAGTTGGAATACCTGCCAAATTATGCTACATACATTTTTGCTTATAATGTGTTGAAGGGACCAGTTGCTAAATACAAATTGTTCATATGAACTACTACCACCTCATTTGACAAAAGTCTAGCAACATATAATTTGCACATCCTGTATTTGCAACAAAATTCAGTTAAAATTAAATTCTTAATGAATAAAAAAAATCTTTTAATTTCATAAATGGCGCCATTTCCTACAAAAATAATAAAAACAAACTTATTTTATATATAGCAAGCATGTACATATATATCGTATGTTTTAGTTTTAATGTTAAAAAGAGCAAAATGAAATTCTAAGCATGTAAATACGGGCAAATGCCTTTCTTTATGTACGTAGAACGAGTACAACATAGTTGTCAGAATTGTATGCATCTTTTATCCGTCATAGTCATTACTTTTTATGACACCATTAGGATTGCGATTACTTTAAAATTCAATTGTAAACCTATTTTTTTTTTCTTGCTCGTATGTGTAGAAAATATTCTATTTAAGTAAACTAAAAGAATTTGTATGCAACATCAGCCATAAAAATGTTTTATATTATTTATCATATTCCATAAAAATAAAATTTATTTCAGACATTCTTTTGTTTAAAGTCATATGGAAAAAAAACTAAAATGAAAATATTTGAAAAGTACAATTAAGATACTTTAGTCTTTACAGCAATATGACATGACTAGATACAGTAAAAAGTTAATTCAGCGAAAATAATTTGTTACATATAAATAAATGAAATTTATGATAAACGACTTTTTCTGTCCCCTGCCATTCGGTTAAACTAAAGAAAATAATCAAATTTAAAAAGCATTATTTTAAAAAGAAACTTAATTAAGCGTAATCTTTTGTCTAGTGAATGCATTAGAAATATTTTTTTAAAAAAGTAATTATACAAATTAAAACTTTATTTGAATGTTTTCATAAAATGTATCTAAGCAATGTTGTTGTACATGTTGACGCAACAAAATGGAAATACATATTAGTAATCAGTTTCTTTATATTTCAATAAATTTTGTTAATTTAATAAAAAAAAACAAAAAGCAAAAACAAACCAACCCAAAAAAACAAGATATAAATAATGTTAAGCAAAAATAAAAGCAGCAGTTGTTTATATATGACAGGATGATCTGATATAAGGATTATGAGGGATATCAGGAACAGAATAGAAGAAACAAAAAACAAAAAGCCGGATCTTGATATTAATCTCTTTTTTTGCAAAGAATTTTTAAAAAGTTTAAAGCTTTGTTTTGGGTTTTTATTGGCACTCACCAGAAAACTGAAAGCTTCTGGGATATAACTATTGATATTAGGTGGCGTGATGCACATCTGTAACGTAAAAAAGAATATGTTTTTTGTCTTTGAATTGAAATTATGCTTATTTTATATTATTTTATTAGTTAAATTTAAATAACACATCAAAAGATTATTATGTATGTATGTATAATGATATGCAAGATAATTTAAAAAAAACAAAACAACAGATTTATATACACAAAAATGGCAGCCAAACTAAATGGAAATTAAAATACATATAACGAAAAAAATTATAATAATTAATTAAAGGAAGTCAGAGGATAGAGTGCAGGACATGTATGGAATTGCAAACTAAATGTAATATATATAAATACAAGAATGACCAAATATAAATACACAAGACAAACAAAAACATGCAATGAGTACGCTAAATTGTAGTCTAAACTTAATTAATAGGTTTCCTGTAACAATTCACAAATATGTTCTCTATGGTTATAGACATTTTATGAGCTAAACTTGTTGCAGCAATGGACCCAGGAATAACAGAAAGCTAAAAGAGTTAATTAAAACATAATTTTGTAAACTCAAGGCACATAATAGTGGGAAAAGGGATAACATGTCCTCTATATATCTTACATGAAAACTTATTAGCTTGAAACTTTGAGTGTTTATGTACAAACGGAAGTTTTCTTCATACAACAAAAACATGCAATTTTATTATATCCTATAGAGAGACATATTCTATCATATGGCGATTTTTCTATATAAAAGAACAATATTAAAATTTTCAAAATTAAATTTATTTGTTAAATGCTCTTCTATGTAATTCCATAAATAAATAAAACAAGTAAAAGTGCTATATTCGGAATCTCATATACCCTTCACCAACGTAAGTTTGGAATGTACACGTGCATTTATTGCAATCCTGGAATCATCCTTTAGGCCTTCCTGATTTTCAATAATAATTTAGTTCTTTCTAAGAACTTTTTTTCTAACCTCCAAAAAAAGAACTGGAGGATATATTCACTTTGTCACTCCGTGTGTAACGCAGCGAAATATACCTTAAGATTCCATAAAGTATATATATATATATATATATATATATATATATACATATATATATATATATATATATATATATATATATATATATATATATATTCTTCATCAGTAATGAAATCTAAGACGATCTGGTTCTTGAAATTAGGTATAGATAAATTTTGAAGGATAGCACACGTCAAAATCGGGCTGAAAGGAAAAAAGTTCCCCTAAGAAGAACTAAACTAACTTCTTGAAAACAACAACATTTGTTAAGGTTTTTTGTAATTTTGTTAAGAAAATGATATATTCTTATGTTGAAGAAGGTCCAAAGCGTTGAACTTGAAGTCAGAATATGAGAAAAATTCATTTCTGAACCTCGCCCTACTTAGTGGTCGTTGATGCAAGATATTATATGCAAAAATAGTGTTAATATGTAACATATTGTATTACTTAAGGTTACATTCTTTAATAATGAAAGTTTTTATGACGAAGCTGAAAAGCTTTCTGATCTTCCTCTAACTTCTGTGGGACTTCGGAAACAAGGTCTCAAGTACAGACAAATGGACATCCCTTATTCTACTTCCCTATTTATAAGAACCCAGAACATATAAACTTTATCGTGTCGCATGTTACATACGAAATGGCAAACTTATATATAAATTTTTTTAATTTTTGGTGAAGGTTAAAAAAAAAATGTTTAGATTTACTAAGAAGCACCAAGATTTGCTGTGATGATGATTTTTGTAAATTTGATAAAATTTGTATGTATAAATGTAACTTTATTGAAAATATGATTGATATTTGATGAAAATTACTTTTAAAAAAAATTATTGACTTATTTTATTTATTTAAGACCGACCTACAAAACAATCTTAAGTCATATAAATTACAGGTTGAAAATTATTATTGAGGTATAAGTTCAAATCCCCGACTTTGCAATTTTACCTATTATTTAACATATATAACATATTCCCCTGAAAAAACAAAATATTTTATTTATAGCGTTTTCTTTTCTGCCAATATGTAACACAATTTTTATTGCTTTTCTGAAAACTTTAAAAAAATTAATTTATTTTCTTAACGGATGGTAGACAAAGTTAATAAATTCACTGTTTGCGAAATATATAATGAAGTAATTTTCCTTTAAAAAGTGCAAAAATATCGCACTTTTTTGTAGAAAAGAAATCAACATTACAGTGAGATGTTCAGAATATATTTTAATCGTTAGACTAACACTTGATCAGTACGCCATCTTATCAACGTTATTTGTCTACCTTTTCCCTACTATTCAATCAAAGTTTTTAACTCAGGGAATAACCCCTACATATGCAATGCATTGCGTCGGAACTGAAAACGATGTTCAGTGACCAATTAACACAACCATGCACTAATGCTGATCAGAAGAATTAAACACAATATTTCATGACTCAGCGCGGGACTGAACTCAGGACCCTCCGCTTTACAGTCTTGTGTTCTACTACTTCAGCCAACAGCACCCATGAGAGTTCAATTTGCCTTAAATTCAATTTAGATCAGTTTTAGTTAGTAGGTCGTTCCCTATTCTTGGTCATTTTTGTTCCAAATATACCACTTTCTCTTTATTTCTTTCTGAGCTATCAGCATGCGAGATTTATGTTTGTGCAATTGAATTCATGTTTTATTAGTTATCAATCAATAATGAACTAATTAATAGCCTACTATTCCACTCGTAATAAAAATTTTAATGTAATTTATATACCTAAAATTTAAAGGTAAATACCCGTCTTTGCGCTTAAGTCTGACAATAAATTTCCATCTTAGTAATTTAATTTATACAGTTGGAATCAAAATATGCAATCATTCAAATGAATTGTCTAATACGTGTATTGTGTAAACCAACAACTAGAATGAGAAAAATATTTCAATGCACCAAAATATGAAAAATTCAAAAAAAAAAAAAAATCGTGTACTAAAATCGCTTATACTATACAAAACAAAACGCGTAAATAAAACGGTATAAATTTGTGACCCACTGTTACCGCCTATGCGAAAACAAATACAAAAAGACCGCACTTGTATCTATTTTGGTTATTGACACACTAATTTTTCGGTAAAATTTATCACTTCCCCACAAAAATATTGCGGCTCTTTCAAGTAGGTTTGAAGCAGGAAATATTGCTTCTCTGTCTTATAAGTGCATAAGTTTCAGTTACAGCTGATGACGTCACATGGTATTATTTATTCAACAAGTAATTTTCAGGTTTCATTTTTAATTAATTATAAATATAATTGAAAGTTATAAAATAAACGGTGTATGCATGTAACGATTTATAATAGAGTTAAATAAAACTCGAGCACATTATTGGGGTGTTGCGTTAGGAATGTAAAATAAACTATTTTACATAAATTTGTTATGCAGAGAAAATAGCCATACACGTTATTAACGTCTAACAAATTATAGATTAAATTATACAGTTGAAAACGTTTAAAGTTTGTTAATGCTCAAATTCATTTTAAAGCTGGAATAGGCTTTACAAGTTGAACATGAAAAAAACGACTGCAGACTCGATATGATTTTAATAACATGATTTGTGTTGAAAAATTGTGTTGCGCTTTAAGCTTATGAACTCATAAACATCTCAGCCTATTTTTTTTTTTTTTTTAATGAAAAATTGTAATATATGCTTGGTAACATTTGAAATGTTATGGCTTGTACAACTTGTCAACACGTTGTTCGTTTAACATATTTTAGTTTGAAACAATTTATGCAAATAAGAAAGACAATGCGAGAATGTCTGACAACACACTCTCATATAGACTTGAAACAAAAATGTTATGGGAAAGAGATATTCCAATTGGAGGGAGATTGAATAATGTGATGATTTCCAAGTTACAAAATATTTTGTAAAGAAGAAATCAAAAAAAAAACCTTGACTTTAATTGTAACATTTTCCAAAACAAGAAGTAGACAAAATAATTTTATTGTTTTCTTTTTTTGTTTCTTCTCTTTCTACTAAATAAACTAATCTAGAGTTGTTTATACAGCGCGAAAGGCTATATGGGTCATTTGGTTTTAGTTCATAATTTATGCAAATTTGATTTGGTTGTGATTGCATATATATTTAATAATTAACAAAGCTGTTTTATTAGTTTATTACACTTTTTGCTTTGTCCAAACCGCTAAAACAGCATCAATACAACAGCTGTTCAAATAAACAGTCATATTGATTTTAAGGCAACTGTTTCTCATTAGATCTGCAGCGCATATAATTAACATACAAATGCGTATTGGAGATGGGCAAAGCTCGCGTGTGGCCTGTGTATACCAGGAAAGATACCAAATGATGGTGAGTCATTTTCTTCGTCCGGTCACTTACATTTTTAAAAATTCTTTAGTGCTAGAGTAAATTTTTTTATACACTTCACCGAACAATGGTGAAAGGGTATATTTTCGCAATATTAATATGCAACCCCATAAAGTATACTATATATGTATATTCTGGCTCTTTATGAATACGTATGTCCGTTTGTCTCTATGTCAAATCGGGTTTCCGAAGCCTCCAAAAAGTTTAGAAATTTTACCCTTCCGTTGATATTGTAAATACTGCCGAAAATATTGACAAAATGCTTGTTCCAGAGCTGGAAAATGTAAACTTATTTTTGCTATATAAACTAGTTAAACCAGTTAAAACAATTTATTTATTTTTTATTTTTTGTTAATTAAACCTATTTTATACTATGGGAAAAATTAAATTCATATTCAAAATCAAACAAAATCAAAATGAAGATTCCAGCGTTGGAAAATTTACCCTTTTTTTTTGGTACATAAAAGAATTTAACTAAAAAAAATTTATTTGTTTTAAATATTTTAATATATTTGATGGTTTTCAATAAAATTCATTGATATTGCAAAACAGAAAAGTCAAAAATACAGTCCCAGAGTTGGAAAATCTTAAATTTTTTTGTGGAAAATTAAAGTAACTAAATAAAACAAATTTCTTTCCTTGATAAGCAAACATATTTTATATTTTAGAAGTACATAAATTAATATTGGTAATCACAAAGATGAAAAAGATGGTTTAACAGTTGGAATGAATGCGTGTATGTACTCCAGGCGCACTTCGGTGAGGGGTATATAAGATTCGGTACAGCCGAATATAGCACTTTTACTGGTTAAGTGATAGTTTCGTCATAGAAAGATTTTGTTCTTTTACTTTTTAATAATTACTCGCTGATTTCCTTTACGTTGGCAGATGTTTTCTTTTCTGGAAGTTATATTGTTGTCCAAATTGATTTTGAACAATTATAAAAAATCAGAGGAAAAACAAAAAGTTGTAAAAGAAAGCCCAATCACGAATCTCAGAAAACATATTTGGAAATATTTTAGAGAAAACTTGCGTAAATCCTAATTATTTATTTAAGAGTTGAAGTGTTTGTTATAGCGACAAATATTACTTTACACTCCAGTCACATCTGTGCACCTATATTTAGCCAATTTATTTTGCAAAGTATTTTTTCGTACAAATACAAATTTCTTTACACTCACGTGAGCGTGCATTTACGTGTTTCACCAGAAGGCAATGCATGATTAATTTTTTTTTTTGTTATAATAAGCATTTATGATAATGAGTGAAAAGCTCCACAGGATACCATCTGTACTGGAGGTATGCATACACATGAATAAGTTTAAATTTAGTTATATGTTTAGATGTGGCCATGTGTGTTTATATTGTATACAAATATTGTTTATTGTACCATTTAATTGGTTAATTCATAAACAAAGTATATACTTAGAGATAGAAAAAATTTCATTTATTATTTAAAATGTTTTAAAGATTTTTATAATAAATTGCTAGTATGAAAAAATCATAAAATTCCTGCAAAAGTCATAAAATCTCAAAATGCTTAAAACTTATGTTTTTTTATAGACAAACTGTGTTTCGAACTGTATTTTTCTGCCCTAAAAATTATCTGAGATTTAAAAACAAATTTCGAACAATTAGCCTATGAATCTTAATTCAATTTAATATAGCAATATAAATGTTCGTTAAAATTCTTACTACATACAAATTTAAGCTATGGCTTGAGCTACCAATAATAAAATATTGGAAAAAACGTTCACATGTACTTAAGTATAAAATTCAAACCAAATAAGTTTGACTTAGGTATGATGGAACAAAAAAATTCAGAAAAATGGGACATGAAGAAAAATAATCAAACGGTAACACGGGTATTATAACAAAAACATGTTAACATCAGGTTGATACAGTTCTCGTATTCTTTTTCACAATAAAATTTGTGTAAATAGGGACTGTTATCAAATTCAACTAAGCCACCTAATAAGTGGTGACAAACACAATACACATGAGCACTGATGATGAAAGGGTTGCGTCTTTCGAAAATAGCTGTTCTGCTCTGCTGTGTAAGTTGAATAAAACTGATGTTGACTTTCCTTTGTGCCTTGGAATATTTATCATGTCTTTCTGAGATTTAAAAACAAATTTCGAACAATTAGCATATGAATCTTAATTCAATTTAATATCCATTTTATTTGTGCCCTTCTAATAATGTTTAAATAATTTAAATTTATTTGTCACCCAGAACAAGTGACCAACAAGCCACATAATCTTTGCAGACACACTATATTTGCTTTTTGCCCACAATGCTTATAATTTATTATTGAAAGAAGAATAAAAAATTTGAAACAAAAACCAACAAAAACATGATTACACATGTTACAGCTAAAGTCATATTGAACAATTTGTCAATCTAAAATATGAAGAAAAAAAACTGTAGTAAATATTTCCCAGTAATAGTTTTATCACCCAGAAGAATGTAACAAAGAGAGAAAAATTTCTTCATGCACAAATCAATTTGTCATTTTGTTTATACAGAAAGTTCTAAGCGACATTTTTATTTCTTTTTATTTTTCTGAAACTACTGGAAACACCAACATGTGCAGGAATACTTACTGATAGTCGCAAAATGAAAACATGAAAGTTTAATTATACCAAATTTTTGGGGGGTGTACAAAAAAAGAACAACAACAAAGGATCCAAATTTAAAAAAGAAAATAAAAAAAATATTTCAAGAAAAGAAAAACCACATGTTACAAAATGTTTCAGTTTTGTTTTAAAAAATAAAAAAATAAAGAAATAAACACATACACACAGACATTTGATGGACATGTTTGGTTATCTGTTTCATATCGTTGTTGTCTAAGGTTAATAAGTTCACTTAATTATAACTCAAAACTGACAGGCATCTTAATATTAAATGAAAAGAAAACCCCAAAACAGCATTTAAAAGCTCATTAAGATTTCAATTTTCTTTTGTGAACAAAATGTAGGAATAAATGTATTGATAAATTTCTATATGTTTACACATACAAACATAATATATGTATGTGTAACGTATGTAATGTATGTGTATGTTTTTCTACTCTAATACAATAATTTCAAATCTCCATGGTGCTTTAATTTATGTATGTAATGAGAGCAACGAGAAAATGTTTACGCCATGAATGTTTAAATATTTTACCCCTTGTCTACAGGATCCATAAATTTTACAAACATTCTTGTTGATTACGAACAATTAGAAACATCTAAGGGACCCTCCACTTATTTCTTTAAACTGCTAACACTTGAGTATTCTACAGATTTAATAAAAAATAAGGAAAGAGTTTCAAAAAAATAATTTAATATTTCCTAGAAAAATATTTCCATATGTTGTTAAACTCTCCCCCTCTTAATATGTGTGACACCAAATCCTATTGCGCTCCTAAAGATTTTAAATTATCTCTCAATCAACACTCACACCAGAAATTTGGGAAAGTATTAAAATATTTATAACAAAACACAGCCAGAGTAATTATTTAACTTTGCTATACAAAGAAAAAACAAATCAACAATTTAAATCTCCAATAAAGTTTGTTTACTCAATACTTGTAAAACAATTCCCGTGCTGTTTTCCGATAATGTTTAGACGATCATTTAATTGTTTTTCAAGTGTGAAAATGTTATAGATTTCGATAATTACTGCCATGATGATGGATTTGTTTTGCCATCAAATAGCGAAAATCAATGTCAGTTTTTATAATAGAATCTGTACTATGGAAACAAGGGCTACACGTAAAAATAAACATTGATTTATAAATGTATATCATCAGCCATTGAGTGCAAATATTGACATAATATTTTTTCCATAAAAAATATTTGTTAAAATGGAAACGTTCTTGTGTACTTTATTTAATATGTACTTTCATTTAATCTTTTCCCCGAAATAAAATATTTATTCCTGTCATCAATACTATATTGTATTGAAGTGTTTATTAAATGCCACACACACACACACACACACATACACGAAGTCATATCAAAAACAATTGTTTAAATTAAGTAAATACGAATACATGATACTAGATATACATTAAAAAACAATTGTTACAAGAAATATTTGTAATATTGTGAAAGTAATACATGTCATTACACTTGCGGTACTTGTGTGTGTGTGTGTGTGGTTTGTAGGAGGAAGTGTGGTAAATATGTGTATGGGATAGTTAGAAACGAATACTGCATGGGAAAAGTAACCACTTGTATCGGGTAGGCCATCTACCGGCTTAAATTTGTACCACCGGTAAATTCCAATCTGGCAATACTTATGTCATTCTGTTCTATCACACAATTCAGTATAGCTTCTCCGATGGGATTTATTAGAAATTTATTTCCAAAACAAAGACAATTGGCCGGAAGTCGATTTTTCGATTTTGCCAAATAAGTCATGAACATCATTTTCATCTTGGCGGGTGTGTTAATAAGCAAAATTAAAGTTTTTGGGGTTTAGAAAACCCAAACGTGGTATCAAAGAAGCCAATTCATCCATTACGAGTGACTGTTTAATGCGACCTGTGGAGCGGAGGCATCATTGGCCCATAATTCTTTGAAAATGAAGACGGCTATGAAATTGCGGTCAATGGAGACACCATTATATCCGATTTTTTTTGGTATTGATGTGAAGGATGGGGCGCCGTTAAAGAGAAGTGTTATGACGACAAACCATAGACATTTTTTTTTTTTAATTCGGACCAGCACTCAGAGGATGGCCTCCATATCCACGGTGCATTGCACCAGAATTAGAAAGGAGAGGGTAGTATTGAGAAAACAGATGAAGATAGAGATTTTTTTTTCTGTGGCTAATTCAAATTTTAACTTCGGCGGCTAATTTTTTCCAACAAGCAACGAATTGCGCATTTGAAGCCAACATTCGTGATGCCACTGCCCTAAAAAGTCCTGGGCACTGGAAAAAGTGCCTGAAAATTGGTTCGATCGACTGGGGTACTGTGATGCCAGCCGCGGCAGTCATATAAATGAAATAATAATCCATTTTTAACTATTGCACTTTACAACAAAAACATAAATTTGACCGTTTTTAGTTTTATTGCATTTTTAAATTTAAAGTTTTAAATGATATACATATCTGCAAAGTCTTCTTGTGTCGCACTACCCGTCGGAATTGTATTTCCTCGGAAAATCTATGCATTACGATATTATGTGCTCACAATTTTCCTCCTCTTTGAACTGAGTATGAAAACAATAGTGCTGCCTTAATATCACTAACAGAATGTACATATAATTATTTTTTTAACCGAATTGCTGCATCATTTAAAAACAGGGGAACTAATCCCTTATAGCAGATGTAATACATTCAAATTATATTCAGCACAGAAATAAAGTCAAGTGAAAGCTCTTTAGGCAACTAACCGTTGCCAAATATTAATCTTTAATACCAAAATATATAATCGACTACTTTCAATGCGAGATTTCTCCATCACTATTTGTCCCTCATATTTTCTGTTTTCATTTAAAATTCTCATTATGTACAATCATTAAATGCACATAAATGCTTGCATATGGCATATGGAGTTTATTTTATTGTTTAAGAGTAATAACGAAAGTTTTATTGGTAAATTTCAAACAAATATTTGCTAAATGTGACGAAAAGTACAGTAAATTATTCCTTTTTCATTTACAAGCCTTTTACAAAAAAAAAAATACATCTAACTGATAGGAATAAAATAATAAAAGGAAAATCATTTGAATTAAAATCAATTTTCCGTATAAAAAGTCACGCGTCAGTATTATTGATAAATACAAAAAATATTAAGAAAAAAGGAATGAGAGAAAAAATTATCTCGAGTTGGATAAAATGGACAACTACATTTTTGTTCTTTCTATCCTCTAAAACTGTTTGTTTTTATTAGGAAATCGTTTGCCATTAACTGTGTGCAGGATTTTTATAATAGACATTTTTTGTGGCGATTAAAATCTGACAGTGGAGAGACACATGTTTGATGAAGATTATCTGGAAATTTAAGATATTTTTCCATTTACTCTTATATATACAAAAGCTAAAAGGGATTGTTCTATGAATCTTAAGTTAGTTTCATTTCATATTCTTCTTCAGCTTCAAAAAAGTTATTTGATACTTTTTGTGATATAAAAGAAATTGATATTTAATAGAATTCCTTTTGATAAGTTCACCGACAAAAAACCTTCAAAACAAAGCAATTATTTTGGATGACAAAAGAAATCTGATTATGACAAAACTATCTGTACAGTTTTTAGCAGGAATAAGTTCTAGTTTTGCGTGAACGAGTATAATCTAGATTTTTCACGTGTGAAATTGTTTAATACAGGCACAATTTCACAAGAGGGATGGATACACACATCTGTGAGTTAGGGTTGCTCTATCATAATTTCAGTTTATTTTCACGTTCCAGCTAACAAAGGCAAGTGCAAGATGTAGTACCTTCTAATGTTAATAGCCAGCATTTTTAGAGTTACTTTCGTGAATATTATAGCTTAGCTGTAGCCTTTGAATAATTATGTGAATTGAATATGATCACTCGACTGATTTAGTTATAAATCATTTCAAGAAAAATCGTCAAAAGTGTATTTTCTACGTGATTAATTTGTGATTGAAAAAACATTGTGCTAGTTTTAAAAATTTTAATAAAGTTTGACTGTCATTTTATATGCACATCTTACTCCGATTTTTATGAAACTTTGCATAACCATCTGTTGCTTGTTATTACTAGAAAAGTGGACTCATTAAAGGTACAAATGTTTCTTCAATTAATTTCACTTAATCTTATCTTATCAAAGACCGCCGTCTAATTAAGAAATAAAATAGCTACAACAAATTCCCTATATTTTCATATTTGTTCAACTGCCCTCTCCACGCTTTCTTTTATAGCGCCGGCACAACGCACTTCATCACCTGAGACCTGGTTCTACTAAAAAAGTTAATTATATCGGGTACATTTTTTTTGTTTTTTAGTTCTACACTCCAAAAAGGAATTGGAAGGTATATTGACCTTGTCATTCCGTGTGTAACGCAGCAAAATATCCCTCTAAGACCCCATAAAGTATATCGTTGGTATCAAGTAGAAAGGCCCTAACTCGCATTTTTTACGAAATTGGATTTTTTTTAGTGATTCCATACATTTTACACAAATGCACCCCGTCACAAAAATTTATTGCACTTATATCAAAACTAACAATTTTACCAGCAATTAATAGTTCTAGTTTCTATTGTATTCAATACAGTTTCTGTTATGTTTTTACCTTCTCCTGTAAAGTTACAATTATTGGAGTTAGGGCCTTTCTACTTGAGACCAACGATATATATTCTTGATCGGTGATGAAATGTAAGACGATCTAGCCATGTCCGTTCGTCTGTCTGTCCGTCTGTGGAAATAGCGATATAGTCCAAACGAGAAGAGCCAGACCCTTAAAATTTGGTACATATAAATTTTGAAGGATAGCCTAGACCAACTTTGTAAATGGGCTGCATTCGACCAGAGGGGGAAAAGTTCTCCTAAGAAAAACAACTTACATTTTAATAATTTTTTTTTTGTAATTTTGCTAAACAAATAATATATTTTATGTCAAAGAAGTTCAAAAGCGTTGAACTTGGAGCCAGGAAAGCACAAAACTCCAATTTTGGACCTTGCCCTTTTTAGAGGGCGTTGTAGTAACATATTATTTAAAAAAATATTGTAAATATTTACGAAATTACATTCCTTAAGCCTACATTAATATATTTTTTTTTCGTGTACTTTTGCACTGAATTCTCCAATGGAAGATAATGGAGTGATCGTTTTCGCAAGTCAAAATCATCAAGCATCCTTATATTTTTACTAGCTGGTAGAATTGATGATATTATCACGCATTTTCCTAATGGAAGCAATTCTTTAACTTTGCCAGATTTATTGATAATATGTATATGTATTGCACAATGGAAAAATCATTAAAATATTCAAATAAAAATATATATTTTATCTACTAAATATTTGTAGGGTATTTAAGATTCGACCAGGCCGAATGTAACGTTCTTACTTGTTTAAACTTGAAATGCAATAAAATAAGTTGCTGGAATACATTTTTTTATTATGATCTGGAAGATAATTTCGTGACATTTTTTTTAAATACCTACGAGCTACTTGATACATAAGGTCAGTCCATTTTTTTACCACTTTGGAAAATAAATCGGGCCGTATAGCGTCAATAGTGACTTAGTTGTTTTCTTCCAATGCTTCAAGAGTTGCTTGATTTGTCAGCATAAATTAATGAGTTAATATAAACAATGAAAAGATCGTTAATATTTATTCCTTTAATTAAAAAAAACCAAAAATCAGACAGCATGGCCTGATAGTGCTCGCCATTTTTCTAGACCCCTTTCACACACATCAGGTTTGACTCGTCAAGTCTTGATCTTTTAGGAGAGAGAGAGAGAGAGGTGAAGAGCGTGAAAAGGGGTACAGACTTGACGGTACTAGTCAGTTTTTATATATTCTATTGTTTTATCATCATCATGAAAAACTTGACATGACATTTCGTGTGTGAACGTAAATGCAGGTTCAAATGAAACTTGAAGAAAAACTGATCAAGTAAACCTGATGTGTGTGAAAGGGTACTAAGCGTCAGCTGCTTGATAATTTCCAAAGAAATATGCTACAGCAGCAATATTTTTTTCATTACGCACATTTCTTTGAAGATTTTGAACCGAGAAGAGTAGAGTTATTGTGAAAACGATTTGCACCATCTGAAAATATCAGCCATCAAATCATAATTATCGTAATCGATAGTGTTTAAGCAGCTTAAAAAAGCCGATATATTATATTTTTATCACAATACCACATGGCGACAAAAAACATGACCAGTGCCACGCCTACTTAATATACATGAATATGTTTTATACATACATATGTTTTATATCATACTTATGAAATGTGAGTATTTCATTTATTTGTCCAAATAATTACAATTTTTTTTTATAAAAACAAATACAAGTTAAAATTTTTTATTGCAACGAGCAAACGAAGTGAAACATTCTGATGCAATTAACCCACTAATTGTCATGAATACGGGTTGAGTTCCCTTGAGAATGGATTGTTGTAATTAGGCAGGTGTTATTTTGCTAAAGGAAATGTTTTTCTTTACGTTTAACTTAATGTTTCATTTCAAAATGTTAATTTAAAAATCTGTTTAAGCATTTTATATATAAAATATGCTGCTGCTTAAGTACCTATTTTAGAAATGTGTACCCTTCCACAGAAGAAATTAAGTACATATTTTATGCAGCCTTTCACTTTTCAGAATCACTTTCAATTAATCATTTAATCCTTAAAAGTTAGCAGGCGTTGTGTTTAAGCATGGAACTTATAAAATTATTTTAAAATGTTTTTTGTATCTTTAGTTCATTGAGACATTGTACATACGAGTATATAAATTTGTTTAATGCCAAAGTAGGTTTCGTCACATTTTAATAAATTTAATTTATTTAAAATATATTGTGTTGTGAAACAAAGCAAAAAAGCTTGATAAAATATCTGGTTTATTAACAAAAACAAAAAAGAAAACACATTCTCTTGAATTTGTTATTCTATTTTTGGCCTGATAAAGAGTCCTTTTGTCGCAGTAACAAACTATAGGAATAATAATTTCTTGTTACTGTGTTGAATTTGATAGTTCAACCTTGTTTTTCTTTTTTCGTCTTTTTCATTTTTGCTCTACATAGCAAACGGAGCATGGTACTCGAAAAATAGAAAAAAAATTTAAAAAACAAAAAAGAAAAATATTTTGTGTTTTATAGCTTCCTTTTTATGAACAAGAGCAAGAGGCCTTCCTGTTATGCCTTTTGTGCATGGTAAAGTCATCTCGAATTATTATGTTTTTTCCTTTTTATTTGGATTTTTGCTAAGTTTGCATGTAAAATTTTAAGGCTGAAATGCCCTAAGTTTGATTGTTTTTTTTCTTCTTCTATATTTTAGGTTTTATCGATAAATTTTCAATTGACCCAATTCTGCATGCCATAATACATACATGCATACGTACATATATACAAGAGTTTATATTTTTATTATTTTCTAAAAATATACTCGTACATACATACACACATATTTTTCCCTTGCTTTCTTATTACACTTTTGTTGCAAAACTATATTTTTTATTGCGACTTCAACAAATATTGCGATGGCAATTTCAACGAACGGCTTTTTGGTAACACAATTGCAAATACAGTATATTTTTTATTATTGCATTTCAATAACCATATAAATAGATACATATGTATGTATGTGTGTATAAAATAGGTATTACAGAAAAAGACAATGACTTTACCGTCAAATGCATTCAAACATTTCATTTAAACACACAATCGCTTTAATAGTATTTATTCCTAAAAGGAAAAAAACCTTTAGTTTGTTATTGTTGCCATAAACCAAGAAAAAGAAAACAGAATGAGTGCAGTTGCAAATATATTTATTGCATTTAGTCGGTGGTCTTGTTTGATCATTTATAAATGGTTATTTTTAACTTTACTTTTTTAATTTTTAAGAAAAGGAAATGTGTTTCAAAGAATTTTTTTTTTGTTAGGCATGCAATTGTTATAAGAGGATTTATGATTTTGTGCTTGTGTATTTTTTTAGCGCGGATGTCATTATATCAATGTGTTTTTGTTGTTATGTGTTAGTTCTAGAGAAAAATAATAACAAAAAATAAAATAAGGACAAAAGTTTACAAATAATACAGAACGTCAATTTACTTTAAAAAAATGTACTGAAAGAATTTAGAGAAATTTAAAAAAAATCATTGCTTAAAAATTTCCGCAGTAAAATGATCTCATTGCAGAAATATATTTAATTTTCAATTGTTAGCAAAAATTGTTCTTATCTAAGTCAGGATTATGAAGAATAATTTTCTTGTCTTTTTCAACACTTGAGAAACTTTTAGATATGCCACCTTGCGCAACTACTTTAAATACTGTATGACCACAATCTCTGAAAACAAATTCAAGCTAAAAAGTCATCATGCACATTTATTCTAGTCTTTTAAAGAGGATTTTAACCCTATTATAAGTATTAAGTTAAATATATTAAAAAAATTCCACCATGTATTGAAATATATAACCGTAACTAATTTTATTTAATTTTAATTTCCTCAAATAAAATTTTATTTTGTCAAGTTTGATATTTTGTGCTTCAAGGATTTTGGGTGTGAAAATTTGGATATCGAACATTAAAGATATAATATGCCATGCTAACTAATATTTGGGGGACATATTTTACTTTAATAATGCAGTGAATAAAATACTTAGGAATAATTATACGTACATATTTATAAACATATAATCAAAAAATATAAAACGTTGTTTAAACAAAATTAATAACTTACATTTTTGCAATCCTCAAAGTCCATACAGTGATGCCAATCTTGAACGAACTGCAAGCAAAAGAAAGAAAATAATTCAAATTTAAAAAAGTTAAATAAAATAGTAATCATAACTTACTAAAGATGATTTTATAAATCATAATATTAAAAATAAAGAAAATATTAGAAAAATGTATTCGTAGAACAATTAAATTAGTTGTCATTTATTTAGTCTGGTGAACTCAACAACATCTGCAAATAATATAACTGTTTTATCGACGGGGCGGCGCTACGTAACACATAGCTCATACCATCTTGAATATTATGCAAAACAAGGTCATCTCACATGATTCTTTTCTTGTGGGGTTTTCACAAGCCTCAGGTGATTGTTTGCACGGTAGTCCTCAAATCCAACATAACTCATGCTATCGGGCCAGTTCCCAGAGAAGTCATGGCGGACATTTTAAAGATTTTATATTCTACACATATTTTATTTAAATTTAAAGATAGAAATTCCCTTCATATTCTCCCATATTCATAATAAAGTGAAACTTCGATATAACGAACTTCGTTATAACGAAAAACTCAATATAACTTATGTTTTATTGAGTCCCTTGAGAAAACCTCTTTATTGCAAAGTTTTTCATACAAAAATACACTATAGCTATAACGAACAAATTGTGAAGAAAAAGCCTCTATATAGCGAAATATTCCTTAAAATTCCTCAATATAGCGAAATCAGAATAAATCCAAATTGCTAAAGTCCCCTTATAAAAATAGAGAAGTCTAAATGTATACACAAACGCATTTCTAAAGCCTCTATACCACGAAGTACTCATACAAAACCCTCTATACAACGAAGTAAAAATACAATTATAACGAAGTGGGTAAAGTCCCGTTTTCTTAATGTGTGTGCAAAACTATAGTTATAACGAGTTTTTTTCGTATATCTTCAACTTTCGTTATACCAAGGCTTTGTTGATTATATTTATAGCGAAGCAATGGCTATAACGAAGTATTTTCGGATCCCCTTGGAATTCGTTATATTGAAGTTTTACTGTATATAAAATTAACCATTTTTCATATAAAATTTTTTTTAAATGTTATTATTAAAATAAGAATTTAATTCTGATTAAAGTTCAAATCTGCAGTCTGCAAATATTTTTGAAGAATTTTTATTAAATTCAAGTTATTCTATTAAGAGTCTAATATTTAAGATATTTTTTATAATCATCAAACTAGTAGAATAGATGACTGCTAATTTCGAGGCCGCTAAAAAATTTGCAGATTGCAGATTTGAACTTGCGTCCGAATAAAAAATTCTTATCTTAATAATAAGTTCGAAATATTTGCATTCATATATATAAAATAATTTTGAAACATATTTTAAAAAATTTTGTATGAAAATATTCCACTTTTAATAAAATAATTTGAATTTAATAAGAATATAAAAAAATATATAAAAAGAATTCAGAAAAATGGAACATAGGGACAAGAAAATAAACAAACGGTAACACGGGTATTAAAACAATAATATGTTAACATCAGGCTGGTACAGTTCTCGGATTCTATTTCCTAATAAAATTTGTTTAAATAAGAAATGTTATCTACTTGAATGCTTGCGTGTAGCGGGCAGCCACGTATACCAAGAAATGTTATCACATTCAACTAAGCCATCTAATAAGTAGTGACAAACACAATACACATGAGCGCTGATGATGAAAGTGTTGCGGCTTTCGAAAACAACTGTTCTGTTCTGCTGTGTAAGTTGAATACCTAAAAACTGCTATTAACTTTATTTTGTGCCATAGAATATTTATCACGTCCCTCTGAGATTTAAAACAAATTTCGAACAATTAGCCTATAAATCTTAATTCAATTTAATATAAAAAAAATAATTTGCGGACTGCAGATTTGAACTTCGGTATGACTAAAAAATTCTTATCTTAATAATAATGTTTTATTATTTTTTATTTATTTGATAAATCAATATATTATTACATCCGATATCTTCTAACTAATTTACCTTTAGGAATGAAAGGAATACGTTCATTTGCTGACCCATCAACTGGTTTACAAACAAATAAATACTTCTATTCAAGTTAATTTAATTGTCTTTCAAACCCCTTGTGGCAATAAATTTAAATTTTTTAACTTCATAGAATATAATTTATCTTGAAATCTCCTACAAATGACTACTGGCAATAATCATTAATTTTTAATGAAAATATCCAAGTCCAGTTATTTCCTATACTTGCAAGCCATAAATCTTACAGAATGTGTTTATAAATTTAAAAAAAAAAATTCAAAGTATTGAGCTCTTAATTATCATAATGATTAATTTATTTTTAACATATTACATAAAATTACAAATTGATACATTTAAACATTTAAGTTATACAGCAAATGTGTATCCCCAAACGTATGTGGCAACAAACAGATATGCCCATTACAGTTAATGAGACTATTCCCACTCAACTAGTGCTTGAGTACTTTTCCAAAAAAAAAAAAAAAAATAGCAAAAGGGACTCAGCAGTTTACTGAACAACAAGCCATAAGTATTAACACATAAATCATTATATCTAAAAGTAACAACAGCATTTTTATAATTTTCAAATAAATTCTTTTTTGTTCTATTTTTTGGTTTTTTCTTTTTTATTCGTATTATAATTTTAGAATGAGTGGAGGGGAAATTAGAACACCATAATATATTTGTTATTAAAAGCCATATATATATATATATTTCAGTTTTGAAATATCTCTATATGTGTGCGCTTGTATCTGAAATGTATTCAGCATGTGCTACTGCTGTGTGCCTCCCTCTCGCTTCACATCAGTTTTGCTTTAGACTCAATTTGAAACAAAAATATAAATTAATGTTTGAATTATAAGTTTTGTATATGAAATGAATCCATAACATTTTATTTATATTTAAAGTTGTTTTTTATGTTTTTATGGATAAGTTAATGTGGTGATTATTTAGCCTTTTAATTGGTTGAGAGCAAGAACGTTTTTATTTAGGCGTTGAAAATGCCACCCTGAATACTGTGTACTCGTACACAAAAAAAAAAAAATATATATATATATATATATATATATATATATATATATATATATATATATATATATATATATATATATATATGCTCCAAATGTTTTAAGTGCCTACAATTTGTTCTTTTTTAGCTCTTTTTTATGTATTTATTTTTGTGATTTAGCTAGTTTTTAAAATAATGGGGTATTATGCAGTTGTTGGTTGTTAAATACAAAATACAAATGCTAAAACCACCTTCATTTAGTTAAGACCTGCAAACAACATCGTCATTAACAGCAGCTTCATCGTCACCATCCATCCCATCAGTTGACATTATTTATTACAAGCAAAAGTTGGAAGGGAGAAATAAAAATTTGAATGTTCCATAAATAAAAAAAAATCAAGAGACTTTAATTTTAATTTCGTTTCTTGTTTCTAAAGTAAAGAAAATTGAAGACAACGTTAAAAAGAAATAAACAAGAAATTTTATATTTTAATTGTGCCAATGCTTCCGAAAAAAAAGTATAAAAGTAAAATGTTGTTTTTGTAGGTGGTATTTGAAACACCTAAAAATTATAATAAATCGGGAAGTAGAAAAAGATATATTAAAAATGAATGACGCTAATTTTTACTTGTTTGAAATTTAAGAATGAAAGTAGTTTCCATTTAATAATTAAAATGCAAAGTCCTTTTCAATTCATTGTTTGTTCTGTTGTAATTAGATGTAGAAAAAAATTGGGTCGTTTAGGGGGCAAAAGTAGGTGTAGATTAGGACAGGGGAAGATCAGAGTATCTCTAGCCATCGTTGTAAAAGCTTCAAAATTTTATTTTTAATGAATACAATTTTTTAATTTTTTTTTTTTTTTTTTTTTTTTGGAGTAGGACCAGCACTTAGGGCATGACCCCTACATATGCAATGCATTGCGCTGGAACTGAAAACGAGGGAATAGTATTGAGGGGACAGATTAAGAAAGATGGGACGAGACGGTTTTTTTTTTTGTTATTTCAACCTTTTTTTACTTCGCCGGCTAATTTTTGCTATAGGGCCGACGGAGGCGGGTGCATGTAATATGTTGCTTCAAGGCCCACTAAAGGGCTGGGTCCAAAAATAGATTTTCCTAACATTCTGGCTCCAAGTTTAACGTAAAATTATATCATTTGCTTAACACAATTAAAAAAAAACTATATTGTTGTTAGAGGTTTGTTTAGTTCTTTTTAGGGGAACTTTTTTCCCTCTAGCCCGAACCAGATCACTTAGGAACTAGGTCTGTGCTATCCTTCAAAATGTATCAACACCAAATTTCAAGGGTCTGGTTCTTTTCGTGATATCCACAGATCGTCTTAGATTTCATCATTGATCAAGATGCCAAAGTGAATATACTCTCCAATTCCTTTTTGGAGAATATAAAAAGTTCTCATATATGCCATAAATAAAAGTCATCTATCTACATATTCCAACATATTATTCGAATCTTATTTTCTTCAATATGTTGTGATGCATAAGAGAACGATAGCCTGATTTGGCTATTTTCAGAATTTAGAAAAAGTATCGGATGCTCACAAAGGCAATAGATAATTTTTGCCGCTCAGTGTCCATAACTTACTATAAAATATTTTTTCCAACGTTAAATGAACAAGGAAAAATTTTTCTACACAATTTTCATAAAAGTTATAATAGCAGTGTTTGGAATAAATAATCAAAAAGAATGACGTTTTTTATTACACTAGGTAACTATTTTTATTTAACCCTTGAACTTTGAAATTATTCTAAATCTTACGACAAAAAAAAACACATTTCATACAAACATAAATAAAAAATCTTGCATATATTACAGCAATTACACAGCTGTTGACTTAATAGGGGTTGCAAGAGACATGACACTTTGTTGGCTTTTCTATTGTTTTCCAAAATAAAATTATTAACAATGGAAACTGTGTACGTTAAAATTCGGTACAACTTTTTCCCAACAATATTGTAAACCTGAATTTCCTGAATTTCATTAATAGTTCTGCCTAAAAGAAAAGTTATTGAATAAGAGATTAAATATAACACAAGTCGAAACAAAAGTCTCGGGATTATGTGCGGTAGGTAGCAGCATTAAACCAAATTGTTGACGTTTTGTATCTTAAGGATTTTTGAAAATTGTTTCTTTTATGTGTTTTTTTTTTTTAATTTAGTGTCATGTAATTCCGCTCCGTCTACTACTGCTGCTTTAGAATCAATTGAATTCATTATAATGTTTAATAATGCTTGAAACACACAACTATACACTAGGTATTGGATACGTACCCTTTTATATAAGAAATTTATATGGCATGGCATAGTTTCTTATTTTACTGAGTTCTTAAACAAAAGGATACAGTTGGCTTTGGTAGTGAGACGTTGTGCTGCAAGTTGCTGCAGTAGTTATGTAAACTACCATTTACTAAATTTATGCCCGTATGGATGCATGTATTGTTGCATGAATCAAGGGAGAAATGAATGAAATGGATGAGTGAATGAACATTTTCAAAAAAAGGGATATTAAGTGGCTTGGTATACTATATAAATCAAGATCGGTCTAAGTGTAATATGTTCCAAATATCTTTAGGTATGATCAGAAATAATTGTTGAAATAAGAAAGCTAAAGTTTTTATACTAAAAATTAACAATTTAAAAATTATTTCTAATAGAAAACTAACATTTTACGTGTGCCTATTCCACAATCTCGAAAGACTTCCTTCTTTCGTACAATTATATTTGAAACAAAAATAAAATTTTATAAATTGCTAACAAGCACAGCATATAACGGGTATTTTGTTAAGTATTTCACAAATTTATTTGGTAACATATTAAACCCGAGGACGCTTTTTTAATAAAACTATAATTTATTTTATTTGTATTCAACATTTTGTTAATAGTTTTTTCAGTTTATTATTCCTGACAAATTGTTAACCAAACACGGAATATTAATAAAATTGATTATAGTTTTATAAAAAGCGACCTCGAGCCTATTAAAAATAATAAAATACACCAAAAAGGTAAACAAAATTTAATAAAAAAAAATTAGAAAGTTTGACTACGTTATTATTTCTATTGTAGGGCCAATGTAAATTTTTCTATTTGTTGTATTAAACTTATTAGGTCTAAGATTGTTAATGCAAATAAAGCAATTTATTTTATTTCATTTTTCCCAACGTTTCGTCAATCAAATAAATAAGGGTAAACAACAGCTGTGATATGTCATACAACGGTAAAACAAAGAGAAATTTGGAAACAAAATTGTGAGAAAGAAATATTCAATATCATCAGTGATCACACAACTGATTTTGAAAATGTCAAGATCTTGGACAGAGAAAGAACTGAAAAGGTACACAATAGAAAGTTTACGAATACAATAGAAGAGGGAAAAGACGATAAATTTAAAAGAAGATACAGACAACACCAGCACAAAATTTAAATTACCAATTAGGTAAAAGTGTGATAAAGCTTAAAGCTGTCTTGTTTTCTGTTTTTCTTAAAAACAATTTTTATTTTTTAATACAAAAAAAAATCATTTTAATGTCCTTGAAATTGTAACATATTTTTGTAAATTTATATAAAATAAGTAGAATTGCACACAAAATTATTAAATGCTTCTTAATAATTAACCAGATTTCCCATCCCTTGAAAACATCAGCAAATAATTGACGAAACGAAAAATTAAATTAAATAAATTGTTTTATTTACATCAATAATCTTAGGGGACTTACTAACTCATTACAAAAGATATATACTACTTGGTATTAAAGTGAAACAGACGAATATTTTTAAGATGAACGGCTTTGACTTCATTGGCCACGTAATTTTTTTTTTTTTTTTTTTTTTTTTTTTTAAGAGTAGGACCAGCACTCAGGGGATGACCCCTACATATGCAATGCATTGCGCCGGAACTGAAAACGAGGGGATAGTATTACGGGGACAGATGAGAAGATAGACAGTTTTTTTGTAGCTATTTCAACCTTTTACTTCGCCGGCTAATTTTTGCTACAGGGCCGACGAAGGTGGGTGCTGTTACTCTGCTTTTAGTACATGATAGTGTCAGTCGCTGCCAATTATGTTCAGTGACCAGTGACTATGCCTTCATCATTGAAACAGGCTGGCAACAACTAACACAACCACGCACTAATGCTGATCAGAAGAATTCAACACAATATTTCATGACTCAGCGCGGGCTCGAACTCACGACCCTCCGCTTCATAGTCTCGTGTTCTACTACTTCAGCCAACAGCACCCACATGCGATTACTGTTTCGGATATGAGTTTGTATATGTGGTCACCAAACCCTTTGAATACAGGAAACTATTTGAGTGAACAGTTTTTATACACTTTGCTGGCGATGGACGAATATTGTATTATAAGTATTGAATTGTCACAAAAAAAAAACAATAATTATTCAAGAAGGTGGCAGCACTACTGCAAGCTGGCAGCGCGATTACTAGGTGGCAACACGATTTAAAGGTGGCAGCATGACTGCAACAATACAATAAATAACAGGGGCCAAATTATCGCATTCGATATCGATCGAAATTTTAATACAGTTTATATACAAATTTCGATCAGTATCGAGTGCCGCAATTTGATTTTTTGTTGTAAGAAACTAACCAGTTGTTAAAAGCAGACTACAGCCAACTATTATCTGTTTTAAGAACTCAGTTCTTGCAGCCGAAATATTTGTATACCCTCCAAAAACGAATTGGATGGTATATTCACTTTGTCATTCCGTGTATAACGCAGCGAAATTTCCCTCTGAGACCCCATACAGTACATATATTCTTGATCAGTGATGAAATCTAAGACGATCTAACCAACTCTGTCCGTCCGTCTGTGGAAATCACGATTCCGTCCTAACGAAAAGAGCCACACCCTTGAAACTTGGTATAATTATATCCTGAAAGATAGCACAGGCTAATTCCGTAAATGGGCTAAACAGGGCCGGAGGGAAAAAAGTTCCCCTAAGAAAACCAACACAATTTTTTACTTTTTTTGTAATTTTATTAAGGAAATTATATATTTTTATGTCAAGTCCAACGCGTTAAACTTGAAGCCTTAAAATAAAATAAATTAATTTTTGGACCCAACCCCTTTAGTGGGCGTCATTATGTGTAAAAATTTAACAAATTGTATTACTTAAGGCTACATTCCTTAAAAATAAAATTTTTAAGCTTTTATGACAAAGCTGAGACATTACCTCATCCTCCTCTACCCTACCCTACCCTCTTCTCCCTCTTTGTCCCCTAAAGGTAATATGTTCTCTGATCTTCCCTTGCCCAGCCCCTCCAAGCCCTTTGCCACCTAAATGACCTTATGAAAAAAAATAGTTTTCTACACTTAACCAACTTATCTCACTCCCTTTTAACCGTCAGCTGGCTGACAAATTGATTGTCAAAAAAATGATACTGCCAAATAAAAGAACTGTCAGTTCTAAGATATAATAAAAAACTATTTTAAATCAAATATTATTGAGAATATATGTATGTCTAGCTCTTTTAATGATTTCTTATACAATATGATATGATGCGTTTTGTGTTAGTATTTCTCCTCTTACAAAAAAGCGAGATATAAATTTTATTAGCCCTCTTTTATAAAATATATGCCTCTTTAATAAATAGCTTGATATGTCCTAATGCGTCAATTTTTTCCTATACGTTTCATATTTCATTGTTTTATTGTAATTTTTTTTTACATTTGTCTTTGTTACATTATCCTTAATAGATATTAAAACAGTAACCGGAGGCTTAGTAAAATAAATTGTCCAAAAAATTGCAGCCTAGAAAAAATAAAACATATTGACAAATAACACTCATCACTTAAAGAACAAAAACATAAAATTTGTTAAGAATAAAAATTCGTTGAAATTTTACAATTTATATCAATGTAAAATACATTTTTCACTTTTAACAAATTAATCATATTTTGCTGTATAGGGTTCATACTGTACTGTTGAATTTAAATTCTCATTGCAAACTCGTTTAATGGTTTGAGGCTGTTTCTTTTTTGTTGTTGTTATTTTTTTTATTGACATGAAGTAAACTGATCCATGCCTCAGTAATTTACATATCCATGCATAAGTACACATTGCATATATAAAAACGTTTTGTGAGCACTTTTTCTTGTCAATTCTTATATTTACGAGTATAATCATATTCAAGTGGTCAAACATGTTTAAAATTATAATTGTTCATAAACGTTGACATTGTCGCTGTACAAGATGCAACATCATATTTATTAATATCACATGAGAGTGCTGAACGTGTTACATATTCGTTTTTACAACACGTCTTATATACGTTAAAGTCGTGTAATTCTACTCCCCACTCTTACATTTTCCCCTTTTGTTTTTAAGTTGAAAATAACTTAAAAAAAAAAATTAAGATTTAATTTTTTTCAATCATTGCATACATATTTTCTGTCTAGTTGAACCACTTTTTTTTGTAGACCCAATCGATGTTAATTTGCTGTGTGTTTGTTGTAAATTGAAAATTATTACCATCAATTGTTTGCTTCTTATTACCGAGTTCAATTGATGCTTAACCAATAAAATATCGATACGATTTTTTCTTTGTGCTCAGAAATTTTATTAAAAATCCATAAAATTTATTGCATTCAGCTAAAGAAGAGAAATATCGTAAATGATTCTTATTGTACAATTTTATGTTAATTGCCTGGCAATTAGAGCAAGGGCAACTATGGAAATTTATTTGACATTTTATTAATACCCGTAGTACGTTAATAAAAAAAAAATTCATGTTAGAGATGGTTTTGTGAGAATTTTTTTAGTCACAGGAATAACGAAGTGTAACGAAGTGTTTTAACAAAAGAAGATTTTTTCACGCATCTTTTAAAATATCAATTTGGTCCAACTTCTCATTACGGTGCATTCATGTTAGTACTAGCATTTCCAAAAATGTATTCATAAGATAAATGTAGCTTTTTACACCAATTAGTGCAATAATCCATTTTTTATTGTGCTGTCAATGTGTTGCACCGCTACATATAAATATTAGTTAATATGTTAAAGGTGCAAATATGCTACTGAGAGCGAGTCCCGCTAAAATATTTTTTATAAATTAAGAAACGCTATTCTTCAAAGCTATAAAAAGGTTAAATAAAATATTATATTGCTGTAGGCGTAATTTTAAAATAGTTCTTATATACCAAACGAGTATAAGTTGCTTGCATCAAATAATATTCCAATATAAAGACAAACAACAATCTTGAAAATTCTAAATATAAATGTGTCCATTCCATTCTATAATTTTAGTTTTATGATACACAGCTGCGTCTATTTCATGCGCTTGATATGATGATCAAAAAAAAAATTTTTTTTGTTTTTTTCTTTTCTAACAACTAATAAAATTTATGTTATGAGAAATATCCATAAGGTCAGTTTGTCGGTGTGAAATAGCTTTATTTTTAATGATCTCTCGCTAAAGAAAAAAAAAGTGTAACAGTGTATGTAAGTAGACACAGCTTACACACACACACACATGCCGACTTTTACACTATGAACATTTAACAGATAAATAATTTATTTTTTATTATGCTTAATTTGTTAAAAAGAAAAACTTTCCTGTTTTTATATCACATTTTTTTAAAGATTTTTTTTTGTTGTCTGCTAATTAGTAATCGTAAATTTTGCGGTCATAAATATTATTGTGTTCAGAAAATTTCTACTCAACACATTTTGAACAAACTAGATGAAAAACACAAAACCTATTATATATATACATATGTAAAGAAAAACAAAGTGAAATAATTCACATCATACTATAACCATAATTATAGTCATCATAAAAAAAGCTCCGTGGAATTAACATTTGACAGATGAATTAAGTATAATAAAAATGAAATCGAAAAATTGCTTTTATTTAAACCGCAGACTCCCCAAGTGATCTATGATAACCCCATAGGCCCATAAACATATTGCCGGGGCCAAGTTGGCGGAAAAGGCATTATTGGAAGTGCATGTCAAGCACACATAAATACAAGGGAGCGACAAGAATAACGATTCCTTCTACAACTCACTTGTAAAATCACATGTATCCATTTAAATTCTTTAAGATTACCCACGTATTTATTTTAATTACGATTGTATATATTTTTAAGTATTGTAGTTTAAATAATATACAATCTTAAAAGCTACCGCGCTCTGTGGCACAACCAATATTGAAACAAGAATTTCAGAATTTGTTTCTATACTCTTCACCTATCAAAATTTGAGCAAACCTCGCCATTTAGTTTGTGTTCGGCACCCATTGATAGCACACTTGCATACATATATTAGCCCTATTCACAATCTCTACACCAACAAAATACATTGAAAATGCTCTCAAATACTCTCTCAATTTGCAAATGCTATAATGCAAGACCATTTGCACTTGATTGTGAATTGGGCTATAGAATTTGGTCTTGGAAATTTTAAAATGTTTTTTCTTTTATATTAACAGCCTAATGTATAAAAAGAATTAATAATAAGAGAGATAAAAATTTTTTGTATGAAAATTTTTCATATTAAACCAGTTATAAATTCGAAAAAAAAAATTATAAATTATGCTTTAAACATATTTCATGTTTTGAGAGAGTATTAAAGGTATTAGAGCTTAGAACAGTCAAACAGGCAGCTCCAGAGCAGGAATTACCAAACAAGAATGGTAATGACAGGAGAATTCAAATTCTAGATTTTCATTTTTTTCTTTGGTAATTAAACATATTTCATATTTTAGAAATAAATAAATTAATATTTAAAGATGGTCCAAGGAATGAAATGAATGTATATGAGATTTGGCACAATAAAGGGTGCTTAAGATTCGGCACGACATATTTGTTCTTTTAGGGTGCTGTTGCCTGAAGTAGTTAACACTACACTACGAAACGGAGGGTCAAGCTTTCAGTGAAGAGCATTGTGTCGAATTCTTCTGATCAGCATTAGTGCATGGCTGTGTTAGTTGTAATCAGCCTGTTTCAGTGACGAAGGCATCGCTCTGGTCACTGAACATAATTGGTAGCGACTGCCACTATCATGTACTGAGTTGCATACGAACAGCACTCGCCTTCATCGGCCCTGTAGCAAAACTTTAGCCGGCGAAGTAAAGGGTTGAAATTGCTAAAAAAAAATTTCTATATTCTCATCTATCTTCAACTGTCCTCCCAATGCTATCCGATTTGTTCTAGTTGCGGCGCAATGCACTAATTATGCGGGGGTCATTCTCTGAGTGCATGATAGTCTGCATACATTTTTATCTCGTATCATGTATCGTCACAGGAAATGCAATTTTAAATCTAGCTTACATTTTTCAAGTTTAACAGGTGAAGCAAAAAAACTTATTTAACTAAAAAAAATTACAATTAGTACCAAATTATATAAAAAAATATTTAAATTGGTGTAAAATTTTTAAAATAATAGATATGACTTTTCGCATGTTCAGTGACGATATATTAACTTTTTCTGAGAAGAAACTATATATGCAATTCAACTCTTAAAATTTTTGTTATCCGAAGTTTTTAGATTGTTAAAATATAAAAGTTTTACACCATGAAAAACAAAGTTTATATTGAAAATAATTTTAGCTCAACGCCTTTTGAAGTCAGAGGTGTGATAGACACTACCATGACACTTCTTATATTATACGTTTTAGAAATAGAACTCTGTTCTCATGTTCACAAGTTTCCTTTATACTTCTGAGTATTCACAATGCAAATATTTTTATCAATAATCAGTCAACCTTGCCAATACGTATACAGAACTATTTTCTTTCTAAAGTCTCTGAACATTTTATTAAAATATGTATGTACGTATGTGTGTGGGTCTTGTGTTAGCAGCAAACATATACATATATATGAATTTTTATTAGTCGAACTTTTTCTTATGTAAATTGTTAAGTTTTTATCGGGCTTAAGTTCGAATCTTGCATGACTGCAAATTATTTTTTGTTATTTTTTTATTATTAATAAATGAATTTGTTTAAATTCTATTTATTATTTTTATATTAAGATTGGAATATTAAGAATTATTAATAATAAAAAAATAACAAAAAAAATAATTTGCAGTCATGCAAGATTCGAACTTAAGCCCGATAAAAACTTAACAATTTACATAAGAAAAAGTTCGACTAATAAAAATTCATACATAATGTAAAACATTGCGGGGGCACGCGCACTTGTTCAAAGTAAATTGACAACTAAATTCAATTACTTGAACATAAATAACAAAAAAGCTTTACCTATCAGCAGCCGATGGCTCTGGAAAAAGCAAAAGAGATATTGGAATATTTGGAATATTAATCGTCAGGGTTGGGGAATTTCGTACTAACCAAAATGTAATAACTTAATAATATGAATGTGATAACTTCTCATATTCAATTTTCGTTAAAATATTGGTTAAATAGTTGATATTCCTACTAACTAGCACCACTTGCAAAAAAGTGGGAAAAATTGAACAAAGAACGCTGATGAGATGGCGTAGCGGCCTCGAAATCAGTACTGATCCGTTCTGCTGGTTTGATGATTATTAAAAATATTCTTAATATTCCAATCTTAATATAAAAATAATAAATAGAATTTAAACAAATTCATTTATTAATAATAAAAAAATAACAAAAAATAATTTGCAGTCATGCAAGATTCGAACTTAAGCCCGATAAAAACTTAACAATTTACATAAGAAAAAGTTCGACTAATAAAAATTCATACATAATGTAAAACATTGCGGGGGCACGCGCACTTGTTCAAAGTAAATTGACAACTAAATTCAATTACTTGAACATAAATAACAAAAAAGCTTTACCTATCAGCAGCCGATGGCTCTGGAAAAAGCAAAAGAGATATTGGAATATTTGGAATATTAATCGTCAGGGTTGGGGAATTTCGTACTAACCAAAATGTAATAACTTAATAATATGAATGTGATAACTTCTCATATTCAATTTTCGTTAAAATATTGGTTAAATAGTTGATATTCCTACTAACTAGCACCACTTGCAAAAAAGTGGGAAAAATTGAACAAAGAACGCTGATGAGATGGCGTAGCGGCCTCGAAATCAGTACTGATCCGTTCTGCTGGTTTGATGATTATTAAAAATATTCTTAATATTCCAATCTTAATATAAAAATAATAAATAGAATTTAAACAAATTCATTTATTAATAATAAAAAAATAACAAAAAATAATTTGCAGTCATGCAAGATTCGAACTTAAGCCCGATAAAAACTTAACAATTTACATAAGAAAAAGTTCGACTAATAAAAATTCATACATAATGTAAAACATTGCGGGGGCACGCGCACTTGTTCAAAGTAAATTGACAACTAAATTCAATTACTTGAACATAAATAACAAAAAAGCTTTACCTATCAGCAGCCGATGGCTCTGGAAAAAGCAAAAGAGATATTGGAATATTTGGAATATTAATCGTCAGGGTTGGGGAATTTCGTACTAACCAAAATGTAATAACTTAATAATATGAATGTGATAACTTCTCATATTCAATTTTCGTTAAAATATTGGTTAAATAGTTGATATTCCTACTAACTAGCACCACTTGCAAAAAAGTGGGAAAAATTGAACAAAGAACGCTGATGAGATGGCGTAGCGGCCTCGAAATCAGTACTGATCCGTTCTGCTGGTTTGATGATTATTAAAAATATTCTTAATATTCCAATCTTAATATAAAAATAATAAATAGAATTTAAACAAATTCATTTATTAATAATAAAAAAATAACAAAAAATAATTTGCAGTCATGCAAGATTCGAACTTAAGCCCGATAAAAACTTAACAATATACATATATTGTTTTTTTTCAAACATTGGATAGGAACCATGTCATAGTAAAGATTAGAAAAATTTAATTGGAAAAGGGGGTCTTGTATTTAATTCTTGTCATTTGGTATTACCTTTAACAAGATATATAGATAGATAGGCTTAAACAAATACAAGTGAAGCTAATATAAATAATATTCTGATAGATAATAATAACAATGATATTGTTCTAAAAAGTTGTGTTTTGTTTGCTTAACCAGATATTTATAAGCATATTCTTGTCTAAATGCACACAAAACACAAGTAGATGGCTAGATTCATAAATAGATTGGTTAGATTGACACTTAACTCTGTACAAACGGTAGATATTATATAAACATGAAGAAACACTACTACAATAATCATACTTTGTTCTTGTTGTTTGCTTTTTAGAAAAGAAAAATATATGTATATGTATATGAAAATAAAAAATAATAATGGTATTGTATTGTTTTTATATCTTTTAAGTAGTACGTGCTTGGAATTATAATGTCATGATATATTAACAAATATGAATACAAATAATTTGTTTTTATTAGATTTTAAAATATTCTTGGGTAAGAGAAAGAATATTGGTGGGAATATTAGAGTCTTTCAGTAAGAAGAATTAAAATTATTAGATTGTTATAATATAAGAGTGCATTTAATGCAAAATTTTGGTGACATTTTCTGGGTTTCAAATGTCAATTTTCCTTAAAAAAAATTTCAATTCATATTCTCAACATATTACAAAAGATAGGAAATAGGTGAAGAAGTTTTTAATTAATATTAAGTTCTTTTACAGTCCAAACAACTATAATATTTAATTCGCTGAACATTTTCAAAAAGGAAGATGTGTCTATGAACCAACGAAATGCAACCATATATTTTTAATTAGAGGCGGCACTCAGAGAATGACCCCTTTTCATGCGTGCATTGTGTAGGAAACAGGAAAATTGGTTGTGGGAAAGAGGATAAAGGGATATCATGCTATATATAACAGGAAAGTCCTCCGCAGGGAGTTTATCCTACATACGAATATTCACTGCTAAGTCCACGGCATATATCATCGAAACACGAACCATTATAGTAACGGTAAAACAGTGAAACACACCGCACATTGCGTTGTTGCTCAAGTGAGTCAACAGAGTTGGCCACCCCCGATGAGTTTCTTCTCCCTTCCATGTATACGGCCGAATAGCTTCAGAATAGACGTGGAATCACCGGCCAATATATAAGAGTTGTATAATATTTTCGATCAGATATAAGTGATAGAAATAGTAAGGAGATCACATGGAGGCAAGTACGTCTTACATCGCTTTCGGAAGCCGAGTTTTTTTTTTGTTTAAGTAGGTTCAGCGGTCAGGGGACGACCCCTACATATACAGTGTATTTCGTCGGAACTTGAAAGGAGGGAATACTGTTGAGCAGACAGATGAAAAAAGATGAAAAAGAATAGACTTTTTTGTAGCTATTTACACCTTTTTTACTTCGCCGGCTAATTTTTTTTCCACAGGGCCGACGAAGTAGGGTGCTGCTACTCTGCTACATGATAGTGTTGATCAATGCCTGCAATGTTCAGTAACCAGTGCTTTGCCTTCGTCACTGAAACGGGCCGACAACAACTAACAGAACCATACACAAGTGCTGATCAGAACAATTCGACACAATAAACATGACTGAGCGCGGAGTCGAACTCAGGACCTTCCGCTTCATAGTCTCGTGTTAACTACTTCAGGCAACAGCACCCTCACTTGATTGCTTCTTTTGACACAAGAAAAGTGTGCTCCTATATTACTTTCTTCATAAAATTTTTTGTTCTCATGCAATGTAATTGCGAATGAAGGGGGAACTGTTGAGAGGACAGATGAAATAAGACGAAAAGATGGAGGATTTTTTGTAGCCAGTTTACCTTTTACTTATTCAAGGAATTTTTGTAAAGGTGGTTGCTGTAATGCGCTCTTTAGTACATGATAGTGTTTATCTTTGTCTGTATCACAATATTCGATTCTATATAAATGACTGAAAGCGGAACAGGATCCACGAGCTTAGTGTAAGTGTTAACTACTTCTGCCAGCAGCACAATCCGTTTATAAAATAATTCATAAATCATAGAAGAAGGCGTAGACTTCCATAAAATAATACTCTTGACCAAACTCTTTGAATAAAATATAAAGTTCAAGGTATTAAAGTCGACCATTTTGAATTTAGCAATTTAATATAATTATATAGTTTTGAAGTGATTATATCGAACTAGGTTTTAATTGCAGTTTTCCTACAACCTTGATAATTTTTTGGGAAGCCGGAATAGTGTTAATATGCCGCTTTTTTGAGAAATAAGTAGATAGCTTTTGTTGAAAGCATCAGTAGATCAGTATCAATAGAAGGAGGGTCACATATCAATGACTATAAAATTTTAATATTCTGATAGACTGCTTCCATGTGGAAATAGTTCAAGTGCTAAATTATTCATACGAATCTTCATGATGCTGTAAAATCCCATGGACCTGCAAAAATGATTATCAGGCTAAAAAATATAATTAATTATTTAATTTAATACATAATGACTAATACTTTCCGCATTAATCTACTACACCCAATGGTCTTGCAAATAACATTAAAGGCATGTTATTAATAGCATTTCTTCAAAAGACTTTGAAGAACACTTATTTTAGTATTTTCCTTCAATAATGGCTATAATTATTATATTCCTGTTCATTGCTCTCACCTAATATTTTTTTTCGTTACAGTGATCACTCTGTTAGTATATGTAAGTATGTATGAAATTTTACAGAGAAATAAGAAAAAATTACAACAGTAATTATTAATGTTAACATTCTTTTGCACGCTGTTCTATTGTACTTGCAACACCCTTTATAACCTCCTTTGATTATATTTATTCTCTATGTGTGCATGTGTATTGGAAGGGAAATGTTAGTTTGTGCAAAAAAGCACACATAAAAATAAGTTTGAAATGAACTACGAGTAACTCTAGGAACACTTGCATATTTCTATAATAAAAACCAGCACGTTCTGTAATGTGCAACCCATTATTAAAGCAACGAGTGTATTATAAAGTAGTAATAGTGTTCGTTTCTTTTTTCTATTTTTATTGTAAATAAGTTTTGTAGCATTAAAATTTCCCTCATTTCCGTTGTTTGCATACAAACACAGGAAGTCAAGCACCGCCTGTTAAACTGACTTTTTCTTTTCATACATATTTTTGTTTGGTATTATTAAGATTTCTGTTTATTTTAACACACTCTGTTTGCAAATAAATGCTATGATATCAAAATTAATAGAAAAATATATGTATGAATGTATATATATGATATTGTAAAAGAAATGATTTCCCATAAAGCTTACAGCATAAAAGTTCGAATCAGCATGATGAACTCAATAGCAAATAGGAACAAATAAGCAGCTTAAATACGTCGTTGAAACTACCACAATTTTATAATTTTTGGCATTTTTAAATATTTTGCCCATCATCCCCTGAAGAGAACATCCCTGATTTTTATTTTATAAAAGCAAATAACAATTTCAACAATTTTAATTTGGAAAATAGAATTAAAATTAAAATACTGAAATTAAATGCAAATTCGTTAAACAATTTGCTCAAGAATTTTGGTGTGCAAGAAATAAATTACACTATAAGAGAAAAAGTATTTCTTTATACGAGTATTTAAAGATTTGCATAACTAATGAAACAATCTTTTTCTCTGCACAACATCAAATGACTGCGTTCTTTAATAAAAAAGAAAAGATCTTCAACACATATTGTATGCTTTGCATTGCCTGATATTGGGGTGATTTTGTTTCTTACAAAATCTCATTTTATATAATTTCACCTTTTGCTTGATGAAATTCTTAAATTTAAATTTCTTGAATTTTGTTTTTCTTAACTTAAACAGAAGAGCATAACGAATGCAATTTGTTTGGGGTTAATGTCTGCATGCATATGTTGGAGTATTTATTTGTATGAAAGGCATCTCATTTATTACGAAAAAAAAAAACTATAGGCACACATGCTCACATACATTTGTATAAATAAAAATACATAAAAAATACTTATACCGCCTTAAAGGTATCACAATATCATCTTATAATAAAGAAAGAAAAGCGTAACATGATTTCTTTTCTCTTCAGTTTTTAATTTCTTTATAGACATAAACATCTACGAATGCCTGTATGAAAAACAGGAATTTAAATATTTGACATTACCAAGCAATTAAACAGAAAAGGGTTACACAATTATAAAGCTGAAGCATGTGAAACATGTTTGAATTCATTTTGTTATATATAATTTGGAATCTGATGTCTTGAAACTTGATTGTATGCTTAAGACATAAATTTCGTTTAAGACAAGGGAGCAGGAAAATAGGAAACAATCATTGTTTACAGAAAGACTGTAAGATAATGAAAAGGATTTGATTTACAGCCACAAAAAGGAAATAGTAAACTAATTTATATATATATTTTTTACATAGGACACAAAACAAAACGTTTCGTATTATATTTACATATGAAAACAAAAAGATGGGTCTCGCATTTAAAGTTACTAGTTCAGTTAACCATTTTTTAAAATGTTATAGTCATATCGACGGCTCTTAGCTCTTCATAACAGTAACTCAAAAGAAATGTAGAACATGATCAAAGGCAATTTTGAATAAGTTTATATTGTGAGAATTTATTTTCTAAGACCATAACTCAGTGAACGACACCGTCCTCTGCAATGCATTATAATGAAAATTGAAAAGAAAGAGTGTATGAAAGCCCATTTTTTATGAGTTTACATCACTGGCGAACTTACTACAGCAAAGATGAAGTTGATTGCTTTTTATTGTATGACTGCGTCAATCGTTTTCAGTACCGAGGATCGAACTCCCGACCTTCGGCTTCATACTCAGCACATTGACTATTACGGGCAACTGCACTGCATCTCCCAAATTCTCTCCTGAATATGCACATAATTTTTTGTCAAGGGTTTTAAAACAATTTAAATTCTAGAGTTTTCAAATTTATTAAAGGTAATTAAATGTCCTGCTAATAAAATTTTTTATTTTTTTTTTATAATGAAATGATTGAATAATTTTATTACAAAATTTTTCGTAGCACATATTTAAATATTTTAAAGGTTTAAAAATATATTGTCAGATTAACTTATACGCTTTACAACATTTCGTATTTAGCAAATAAATTGTGCTCTAAAATTTAGAAAATTTTTAAGCGGTTTTTAATAAAATTTTTAAGAGAGAGTTGATACAATACAGAGAATTTTTATGAAGAGCCAGTTATTCAAAATATATACAATCCCGACATTTCACATCGCATATCTTAGAAATGCGGATAATATATCTTTCATAAGAATCACGTAAACTGAACATGTATTACAACGTTTACCACATATATGACAAATTCATTATGCTTTGCAAACTGCTTTTAAAAACTGTTCAGAATAAAACTTGCTACATTTTACGTATTTTTCTTCTCTAGATTACCGATTCTATTTAGGAAATTGTGACTCCATTCAAATATTTTCTTTCAAAAAATATAATTTGTCAAAAAAAATTTTTTTTTCATTTTAATCCTTCTCAATCATTCGAAAATGAACTCAATTCTACTCAACAACTTTTATAAATTTTTTTCCACTTATAAGGACTGTGAACAAACTTTTTTTTGGGCAGATTGAAACCACTAAATTTCATTATTTATTCCAAAATTTTTTGCCCAATCGCTATTTTTCGTTACTGTTCTGGACTCAGAAAACTGCGCTAAATGTTGAGTAGATCCATAAAATTTTCAGAGATTCTTTTATTTGAATCAACTTCATTTTCTGAAATTTTACAAATTAATTTTTAATTAGGAATTTAATAATTTTTTTATTCAGAATATTTAAAATTAAAAATTATCTATTCAGAAAATTCTTTGAGTGTATATAATTAATTTGTTACAGATTCTAAAATCCTGTAAAAGAGAAGACTCGTATATTTCGTAATCAACAACTCTACATATTTAAAACAAAAATATACTTGTTTTGCACACATGAGAATGAATATAAATCTTCTAAACTAAACCTAAATAAACCACATTTAGAGGTACTTTTGTGGTGTTTATGCTAAAATTAAAACCTAAATCGTTTGCCTCAAGATACAACTAGATAGAAAGAGCCCATGTGCCATTCATTTTCAGCAATAGAATGACATATAAAAGTAAACAAAAACGTAAAATAAGACTGTTTTTATAACACAAGCATTAGGGTATAAACAATTTTACCACACGAAATAAAAAACTAGAACTATTTAAGCCATCCTCTAGAAGAGTTGAGCTAAGGGTTCAAAAAAGCTCCTCTTCTTTTTATGTTGTTTATTTTTATTGTCAGGAAAATAAAAAGAAATAACAAACAGCCGCCTAACAGTTCAACAAAGCATAAAACCATCCAACCTTAAAGTCAGCCAACCAGCCAAACAACGATCTTACATTCATCTGTTTTATGTTTATGCCAAATAGTTGTTTTCCTAATACTTGTGTTGCAGTAATTTTTTCATTTATATCTTTTCTTTATTTTTTCCAGCCAAAAAAGAGAAAAACTTAATAGGATTCTTAAGCTCTGTACTCGAAATACGTTCACACGATGTGACCTTGTCACTTTGACATATCACAAATTTTATACATGCCGTGTAATTACTTTCAAACATTATATGTGTTTCTCCTATGTACTCTGTCGATATGACATCCTTTTACGTGCAGCATGATATGAAATTACACATGCGAAACTTGTATTCACTACATATGACAAATACACTTTGAGTGCCTACACTAATAAATGAATGTATTTGATGTTGTTAGTTAAAATGGTGAATTGCAATGCTAAAAGTAAATATGTATGAGTGAGTGCAAGAAGAAATAGTTCTTTTGGTGTATGGCATTTACCTTATTGCTGGTGCAAAAACTAATTTTCTTTTCTTGGTATTTTATGTCTTGGTTTTTTGTTTTTGGCACTCACGTTTAAATATACGGCTGCATGCAGCAATAATATTAATATAAAATGCAAAAATAAAAACAAAGTGAAAAAGCTTTTCAATGAAAATAAAATTTCCCATCTAGCAAATACAATATGTAGGTTAACTGGGGAAAAAATATGTGGCATTAAGTACTCGTATGAAATGTAAATAAGACGTTTCAGCGAAATAAAATGAAATTTTAGTTATTAAAAAAATTGGGGCTGAGTGCCGTTATTACAACTTGTGGAGCGATATTTCCTCGGGATCTCCCTCAAGCTTGACTTACAGCTACTAAGTGACGATTTTTTAATTTTTTTTTCGTAACTTTGTTAAGTAAATAATTGGGGGATTCACACTGTAGTCATAAGTCATAAAATAATAGCACGAAAAATATGACTAGCACGAAAAATATGCTGTTTCAAACATCGATCAGCTGATAAGATAACAACACATTTGTAATTAGCTGTTATCAAGGTAGAAGAAAATTAATGCAATTAAAGATGAATCGTCTAAAAACTCCATTTCTATTTAAAATTATTAAATTAGTCTTCTGGTGCACAAGAATATCTAAATTAATTTGTATGTATAAACTAAAACAGCTGCTGCCTTGATATGAGCTGAATAAATTATATTTTGCGGCGGCATACGGAAAAACGTTCAGTGGCTGTCAGCTACTTAAGTTAAGGCAAGAAAATTTTTTTACTTGTTTATATTTATTTTTTGCGATTTAGTACTCTTTTAATTTTTTTCATGTTATAAAAATGTGATTTAAGGTACAGACATATAGGTATGAATATTTTTTTTTGCCGTTTTTTGGTAGTGAATTATACATAAGTAACGGCGGCAAACATATACCATCGCCGTCTCGCCTAAAGATTTTCAGCCCTTCGGCTCAGATCTCTAGAGCTATTTTTAGACAAAACAAAGACATACCTGAAAGAGTGCTATTATTTTATGACTTTTTTTTGTATGCAGCACAACAACAACTTTTTTAAACCATTCTAATATATTATGACTTTATGACAATATGACTAAATAGCACACAGTGTGAATGCCCCAAATATATTTTTATGTCAAAGAAGATCCAAAGCGTTGAACCAGAGCCAAAAAATCAGAAAAATCAATTTTTGAACTGCAACCCCTTTTAATGGGTGTTGACGTAAGATATTATATGAAAACATAATGTAAATATTTAACAATTTGTATTACAAAAACAAACCGATTAGTTTAAAAAATACATGATCGAATAGCTGAATTTTTAGAACGTCAAGTCGGTGTTGAAATATGAGAGTAACAAACATTTTTTATATTCTACTATACTTTTATAGATTTAAGTAATATTAATGGCACTCATAATATTTATTTATTTCGTTTTACTTTCGAAATATGAGTACCAAGCGCAGACATTAGTTTGAATTTCTTGTTCAATTTCTCAACGACTGAGAAGAGAGCATTAGGGGAAGAAGTAAAAACTATTGGACAGCCATACAAAACTTTCGCAGATTAAAAAAAAAAGATCGGTCGAATATACTGGGTATTATCGTGTAGCGAAATAAAAAGTACAAAGTTATTACTAAATTAAAATTCAGAGTGCACCATTTCTTGCTAGCAAAGAAAAAAATACCAGCTTTACAAAAATGTTTATTCAAATTAATGATCACGCAGCTATAGCTTTAATATTTTCTAGTAAAATATTAAAAACAAACAAAATTTTAACATGATATCTATGTATTTTTAATTAAGTTATTAATACTTGAAGCACCAAATAAATATATTTCTAAAAAAACGAAACTCATTTCCTGTTGCTTTAAATTTTCTCTGAAAAACAAGTGATCTTCATATATTTTTTCTTTAGTAGTTAACTTTAGATTAATTCAGTGTTCTTCTAGACACAAAAAATTATTAAAATTCAATCAAGCAACAAATTATTTATTGTGCAGAAAAACGCAAAATGACCATTATCTGTAAAGCAATTTTATCTAGATCAACACATGCCTATTCGAACCGGACTAACCAACCGACCGTTCATTTAACCATCAAAACGGACCAGCCAAAATGCAAAAAAAAAGGAGTCTAAATTACATACATACATATAAATTATAATGCTTGTAGCTTTAAGCCAAAATTAAGGTAAAATAGATACTGACAAATCAATTAAATAAATGTTATACATTTTTTGTTTTGTCTATGCAGTTTTTGTCTTATTCTCATTTTTTTTTGAAGTTGTTAAATTTTTTTTTTTTATGAGAAACCAACAAACTATAATCAAGTAAGTTAAAACCCATAACATTTTCTGATGTTGTTGAAGTTTGTAAAGTGCTAAAGGGGTAGCACATTTAAGTAAGGACATGTAGATTTGGAATAGAAGAAATAGACAAACAAATTCTTTGCAGTTCGGTGAGTTGATGAGAGCAAAGATCAGGATCTTTTTCTGTGTATTATTCAGATGTAATGTCAATCAGTATGATTTCCTATGCTCAATGTTGCTGCCAATTTTGCTAAATACTAAAGTAAATTGTTTTGTTTGTTTAAAATGCCTGTTACCGTTTTCGATTGCTTTCGTTACCGTTTTTGTTTGTTTCAATATGATGCAACCTTTTTATTTTCTGTCACCTGGTCGTCTGCATTGCATTCATATCCTTTACAAATATTTATTACTTGAATGAAATATTTCTTAATTAATTTAAATCATTAGTAATAATTTTTCTTCTTGAGTGGATCAATAGGATTAGGTTAGTGGTATGCTCCCGTCAGATCAATCGGTGATCAATTGTCAGGCCATAGAATGTGATATTCATTATTATTGCGATTTAAAATTGCATTTCTAATGATTGATGATTTTAAATAAGAGCAATGTAAGTTCAGAACATGCTAGATTTTAAATCTGCAAAACTTCAACTACAAATTATGTGGCATAGGATAAGAATAACTAAAAAGAGAGACGAAAATATAAGTGAGGGTGAGAAAATCGTCAAATAAAAAGGAAGGACATACAAGATGATAACAACTAGTGGAAAGAGGTCATGAATAATAAAAGAGATTTTAAAATTAAGTAACAGAGATCTAAACCGGTTTGATTGCAAATCGAAATTCTAGAGGGTAGAAAGAGAAAATCCCTAAAAATTGTGTTTATTTCGGCATAAAATAATCATTTACTTCTTGTTATATTTTTAATACAAATTTATTAGTAACTTTTAATTAAAATATTATTGTAAACACAATATAGAGTAAATGTTGTTGTAAAATATATATAACTTAAAATAATTCAATATTAATTGATCAATGTGATCAACACATACTCCATTTAAGGCACGAAATTAGCATTAGGCAGCTGAAAGGCAACAGCATCAACACTTCTCGCCATTTTTTGTCATTGAGCAGAATATTTTCAATGAACATACTTTTCAGTAAACATACTACTACATACGGTTGCACGCTGAATTTTACTCAATTTGTGATGCAATTAATTATAATGGCCCAATATATCTCTGCTCATGGTTTTGTGCATGGCTGTGTTTTGTCCGTTAACAATCGCCAATAATCAATGATTTTATATTTAACTTTCACAATTCCTTTTGTGTTGAAATATTAATTGGGAAATTTATTTAGTTCTTGCATTATAAATTCAGCTTAATTAAGTATTTAATAGCCTAAATTTCCTACTTGTGCATTATTAATATTCAGCAAGAACGAAAAATTATCAGTAGATTCCAAGCAACAAACGAAAATTAACATTAAATTAATTTTTCAACAGAACAAATGTTTATATTCCCATTATCATCATCTCGTTTAAATTGGCCATCACCTGTCTTAATATCAAAAAACTTTAGGCTAGAAGAAAAATTGTAAAAAGATCAAGTCAACGTATTTGTTTAAGCTTGAAAGAAAAGAATGAAGAGAAAAAAGCATTAAAAATAAAGCTATAAAAACCAAACAAAGACAAGAACAAAAAGAAACTGTGTACAAGAAAAACTATGGAATAAAATGATCACCAGTGGAGAGGAAAATTGCATTCGTGAGTTGTTTTTTTCAGTCTACTATTAAATTTAACTCCCTAGTCTATATTGGTGTAGAGTTTTTTTCCACATAAAATACAAAATCAAGTGACTTGTGTTTTTATTACTGAAAAACAGCACGCATGTTACTTATAATTTTAGATGAATTTCTTAAACTTGTAAGCAAATAGTAGACCAAACTGCAGCTTAAAGGCAATAACCCGAATAGATTTTTAAATTTAAGTGCAAAAAAGAAAAGCAATTTAATTTTATTTCGTTTTATGGCTGCAAAAGCAAAACGTATAATTGCACGCATTTGTTTTTCGTTGTTCGTTTTTTTCTTCTTCTTATTTAATTTATATTGTATGTTTAACATGTCAGATTAAAAATAAAAACTGGCAGTTGTAATGGTTTCATATTGAGGCAAAAATATATGACTAAAAACAATTATCTGTTTTTGCATTTTAATAAACTAGATCTCCAGACTCCCACAGTGCTGAAATGGTGGATCATTTCAGTTTTATTTTTCAAGTTGCTCTTCGGTTCAACTTTACACATGTTTAACTTTGAAATGACGTTATATTAAAATATGACATTAAATTACGAGACTTCAAGCTCATGTTTGTAGATTTCCTAGTATAAAAATTTTTATTATTTGCAGTTAAATTAATATTAATTTGTGCTCCGAAGTCTTGTGGATTTTATAAGATTATTAAATATGCAAAACGCGTAAGGATTGGGTCATGATAATAATGATTCGCTATGGTTTGGACTTCTTGTTGGCAATGCTAATTTTATGTACACGATCAGCGCAACTATTTCATGAGAATGTTTCGTTGCTTCGTATTGCTCTGGCAAAAATTACAAAAATAAAAATAAAGGAAATGTCAATCATAATTTTTGCAATAAAAAACAATTTGCAACAAAGCCATTAAATAAACCGCATGAAAAATTATTGATCGTAAATAAACGACTTATTAAGAATTTCAAATTATACACAAATATTAGAACGAAACGCAAAATAAAATATATTTATATAAAAGAAAAATTCTTAGAATTTTTTTTTTATTTATTTCTTTTAAGTTCCATGTGTAGCATCGAGTTATTTGATTTTGCAGTGAAATTTGCTTTGGTCACAAGTATTTTATATGAAATAAAAAAGAAAAAAATGTCTTAAATAAAAAGCGAAATTAAAAATAAATAAATAAAGAGGAAAAAAACGTACGTTCTCTTTGACTTTAAAAACTATTTGGTTTGTTTTAAATTGCTCGTTAAATTTAATGTTTGAGATTCCTTTATAATAAGAAAAGTGGCCATTATAGTGGCATCATCATGCTTTTATTATTGGTTGCACGTGCACACAATACAGCTTTGAATCTTGAGAATAACAGCTTCTATAGGCGTTGACGTTATTTTTTATATAAAAGCAGTATTCAAAATACATAATGAAAATTTAGCAATTTTTCTTAATTTATTCGTGTACTACACATGCCTTGTATAGCCATCACCGAGAGTATACCTACTTACGTATACATTTTTGATCATAGCTTTTTATAATAGAGTGTAAAAATTACACTATCTTTAGAAGATGATAACCTATATTAAGTCCCATTGCCTATATCAAAACAGTAACGATATAAGCTCCTATTTAAAATTGGATAAATTTTATTTTTTAGTTATAAACCAAAATTTTTTATTAACAGTGGAATATTTAGACATATTTGAGATATATTAAATATATTTGAGACTGAAAAAAAAAACATATATATTTTTTTATAGTTAAAGCAGACCAGATTAGTCCTGATTTGCTTACCATGAATTCATATTTTAGTTTTTAAATAGCAACAAAGAAGTAATCTTGAATCTGTTTTTGAAATGTCGGAATTTTCGAGTTACATTTAAAACCCTAATTTTTTTCCATTAATAAGTCAATAACTTCGTCTAATGCGTTTCTAATTTCAGTTTTTTAAATGTTTTGAGAATATTGATACCTTTTGAATTATATATAAATTATTTAAGGTGCTTTGCGAAATTTTTATGCATTTCTCAGGCAAACATATTTTTGTATAATTATTTTTTTTCATATTTTCAAACTGTAGGGAAGTTTAACAACAGTTTTTTATATGAGAACTGCACCAAAAAGAGTTTTATTTAAAAAGTGTTGTGCATAAAACGTAAATTTTATTTCTAAAAATTCCTTAGAAATTTCTGAAATTGTTCAAATTATTTAGGTCTTAACTATTTAAAAATTGAGCTACTAAGGCCGTGTTTTTGAGATGTGGGTTAAGTTTAAACTTAGTTTAACGTAGTCTGAAGCTCAGATTTTTCTGGCGAAGTATAATTTTTTAAGTTACACATTTCAAGCAAAACTAAGCTGTCTCGTCAAAATTGGTAATGGCGGCCCAAATCTGTTTTCAGATTAATTAAGCCTAGTTTAAATGGGATCTCAAAAACACAACCTAACAATTTTTTTTCGATATTGTCTTTACAAATTCAACAATAATCTGTAATTATTTGACTGAATTCAAACGAAAATGTTTATCTAATAGTAAACAAAATTTTAAAGCGAAAGAGATACATGGAATATTGGGAATATTAATCGTCAGGGTTGGGGAATTTCGTACTAACCAAAAAGGTAATAACTTGAAAATATGAATGTGGGAACTTTTCATATTCAATTTTCGTTAAAACATTGGTTAAATAGTTGGTATTCCTACTAACTGGCACCACTTGAAACAGTGGAAAAATTGAACAAAGAACGCTGATGAGATGGCGTAGCGGCCTCGAAATCAGTACTGATCCGTTCTGCTGGTTTGATGATTATTGAAAAATATTCTTAATATTCCACTCTCAAAAAAATTAATAAATAGAGTGCAATCACGTTTATTTATTAAAAATAAAAAATAAATAAAAAATAATTTGCAGTTTCGCAGATTTGAACCTATAGCCTGTTGGGAAATTAACATCCTGTAATACAATTTACATAAATAACAGTTTCACTATTAAAATAGAAATTTATACATTAATTTAAAATTTTAAAATGTTCCTTGGCCTTTCAAACCTTATAGTTACATATTTCGAATTTTCAGTAAATGATACATTATACAAGGTTGGCAAACAGTTTTGGAAGAATGTCTAACATTTTTGCGATACTATTGAAACTCTATATAGAAACTTATAATCACAAAATACATAATAATCAGCCACATCGCAGAATTCAATTACGTTTGAAAACTGAACTGATTGCGTATTTTGGTTCCTCAGAAAACGATAAGCAAGACAATTTTTCGGAATAAATCAGTTTTAATGAACGTGATCAGTTGTTGAAATTGAAAAAAGGCTTCATTCCAAAAAATGCTTCCTTCTTCGTTTTCTAAGCCATCACATGACCAATGTGACATGACCGAATATTAGTTGTCTGATTACTTCTGCGTTGTATATATATATATATATATATATATATATATATATATATATATATGTATATATATATATATATATATATATATATATATATATATATATATATATGTGTATATATATATATATACATATATATACATATAATATAAATAAAAAACCTGGTGTAGCGTACATATATTATTAATTTCAACATGCAAATATTATTTTTACATATGTAAATTTCATATACACTTAAAAAAATTATTTACGAATATTGATTAAGTTACATAATTTGTCTGAAAAATTATATGTAATACTAAACGTCACATTTGAAAATACGCCAACAACAACAATTAGTCTCTATTCGCGATGTAACAATTCTAGAGCTATTAGTTTATATTATGTTGTTAAAATTATTATCTCTGCCACTTTTTTATTTCGATTTTTCAATTCAATATTTTCTATTGAAAATCGAGTTAATTTTATAACGTGCCCTTAAAAGTTATAAAAGACACAATTCGTTCCACATTATACCCGGTAGATAAAAATTTTATGGTATTGATATGTTTGTTAAATACTTGAAAAAAAAATACATACACATGCATTTAGAAGATAATAAATATCTTTGTATTAACAAATGTTTAAATTTTAATATTGCACTAAATTTTTTATATATTTTTCTTTGAAACTGCGGTTTGATTGCATAATTAGTAATTTATTATTTAAATTAGTTACTAGTACCGGTCACCAGTCTCACTTAATTATAGTCATAACAAACTACTGCCAATAGAAATTGCTGATAGCTTTCCAATATTTAGACTTAAACAAATATATAGCCTAATAATTAAAAAAGATAAACAAATATCACAAAATACTGCTAACCTATTATAATTTTTAACTAAATAAAAATATATTGACTTTAGCCAATATTTAATTGACCACTAAGCGCGCTTTTTTCTGACATCAATATGAAAGTAATTTAAATTTTTAATTTTTACAGTTTTGTACCAAACAATGAAATATGTATATGAGAATAAACAACAAATAAACAAAACTAAAGCACAATTCAATATTTATTTAATAACAATATACTCGTATGATGATAAACTACTGAAACTCATACTGGCTTCATGATTGATTTATTTGGTTAGATTTTTGGAAACTTCTCTTGTATAAAAGTACAGGCTAAAATAAATAAATATATCTATATTTTATGACAACGTCAATATGAAAGTGTAACAAAAATATTGAGTTGAAACTATTAAATGCTTGTATTAAAAATTTGGACTGATTTTATTCTTATTTGGTAAATATTTATTTACTTGAAATCAACCTAAATAAATAAAAATTACATTGTAATTTTTTTGTTTGCCTTTTTTTTTTATTTTGTTTCATATAAGAGATAACAATTTATAATTGAACATTTAAGTACCACTAAAAATAATAACAGCCATACAATTTCATTATGATCGTTGATATTTATCGTATATTGTTAATTCTTTTTTTTAATGTAATACATGTTTTCGCTGTTTTAGGGCTCTGTGTATATGTATATTATTTATGACTCAAATGAAGTTACATATATAAATTTTTATGGCTTCTGACAAAATTAGAAAGAGTATTTTCATATATTTCAATATCTAATGTCAGCTTTATATACACACATATAAAAAATCTTTTATCACATTACATTTTATGAGTGGAAATATGTTGTCACCTTTTTTGTTTTATTATTATTTTTCTAATTAACTGCAACAATATATTTAATTTATGGAATTTAATTTCTTTTGTTTATTTGATACATCAGCAGTCATATTACATGAGCTAATCTAATAATTAAGTTTGAACTTTTTTTTTGGAAATATGGGAAAATAGTCAGTACGGATAAAATTAAAAATTTAATGTTAAACAACAAATACCCAAATACATATGTAACATTTTCACTAGATTTCGTTTGTTGTTCTTACTAGATACATTTGAGCGTACACTGAACAAATCACATAGATAATTTGCTTCCTTAAATTAAGGAAATATTCCTCAAAAGAAAAAAAAAAGAATAAGCATCATAATATAATAAGAAGACCGATAATTAAACATATTTTAATAATTTCCACAAAAAAAGAATATATCAGTCAATTAGTCGAATTGTTGGCAGCACTGTAAAATATCTTGTTGTTTTCTTTTCTAAAAAATAATGCTACATTTTTTGCACTTTTCAAAGGCAAATGGTAACATTATGGCATTTTAAAATAGTGAATTTATTGGAAATTGATCTACCATCCCTCATGAAAATGTGCTTTACTTTAAAATTGTGCCTAATTGTATTTTTTTAGAATAAAAACAGACAAAATGTTACATATTTTCCAGAAAAGAAATCGCCATTAATCAATATAACTAATGAAACCCTACAAATTTTGAAAACAGATGAGATTATTAAATACAAATTTTCTTTATCTTGCCTGCAAAAAAACGACAACAAACATTGGCGGCAATTAAAACCTAAATTTTCCGCCTTATAATCTAGTGCCTTATAGAGGCGGTTACAATAACATAAAAAATATTGAAAGCGATATATGAACAAATATAATCTGTTTCGAATTGTCACTCGTAAACTGCAAAAAAGACATGTTAAATTAAAAAAATATATAAATGCCTGCCATATTAGTAGGTATGTATGTATATCTGTTAATAAATATTTTGTACTTATTTTGATTAGTAAATATGTTAATGAGCAGTCGTACAAAAAAAATTTAATTATACATAAAAATGTCATCACTTGATTAAAAATTTTAACTGCAACATAAAATGAAATGTTGAACAGTCATAAAAACCTGCAAAATGTTTAGTAGTGAAACTGTGAACACACTCATATTATACATTAATGTATGTAGGTACGTATGGATGTATGTTATCTATATGAATATCGATGGTCACAAATAGAAAGGCCCTAACTCAAATAATTGATTCTGATCTTATAATTTAATTGTAAAATCATTATTTTTAATACAATTGCCTTAAATTTTTGAGACTAGCAGCATATGTGCGAAATGTATTGGATTTACTGAAAATGTCAATTTCGTAAAATTAAGTATTAAGGCCTTTCTACTTGTGACTATCCATATACTGTTTTCACTTAAAATATTCTCCATCTGATATACTGTTTTAAAACCATGTAAAACTTTGTCGTTTTAGTATGTACTTTTTTTTTCTTAGTCATTATTATGCCGATTTTTATGATGGCAGTTATAACCCCAAAATGTTGCTAAAGTCACGTGCAGATCATAATCTTTTACATGTTCATACTACATGCCTACTTCATAAATAGATGTTTTTATTTTGTATATTTTTAAGCAGCACTTATTTACAGCAGCATATATGTATGTTTGTTTGTACGTACATATGTATGTCCCCTACATAGTATGTGTGCTTGTTTATTTGTAACATTTTATGCCCTCAAGATTCAGTTTTACTTTTACTTCTTTTTTCGTTAAACAAGAAAACTCTTTAAAATTCATAATAATTTTTTTTTTTGCGCTCTCAACTCGTTAATTCTTGCTGCAACGAAAGACATTTTATTTTAATCCTTCTATTCAAATGTCAGTCTTTTGTCTACTGAGCAGTACACAAGGAGACATCTATCTATATGTACGTGTGTGTAGTATAGACTTGTGTTAGTTTTGAAAAAACCTACCTTTTGATAGCAACTTTGGCGGCATCTAAATAGATCCTTCGATCCAACTGCCTGAGCAGATATAAATCCAAATAAAGTAATGGCGGTAAATGCCATGAGATGGGTATTGATATTTTTACTACACAACATTTTGTTTAGTTTTGTAACAATTTTTTTTTTATAAATTTATTATTATTTCCAATAAAAACTATTTACTGCTGTACACAAATTATTTTTCAGTAGAAATTTTCTTATATTCATAAGTTTTTCTTCACTTTTTCGGTATTAATTCTCATGTGTATGTTTTATTTTGTAAATTTTTAAAACAGTTGCCAGTTGCACGCACGCCAATAATATACATACAAATATTTCTATCACAATTATTTTGTTAAAATTTCGTTTTCCGACAATCGATCAACAACAAAAAAATTCTGATTCACCGTTCCCACGTCATTTATCCGCAAAGTCTTATTGAATACTAAATTTTTGTATCGTTAAAACAAAACATTTTAACATTATGTTGAATTTGTTTTTCTTTGATACACTTTAACAAATTTGTTTTATATCAAACATCAAACTTTTTAACTAAAAGATACACACAACATCAAACTATCTGCAACCTATCACAAAATTTGTGAAATTGCATGCAGTCAGTCAGTACTGGTACAGTAATTAAGAAATTGAAAAGATACACAATATGTTGAAGCCTAGCGCTGTTTGAGATACTAAAGAGTTGCAAGTGAATTTGTTGCAAAGAAATAAATTATGTTGTAATGAGACAAAGAAGCAATAATGGTTATCTTGAAAATCCATAAAGTAAAATAGAAAAACATTTCGGTTAACTGATTTTAAGTACAACAGGCAGAAGAAAAGATATACAGGTTCGTTCAAACATGAAGCGTTAAAAGTTTGAAGTGGTGAGATATTAAGAGCATGCATAAAATAATAAACTGAAACTTACGAATATAAATAAGCGTTAGCATTTGAATAAGAAAACTAAAATTGTAAATAAGTCATAAAGTGTATTAATGTAAAAAATAATTAGCTGAATATTTTTCTGGCAAAATAGATATAATTTATCAAATTCTTTAATCTCATGTCCTAAGCTATTAATGCCTTAAAACTGAATATGATATCCATCATATGTTAAGATAGCTGAATCCCTCTCTCTCTCTTTCTCTCTGTATAACTCCAATTCACTCCATAGTTTATTTTAAAATTATGGCGGCCCCCAAACGTCAATTGACTTGCATTCGAAGGGGGTACAATATATTATAACGCCGTTATATCATATGAAAACGATGTCGACAACCATTAGAAAAATGGGCAAATGAACCAAGTCCGAACATAAACTTGTAAGACAGATTGATAGCTCTTTCTCCAAGCATAGATACAAACAGGTCATCGGGTTCAATGTACATATAGTAAAAGACACAAATTGTGTATATCATATCAAAATCTATACATGAATATTATTAGATTTTATTATATTACATACATACTTATTTGTATATAAAAATGTACCTACTATATAATATCTCTATATACATATATGTATATTTCATACCGATTAATTAGACTACGCAGTTTGACTGATCCAAACTCTTGAATACGAATTTCACTCGAGCAAGTCGTGAATGCACTCGTGATATTTTTCATTTTTGCAGTAATTGTACTTAAATTGTAGATTTTTTAAATTTAAAGTTGTAACATGTTGCATTTGGGGTTGCTTTAAAGATTTCTTTTTTTTAAATATAACAAAATAAAAAATAAAGCACGTGTAATTGTACATGAATCTTAAGTAATACGCAAGCGTTAAAAAATGTAAATAGAACAACTTTTAAGATGGAAGTAATTACAAGCACCTAAAATGTGAAATAAAACAAAAGAACTGAAAAAGAAATAAACACAAATCAAGTCTTTGTTGTATGAATGCATATGTATGTGCATCTGTGTGTTTACAGAAATGTCGTCTGCTAAACAACATCATACTGTGAGTTAACAAAGAGTATCTTGCCAACATGTATGATCAACACTACGTATATAAAAAATCTGCAAAGCAACACAAAGTTGTAAGCGCTTCAATAGAGTTGGCCGAAAAACAGAATCTTTTGTGGAGATGCATAAAACAGACAGAAAAATGCTTTGCAGCCAAGTAAAAATTTTTCCAACGTTACGGAATCTGTTTTACATATAAGTTTTGTTGCAAGTTTGATGCCTATACAATAAGCACAATGTGTGCACATGTTTTAATCCAACATTGAATGCAAAAGTCATATAGAGATACATGTATGGATGTATGTACATCGCTAGATAAATGCATGATACCTAAAGGAGTTTGTTGGTATCCAATGCTGCTTTATATTACATCAGACGCAACTCACGCAGATGGTATGAAGTGTTGCCATAACTAAAAACTGTTGTATAACTGAATATACATACAAATACATTCTGTCCCCCTTATTCAAAAAAATATGGGAGTCTAATAACAGCGTAATAAAACAAAATTTCATATGAAATTTGCTCTATTACACTCTTATAAGCCTCTCAAAATTTGTATGAATAAGGGGGTATATGTCTATGCAGATAGTTGATGACAAAATAACACTAAAGGAAAGGGAACACGTTACAAGAAAGTCGTGTGGGTTTGGAGGTTGGTTCTCAGGCACTACTAATTAGATTATTTTAAACTCTCAAAATCTCTAATAAGTTCTATTAATTCTACTAAAAGGCTGCTTGCATTAGTGTTGATAGTTTCTCTATTGTCACGTTATCAAACGATTCATCTTGACAAATTTCCTACACTATTGTATAAAAGTTAATAATTCTCTCGAGGTCAATTGTAGTAGCAGAATCTTTATTAGGATCTTTAATAGCCCCTTCCAAAAGTTTTAAGACCTTAACAACAAATAAATTTTGTATATGAGATAAACAACTAATTATGCACATAAAAGAGATGATAAAATTCATATTATTTATTGCGGTTAATCTGCCAAAATTAACAGGTTTAAACATTAAAATATTGGGCTTATGAATTTCTTAGCAATATAGTACATTGGCAAGGATTATGCGTAGGCTTTCTTTGTTTGTTTATAAAACGGCAGCACTGGTTAAATGTGTGAAAGATCGGGTTGCATAAACACCAGTTAACTTCAACATGCTCACAACAATGCAACTTCGAATTACCTAAAAGGGGAAATTAATATCTGAAACATCTATTACAACTTGTTGGATGACGAACATCTTCACTCTTTTCAAACATGTTTGAAGTCAAACCCAAAATCTTTTCTGGAAGTAATTTTTAATTGTTTTCCAAAAGTTTGAAGGTCATTAAAATCAGTATTTCAAATGTATCTGTAATATGTTTGCCAAAAATAATATCAATTAATATAGTCTGCTATAATACTTAATATTATCTAAAAAGAAATCTCTATATAACTGAGACACACAGGATGACATCAAGAAATGCAAACAAATGCACTTGTATTAGACACATTTCTTTTTAATTTTTACCATTTCTAATGTCTTTAAGAGTAGTAAAAACAACAACAGGAAAAATATATTTTGTGCAATTGTTTTTAATGTGTTTTTAAGAAAGCCAAACAAGGCGGTTTCTATACCTATTTTATTTTTCAAATCCATCAATTGAGGATTCAGACAGAACTAAAACTCACCAAATTTGGTATAAAGACCTTAAGGCATGTCCCAAAAAAGCAACAACAATAAAAAACTACCTGCTTGTCTTAATAGACAAAGTTATTGTTAAGAGAAAAACCAAAAAGATACTCATTAATCCATATTCATTTTATTGTAATCTATTGGCAGTCAAATTCAAGGAATTCTTTTGGCCTTTTCACATTAATTATTTATTTGCAACTCTATTGGTCTCATAGCAGAATTTTATGTAACTACCATTTTAAGAAAGATGTTCACAGAGAAATATATGTACTCACTGCCATATTAAGAAAATATAATGTAGACTTAAACATGGCCTAAAATGTTTGTTTGAATTAAAATAATTTTCTTTTTAAGATAAGAATCTTTTATTCAGACACATGCTCAAATCTGCGATTTGCAAATGATTTTTTTATAGAATTTTTCATCAAATTCAAGTTATTTTATTAAGATTGGAATATTTAGAATATTTTTATAATCATCAAATCAGGAAAACAGATCTGTACTGATTTCGAGGCCGCTATGCCATTATCTCATGAGCGTTCTTTGTTCAACTTATCCCACTTATCACGTGGTACTAGTCATTAGGAACATCAACTATTTAACCGATACTCTTTAATAGTACCTTCCCATGTACGTGATTTCGGCCAAATTATTTCATTTGCAGAAATGAAGCAACTTGATTTCTCATATATTTTTCATATCAGCAAATTATGGCAAATGACTAATTTGCTCCAAATTATTTCTAAATTTGTCTGTGCAACACTGCGCGGCTGCTCTTCTTTCAAGTGCAACCTTGGGACATCTATTAATGGTGACTTACAAATGTAAAAAAGTGACATTTAAGTACGAGTAAAATGGCGCTGATTTTATTTCTTGAATATACATAATTTAAAAAAAACTCAATTTTATTTTGCATTTTTATAGCTTTTCCTTTTATTTTGCCATTTCAAGTTAATAATGAACAAGATTTTTGCTCTTTTCTTATGTTAAAAAATAAACAAACCATGTAAAAGGCATATTTATTTCGAAAATTCGAACACAAAATTACCTATAACATAATGGAAACAATTCGACATAATTTCCTCAAATCAATTTAATTTGTCATAGTGGAAACGTACTATAAGAAAATAGAATATAAGAAATTCTTATATTCATTTCTAAGTTTACTCAGTTCTATTTCGCACGAAATTCCCCAAACCTGACGGTTACTATTCCAAATATTCCATTCTCTCTTTGCTTTTTCCAGCGCCATCTACTTACTGCTGAGATCAAAAGGTTTCTGTTATATATGTCCAGGCAATTGAAGTATTTACTTTATTAAACAATAAACAATGAACATGTAAACAGGACGCGTATCCTCGTTTTTGTTAAACATTAATGTAATTTTTATTTTTCAAACTTATTAATTCTATTAAGATAATTTTCTTTATTTCAAAAAAATTTCAAAAAGAAACTTGATGGAAAATCGTTTTCTTGCAACTATGAAACACTATTGTCTGATTTCACTAATCAAAGGTTTACTTATCTTTAAAAATAGTTAGTTTCATATTCAGTGGGGGTTACAGTGTAATTCGATTCGAAAAGAAAACTGTTCGAATATGTATGATATGTCGAAATGTAACTCGTTTTGAAAGCAATTGTTATCAAATCGAAATACACAGTAACTCCCAGCTAAATAAGTGTTTTCAGAGTTTCTTACACTTTCAAATTTTAATTAGATGCAAATATAAAAAAATAATATAAAATTATACTGAATATGTCGAAAAATGCCAGCGAAAGCTTCAGAAAAATTTAAATATATCAGATTTATTAGCACCATAATATGCAAAGAAAATAGCATTAACAAATGAAATTGGTCATAAAATAAAAACCAAAAAATTTTTTTTCGCATAAGTATATTAAATATCATTAAATAATTTTAAGTAATCCAATATTTATATAGGTACATTTTTTATCTAAAAAATATAGTTATAAAAATAAAAGGAAATCCAAAAAATAAAAAAAAGTAATTTATCATTCAAAGGACTAAAAATATATTAACTCTATAAGGAATTTTATTGTCATAATTGGCAAAATGTCTAAAAAATGGCACTAATTAGTCATACACAAAAATAACGTTTTATAAAACTAATCAATTCAGCATAATTCCAAAATTCCTGTCTTCTTTACTTTTTATTTTTATCACATTTGCAGCATAACGAATTGATTAGACATGCTTTTCTAACGCTGCTAACAACTGTTCCATAGTGTGCGCCGTTTGCAAAATAGAAATGTTTGCTGGATGCTTATTCCGCTTAAATATCCTCTAAATTTGTCGAAATATGCGCTGTGACAAATTTAAATTAGATTTCTAATAATGCGAAATGTTTGAAAAGCAAATTGTAGCTAATATTTTGTAAGATTAATATCCACCAACAAAACGAAAGAAATGAAAGAGAGATGTCGAAAAAATCATTTAAAAAATTTAACTACAACACAAAAGTGGGAAAACGAGTGTAAAAATAAAGCACGCTCGCTATACAGCCGTAACCAATGTAAACGGTTTAGGTTAGAAACGTACGCATAAAGATTTATTTAAATGAATGTTCTGATATGTGTAACGAATTCCATACGTGTGCAGTCTTCAATTGAATTGCCTGGATGTCTGCATGTTAAACTGTGTATGCTGTTTAGGCCTCATATGACGACTGGCATACTCTGCTAAGGTTTATTCTACTGCAACATACAATGATTTCACCTCATGATTCTATGTACTCGTATTAGAAGCAGCATTTTTCTGATATGTTATACAGGCGATTTAAATTGATTTTAAGGTATTTCATTTGTACACCTTTAGCTAGATGCTCGTATTTATATAAAAGTCAAATTAAAATGGAAGGAAAAAAAGCCATCAATTTATTTATGAACTAAAATGCTTCTTTAAATGCCTTCCAACGCACATGTTTGCTGATAAGGCCGGCAAACAGTACGTAGAGCAGAACTGCTGCTGATTGTTGATGTTCATTTGCAGAGGCAATTTATTAAAATGGGATTTAGTTCATTTCATTTTTGAAACATTACATTAATTCGAAATGGATTATAAAGCAGAATTAAGTTTTTAATGTGTATTAAAAATTATAATGCACAGGTAGCAAATAAATGTAATGCCGCTCAACCAACTCGAACTGCAAGCCAATGAAAGTGGTGCTGCTGATAGTGCAGTTAGTACTCGTATGTTATAGTCAAATGTGCATATGGACATGTGTACATATGTATGTATGTATGTATGTATGTACGTGTATATGGTTGTGCCTGTCAGTGGTAGAGGCACTATGTTGAGCTTCCATTATGATTGTGCTATTGTAAGCAATATTTCTCACTCTAGGTGGCATGATTAATCTGTATTCTCCATATACTTAACAGCAACAACTACAATGGAAACAACAATAGCAGCAGCAGCACTACCAAAACAACTACGGCTAAATGATTTAAAGTTGATTCCACTCGGCATAAATTTATTAATATCTGACCGTAGTAGAGGGATTTGGTATTGAACTTTTTTTGTTCATTTTTTTGTTTGGCTTTTGTGTTTCCCTGTGCGCTGTACAGTCTTTTATAACTGTATTTGGTTTAAAAAAAATAAAAATCTTTTTATTTTTGTACTTTTAGCCAATATCGGTAATTAAAAACATGCCACAAGCGAACATCACCGCACACTTTATGCTTAAAATCCTATTAACTGGAAATTTATATCCCTGTTCAAATAACAACAGAACATTAAAAATCACAACATTTTCTGCATTATCAAATATTCTTCAATACACGGCAGAAATAAATAATTTGTATTCTATTAAGTTGATAAGGTGAATGTAACCAACTACACATCTGAAGTTTATAGCAATAGAGTTGTTGGTAGTTTGAATTATAGTTTGAATTATAGTTTGTGTGTATTTAATACCCTTTTGGAAGTATACTGGTTTGAATTTTTAGCCTTGTTATTTCATTCATATGTTTTCCTACTTTGGTCCCATGTTTTTCCTCCGCCAGTGTCAAATTGATTTTCGTACTGACATTGCGGTGCTAGGAAAGTTATTCAAAGCGGACATGCCTCTTCAGCTTTGCCATAATTTTAGGCCAAAAAGTTTTTAATGCTGGAAGGCACAATTTGATAGGAAGACATACAAAAATAAGATCGCAGTTGCTCTTTATTTTCTGGACTCTCTTGTAAACGTTCAGCAATCTAACAGCCATACCTAAATGCGGGCGGAAAGCGGAACGTTTTTTTCCGCTAAGCTTTAACGCTGAAATGCCATACCTAAACAAAAGCGGCAGCGTTATGTAAAAAAACAATAAAAACAGGGTTATCAAACAAACAAATTAAACAACCCTGATTATTTTAACAGCTGGACGGACGACATTTTTGATTTTGTTATTGCAATTGTAAATATTTTCATATTGTAAATATTTTCTTATCATCATTTTCTAATACGAAGTGCACAAAATTTTGTCTGTTATTATATATTTCACTTTTGTAAATCTTTGCTCTTTTTCTCTGGTTACAATTCTCTTCTTTTGCAACCAACTTCATTAGAAAACGCTCTGTCAAAATCGGATTTTCCAATAGCAAAGCGTTGCCGCCGCGTTATTTCGGTATGCTCCATACAAAATGTATGGACATGAGAACTTTTGACAGCTAAAAAACGCTTGCCGCCCGTATTTAGGGATGGCAGTAAGAGTATTTTCTGCATCTTTGTAGTTCAAAATTAAAATAAATTATTATTGAGATACTGAATAAAAAATTCTTAACTTAATAATATAGTTCACAAAATTAAAAACCGTCAGTATTATTGGTTGACCGATATAAAAATATTTGTTAAAAGTACAACTCTATCATAGACTATAAATATATTAATAGAATATCAACTATCTAACCAAAAATTTTAATATAACCCAGTGAACAAAACTTAAATCATTTGCAGGGAATTACATTTTCTCTACTTCCAAATTTTAAAAAAGTGTATATTCGACTTATCAGGAAATAATGTTAGCAATATCTTAATTAATTAAGAAGTTATTTTACGTGCAGAAAATTCGAAGATTTTTCGTATTTATTATCATATTATTTATAAAAAATTTAACTGATTAAAAATTTAATGAGAGAGGATTATATAAAATAGATTGATAAATGTAAATTATTAAATATTAGTTGTATTGGACTTATCTATAATAACATACAAAAATCAGATTTACTTGACATCAAGAACACGACTTCCGGATCACTAACTCAAAATCTTATTTACTTCCTTGGAAGCTCTTGTTTTTTACAGCCAAACAAAGTATTTTAAAAAATTAATGCGGCTCAACAAAATTTAAAAACATTGACATATTTTTAAAAGAATTTCAATGAATTTATAGTATAAAACTTATCAATCAATCATTCAGCTGGTCACGTTATTATAAACATTAATCATTATTGATCTGGTTGTGTTTTTTGCATGCAGTTGTTTTTGGTTGATATTTTTTCTGTTTTTGTTTAATGCAATTAAACTTCAATGTCTAAATGATTTTAAACATGGTGTAATTACAATCGTGCATACATACTCGTACATATAAACTTTCACGCATTCATGAACAACTTTTTGCCCGTTTATTTCCTATTTGTTTTTTTTGTTTTTTGCAAACTTATTAATTAATTATGATTTGTGAGATATTAAAATTCTATAAGCATTATTTTATACAGTCACATAGATGCAGTCATACCCACGTACATTTAAACACATGCAAAACAAATACGTACTCATGCCTGTATTTGTGCAAGAGTATAATTATACAATAGTTTATTGATCATAATTATGTTTGTTAGTAAAATGGATAATAAGCAGATTTATACGATTAATTAATTGCATTTTTTGTAAAAATAAAATATACGTATATATTTAATTTCTTTTTACTTGAATTTTTTTATGTTTCAGTAAATGAATAAACATAAGCATATAAATAAATGTATGTGCGTGTGTGGACACATGTAATTGCTTTATTTATAAATTTCAACCATTAACACACCTGGGTAAATGGTAACTGCGTACAAAAAAAAGTATTTATTTCACAGGATTCTGATCAGGTTAATTAAATTTGTAGGCATAGATAATACAAACAAGTACGAGTATGTGTGAAACTGATTATTGTTTGTGAAGGCGTTTTTAATGTTGTGTAGTTGCGGTCAAAGCGTTTTATATTTATAATGAAATTAAGGTAAATATTATGATGAACATTTCTGCCAACCAAAGTTTATTCTGTCTAGCCAAAGTTGATTACGAAAATCAGGACAAGGTTTACACGCGTTATCAAATAATCAATATTCAATATAAATACTTACTTTTTTACGAACTGTTTTATGGTAAAGGATCATTTTTTTAAAAGCTTTTGGATTTGATTAAAAAGCACATAAAATTTGGAGAAATGTATGAAATCTTTATTTAGAACGATCTGTATAATTTAATGTTTAAAAATGATTTAATGTAAATATTGACCGCAGCTACTCTGCCAATGGTTCATGTGCTGAGTACAAGTTGGAATACTCTGTTCAACATATAGGCCGATATTTCAAGAATAAATTCTTCAATATTGGCTTAACATAGACTCACAAAGAATAATATAAAAGCGTTAAGTCGCACGATCTAGGCGACCAAATGACTCGCTCCACATGTGAAATAAACTGTTGACTAAAATCGCATCTCAACTGAAACCACATGTCAGCCAAGTCCAGTTCTTCCTATTTGGGCAAATAAAAATTTGTAACCGACGCGCAGTAACACTCGTCATTCACAGTGACGTTCCTGCCATTGTCGTCTTTGAAAAAGATGCCACCGTTCCATGTCCACTCTAAACAGTGCCTTTTACGAGATGCTTATCCAAGTATCTATTCAGAAATGCACTTCAACTATAATCACAAGAAGTACACGATACTCTTTCTGAACCGAACATGAATTTTTATAATAAATTTCATGGTTTAATTATAGACCAAACTGAACATGTTTCACTTTAATATATTACAGGGAAACAGCTGATTCACCAAAAACAGTATTGCCAAATAGAATGTTGCTGAAAAAAATTTGTCTTTTGCTACGAATTTGCTAGAATAAGCTTTTTGGGCATTCCATTTGAATAATATTACATTGAAAGGGAAACGAAAGACCGCAGATCACTATGTGAGTTGTTTTTGTTAAAAATAAAATATATTTAAAAAAATTTTATAACGAATATTCTTGTTATATTTTGATGAAGTTCTTCTTCCAAATTGGTTTGTGAAACAAAATGCTATTGGAAATTCAAAGCTAAATATGAAGGTATAAAAAATTTGGTTTATGTTTCAAAAGAAATCTTTATTTAATTGTGCTGTTTTACTCTAGTTAAAATTTTTTTAAAATTCTTAGAGATACAATTAGGGGTTTCTAACTTTGCTTTTTCATATTCTTAGTTTGAAAAATAAACAACATTTCCTAATAATGAATTTAATTTTTATGTTTTATTTTATTACAGATCTTTTTTCCAAGTGTTAACCTCTTTTTTCTTCTGCTTTAAGTTCACACTTAATTTTACAAATAAGGCCATTTCATTATTGCTGATGATAAAATTAATAAAATTTTAATTTCCACATTGTTTTTTAAATACATATCGTTGTATGGTTTTTTCTCACGCACTACTGAAATAAAGCATGTTCGCCGTCGGCCTTTTGCGTGGAAGAGTACGAGACCTTTTTTATTTTGAAAATTAACAAACCAATAAATTATTTCCTTTTATTGTTTGCTTGCTTTGTTTGCAAGTTGGTTTTAGTTTTCATTCGATATATTTCTTTGTCTAGTTATTTATTAGTATTCTGCCATCTTAATTGAACCCTTAAATATGGCTGCTTGCATTAACTTCCTTTGGCACTTTCAATAACTCTTGCGCAAAAATACGAAAAAAAAAATAAAAAACAACTTTTATACTCAACAGTATGTCATATGGTGTGGATATTTATTTATTCAATGTGTGGATTTTTTTTATATAAAATTAAATAATACAAATGGTACAAATAAGGTTCTGGTGACATTAATAAGGGCAAATTATGACAGAAGACATTGTAGTAGGGATATATTTTCCTTGAATTACAAACGACTTATCAAAAGTCGTAACTCTTTTTTTTTGTGTGTTCTCTTTGTTTGGCGTCTTTTTCATTTATACTATATGAAACTTAAAACTCCCTACTTATGGATTGGTGCGGTTGCTTTAAAGAACACTGTTTTTTCTGATTGATTTGTTTGTTTGTATGTATGCACATATGTTTGCATGTATACAGGGGCCCATATAAATGTGCAATTTAAGTTTGTAAGTAGTTTAAAGGCGTGGTTATGCACCCTCCCTGTTTCATTTTCCAAAGGTATTGTTGCATTCTAAACTTATTAAATTGCATGTCGCAATGGAATTGTTCATAAAAAACCAGCAACAAAAAAAATTAAAAGAAATGTGTGTATATTTGCAAATTCATTTCCGTTTTTTCTGTTGAAAAACAATAAAATGAAAAATAAAACAAAGAAAAAAACATAAAACATCTCAAATTTAAATATTTTACGCTTGAATCAATTTATTCAGTCACGTATAGTATACGAATTTAAAAGAAATACTTTTATCTATGAACTTCAGACACACCCTACATAAAACTGCTAAAATTAAATATCACAATAATACGAATAATTGACCTATTTGCCTAAATATATCAATATAGTCGTACAGAATACATATATATATATATACATATATATATATATATATATATATATATATATATATATATATATATGTATATCTATTACGAGAGCAGTACTAAACCACTTTTAATACGTTATAAACTTTAAATGTCTTTTAAAAAAGTTACTGAGGTTTGTCATGAAACCACTTATAATTTAAAAATGAACTAAAATGCTTATTCTATTAATAAAAAACCCAAGCACAAAAAGTTTAGTAACAAATGAAAAGATGGCTTGGATTTGTTATGGACAATTTTGCTTTCGAGTTAAAATTGCTATTTTATTACCACCACTTTCATCTAAAGTATTTCGTATTTGCACACACCTGCTAAACGAATTAAAAAAAAAAACAACTGAATAAAATAATCATCAAAGATAGTAAAACTTGATTGAACGCCATTTTTTAAAAAGAAGTTACTAAAAAAAGAACATGCGAGTATATAAAAAACATACTTTTAAAACTTTGTTACTTAACAACTTAACAAAAAATTGTTCTGCTAAGGAATTTAATATTTCAGCCGTTAAATTAAAAATACAATTTCGAAAGCTCTTGCAACTGCTTTTGCCTTATTGAGTCGGCTGAGCATGAAAACACATACAAAAAAATATTCATGCAACTCTAATGTACCTAATAATGCATCTACATCTGCAGGAAATCTAATAAATTTCGGTTGAAATTTCTATCAAAATCTATGCACATGTATTGAGATTTAATTGCAATACCAGTAAAATTTGCCTGAAGATTTTTCCCCTTGATATGGCAAATGTTCCTTTAAATTCATCTCAACTACGTTGACTATTTGTTAAGAAAATTTCTTATACATCGAGTTATTTGTACTAAAATTATTTTACAAAGTAAATTATCGAAATATCGGTGCGTAGATGCCGGCCGGGTGACTGGGCCATATGTCAGCGATCTTGTTAGTCCTCATTTTATCAGTTACTGTGACTGACTGTATGCGACTTATGAAGTAGCAACGTAATTAACAACGAGAAATTCTTCATCGTATTATTTTATCGTACATTTTACCAGTTAGATTTGGCTAGAAATTTACTGGATTTCAAGTATCTGTAAATGCACTACAAGAATTTTTTTTAAGGGGATCAACTCTACTAAACTGTATAGTGCATTGCGCTGGGGCTAAAATGGAGGGGAAAGTATTGAGGAGATAGATGAGAAAAGATGATAAGATAGAGATTTTTTTTGTAGTTATTTTTCTCTTTTACTTCGCCGGCTAATTATTTGCTACATGGCCGCTGTTACTATACTCTGCTCTTAGCACATGACAGTGTCAATCGCTGATGTTCAGTGACCAGCACTATGATTTCATCATTGAAATAGGCCAGCAGCAACTAACAGAACCATGCACTAGAGCTGATAAGAAGAATTCGACACATTTTTATAACTGAGCGCGGATACGAACTCGGGACTTTCCGTTTGATAGTCTAGTGTTAACAACTTCAGTCAACAGCGGTATCAAATATAAGGCAACGGGAAATAATAAGACTGTCTAAAAATTGGAGATTCATATGAATGATTTTAATACATAATATTTTATGCTTCATCTTAGTTATATATCACATACATTACATATACTAGTAATTCTCATTACTTGTCTGACAATTTAGGAATGTATAAGAATAAGAGTGTAAATATGCTGTTTAAAAATGACCTTCTTAATCCGAAGTAAACAAATATTTTAGATATATAAACTATCACATCATCGTAATCTTTCCAAAAATTTCGCCCATTTTATAATCATATGTTATAAACAACATATCAGTTACTTCGATCACTTTTTATAACATGGATAGATATAATAAATTCCTAGTATTACCACAATTTCCTTATTTGTAACTTTCACTAAGAAGTGCTCATTTCCATAAGAGAACTTGTGTCTTTTTTTTAAACAAGCTAAGAAATCATAGTGAACAATATACATACATTTTGTTAAACGTGCCAGTTTTCTTTGCAAATTTAAAATCATAAAATGTTTGAATTAGTTTTATAGCTGCATTAATATTTAACCAGCTAATGACTAATAAAAAATTGCCATTGTAAACAGAACCCTTTTCTTTCTATTATAACACACAAAACTAATGCAGGTGAGTTAGTAGAGATAATATCATGAATTAATCTTTAATCACGAACATGCACATGAGAGGAAAAGTGGAACAATAAATAATTGTTTGATTTATTACTTGCTTTCGCTCTATTTAATAGTAATTGATTTTTTTCATGAAAAATTAATTAGAATCAACAAGAACATTTTTTAAATAAAGATCAGGGCTAAGGGGATGGCAATTACTCATGTAACACATTATGCCGAAGGTATGGAAAAAATGGTATAGATAGAGAGTGATGAAGGGTAACTAGCCAGTGAAAAAAATGAGAGGTTATTTTTGGGGAACTACTTTTGCTCTAGTTCCAAAGTATCCACAAGTGTGTATACGGCTCATCAGGAAGTGATTATTAACAATACCAAGTTATTGGAAAAGTGGAAATTATTTGTAGTTTTCACAAGTATTATATTTTTATTTGTAAAAAGTATTTCTGGTTATAAAAAATATGAATTCTTATGTACATGATGATTTGAAATATTGAAATGCAGGTGTAGTAATGTATTATGTATTTGTGTAGGTCAGGCTGTTTCGTTACGTGTAATTGTATTATCAACAGTGTATTTTATAATGTTAATTATTTTAATGGGTGCTATTGGCTGAAGTAGTAGAACACGAGACTATGAAGCGGAAGGTCCTGAGTTCGAGCCCGCGCTGAGTAATGAAATATTGTGTTGAATTCTTCTGATCAGCATTAGTGCGTGGTTGTGTTAGTTGTTGCCACTGAACATAATTGGCAGCGATTGACGCTATCATGTACTAAAAGCAGAGTAACAGCACCCACCTTCGTCGGCCCTGTAGCAAAAATTAGCCGGCGAAGTAAAAAGGTTGAAATAGCTACAAAAAAACTGTCTACCTTCTCATCTTTCCTAATCTGTCCCTTCAATACTATCCCCTCGTTTTCAGTTCCGGCGCAATGCATTGCATATGTAGGGGTCATCCCCTGAGTGCTGGTCCTACTCTGAGAAAAAAATATACTTGTTACTGTATTACATTGAAACAGTTTTAAGTTTCTTAATACATATATGTATGTGTCATATTTTAGTTTTAAAAAATTAATTAATAAAGTCACAAGAAAGCGTGAAGTTGTGTTTTCTTCCTACACAGGCGTTTAGACATACTTGACCACATAAAAAAAAATCACTAATATATTTGTGACAAAATGTTGAATAGAAGATTTTAAAAACTCTCTATGTATGTAGTAAGTATTTTGACGAACATTTATATTGCGATATTAAATTGAATTAATATTTATTGGCTAATTGTTCGAAATTTGTTTTTAAATCTCAGAAAGACATGATAAATATTCCAAGGGACAAAGGAAAGTCAATATCAGATTTTAGTTATCCAATTTACACAGCCGAGCAGAACAGCTGTTTTCGAAAGCCGCAACACTTTCATCATCAGTGCTCATATGTATTGTGTTTGTCATGTAGATTTTGTTTTTTGTTATGTAAACGTTGTTTGCCGACGGCAGACTAAATGTATAAAGATGAAAAAACAAAATGGATTTATATCCAATAAAATTTGTTTATTGTTGTTTCTAAAATTTAAAATCCTATAGTTTTGCTTGTATAATTCTCAATTCATTTTTGAGAGTTTATCTATAAGATGAGAGGTTTTGTTACTTTGGAATTTGGTTAACCGCTTATTCGTAACTCCATTAAAATAATGAAATAGAGTTAAAAAAAGTTAGATTTACTTAATATCAGGAGCATGACTTTGGATTTACTCAAAATGCGTCAAAAAAGAGAACTTGGAGAGACAATCGTATGTAAAAATCATCAGAAATTATCCAGACATGCAGGGCTTCCGGCTCACAAGTACAAGATCATCAACCGAATTTTTGTTTTTACTGCGATATATCTAGTTATTATACAATTTTGTTCGAGTTTTAGCTGCAATGTCGACGAAAAAGAGTTGTGCAATGTGCTATACAGCTGTCGATGCTGTTCCGTGACGAAGGGTTGTCTATGCCTCAGTGTGGAATCGAAACCTTGATCATTGGATTCGTAGTCCTCGCATTAGTTGCTGCAGCTTTAGGATAGTTCTATTACCCGTTTTCATAAAACTGTACTTCAGACTTGTATTAAAAAAGCCAACGGCATAGGTACCCGAAGCTTAGGTTTACAACTATGATCCAGCATTTTAATTATGGCAATTAATCCCTACGATGACAATGTCATGTAAATGTTAGCGGTCCATGTTATTTAAACCTTGTAGCGGTTGCATTTACCTATAAATCAGTCACGTCATCTGGGTTCTGTTAGGTTCTCTTCGCCCTAGGGAAATTCCAGAAAATGCTACTTTTTTCCAAATCACTAAAATTGCTAAGAAAGTAATTCTCATATCAACTTAAATTCGCTAAGAGTAATTGTCAAGGGATAAATTGCAATGCCTAAGGACCTCTCTCAATATCCACATAAAACCGTATATACATACAAATACAATCATATATTATTCCATAACTCCTAAAATAAGAGTGAATACAGACAAGAACAGATGGGGACTGTGTATTAAGCAAATATTAGTTTTTAGTCGTCGGCTATAGCACCTTTACACTAACTACAAGGATTATGATATTTTTCGGGTACTTTTAATGTATGAAATATTAAAAACACAGAATATGACGTGATTAGAGTAGAACGTTTCACACAATCTTGTTTATTGCGTGAATCGTGTTTATCACTATTCGTTAAAACCATCCCCGTTTATTACAGCAAACTAACAAACATTTTTGTTCATATTATTTTTGCGAAGTACAAGTATATTTTATAAGGGGGAATGAAGCTTTCACAAAACGTTACACAGCCACACACCTGAATTGTGAAACCATCAAGGCAGAAGAGGAAGAACGGCAAAATTAAAATGCTCGTAATAATAAAAATGGCTGACTGTTATGGTGTAAACTGATATCTGCCATATGTTTATGATAATGTTAATGAAAATGAACAATTTACAATTTTATATACATATTCCTATTCGTATTCGTATTCACATTTATATTTTGTATTCTGATTAAAATGCCAGAATATATTTAATGAGCATTGTCAACTACAACATAGTCCTCCGTATAAATATGGGATTTTTATTATTTTGCACAGAAAAACATTTGTGCTCATGCAACTCGTATATGCGAGTATAAAAGTTTATTAGGCACCAACTTGGTGCTTGAATGAACGTACTTAAATTATTTATGTTTCTGTTGGTAGTGTGGCAAATAAGGCACCTCCTATTTTTCTTTTCATACTCTTGTTTTCTTTTTCCCGCCACTATGAGCCAATTATAAAATTGTCTTAACATGGGGGTTCCAACATAAATGTTTGCTGATCGGATTGGTATGTGTCTCTTCACCAAAACAAGTCATAAAAACTTTTATTATTTCATTTATGCGTATTTGCTTGCTGTGGGGACACGAGCATTTATTATGGCATAAAACTTATATTGCAAATTTTTTATCGACGATGGTTTCCGTAGCATTTTTGTAAATTTTCAATGTTGGCTTTTGGCTTTCTTAAAAAAGAAATCAGAATGCTTAAGCTTGCTCCGCGCCTTCATAGTTACATATAAAACGTTTTTTCTTTTATTTTTATATTTTATGCACTTAATTTTAGATGTTAAACAGTTATTATCGAGTACTTATTCCATCGAATAATATCGAAATTTCTCCAAGTGCTTGGCTAACGGAAATACTTCTGGAAGCATTTTTTATTTTGATTTGTGCGTTTGCAGGAAGTAATCTTTCTAGTGGGAAATCCTAATAAGTTGTTGCAATGGAAATATTGTTTCTCTTCCTTACAATTAGATGCAGAATGATTTTCAGGCTAAGGTTCGTAGTATAATGTTCAGAAAAAATGTTCACTAATGTTTTTCAATAAATCCCAAAAAATCAATATAATTAAATTGTTCCAAGGTACAAAGCAATGAAGCAATGCTTATATGCTTCTACGAGTATTACCGCTTTCAAATATGATATTTACAAATTTCATGATAAATTTGCATACGGGAATTGAATTAAAGTAATTTAAGTTAAAGTAATTTAACTTCTGTCTGACCGTTGATATAATTTCCTCATGTGTCATTTACATGATTCTTGATTTTATGACTATAAAGGCGAGATTCTCAAATAAATTATTGGGAATTTTCATTGGAATGATCGCATTCGCAATTACAAGGAAGTAGGCTTGCTACAAATACAATTATTTGCTACTGTACTTAGTGCCAGAGCTATTAAAGAGTCTTCCAACAGGGACTCCTGAACTTTGGCAGTTGATAACGGTCGTTTTGTTTAAATTACTTCTGTTACATTATTTATTGACGGAGATGTCATTTATTCAGTCAAACCACCATAGATGTATATAACATTCTACAACTCGTGCAAATAATAAAATTGTTTTATCAAAATGGGTGTTCGGTTCGGACAACGTACCCCATCGAATCAGCTTCAGCGATGAGAACCATTTTTGGGCGAATCGATATGTGAACCAACTAAATTGTTTGGGGCGATGCCAGTCCACAGGAGAGCCAAAAGCGATGCATTCCGAAAAAGTCACAATTTAGTGTGAATTTTAGACTGGCGGCATTATCGGCCAATATTTCTTTTTAAACGATGTTAGCGAGCGCTATAAGTGGACAATTACCGACTTCTCTTGTCCTGAATTAGACGATCTGGACACCAACGACATGTGGTTTAAACAAAACGGAAACACAGCTCATGCCACATTGGATATTCCGCACCATCAATTTGACCGCATGGTTATCTCACGTAGAAGTAGGGTGAGTTCCAAAACATCAAAATACTTTGCAGTGATGCAAAGCTACATTGGTTACAAAAACAAAACACATATTGATGTTTTGGAACTCAACCATAATGTCAACTAAGTCGCCGGTGTATGCGAATAAGCCAACATAACCCATACCATCAATCACATTCATTCTGATGCCTTCTGTCGTGGAAAATTCGACATTTCTACCAAGAGAATATTTAAACTATGTTATATTGCACATATAATGACATCAATAGGTCTTTCAAGCGAATAAAAAATGTAGAAAGACACTCTTTCTTTTATTTAAATTTAAAGATAGCAAGCGTTTATAGATAAAAGTTAATCCATCTTTGTCTCACTGGTCCAATTACAATTAACTGTAATTGAAATTTAAATAAGAAAATTACAAATTACTTCTAACTCAATGGATGTAAAAATGTTGTTAGGACGCCGTATATGATTTCAGAAGGTCTTATTGATTTTCCTCTTATTTCTTTACTCCCATATATATTAAGCTATAAATAAATATTTATTAAGCTATAAATAAATAAAATCTGTTCGAAATTGCAAACAAATCCTATTATTTGCTGTCACAACAAGGAACTTAAGGACGAACTGGAGAAAACAATCAACATTTGTGTTTATATTTTGTCCTAATGACATTGACGAGGCCAAGAAAAATATATTAAGCCAAATCATGACTATCAGCATATACCGTACGCATCATCACACAATTTAAAGTGTCATTAAACAAAGATAAAAATCTAATAAGCGTCATATTGACACTAGTTTGTTTTGTTCTGAAGACAATTGTATCGTTATTATTGCGGGCCGTTAGTTTGAAATAAAACTCATAATAGTGTTCTCTTTGAGTTTCGTTCAAATGATATTATTTTGCAATTAGCAAAATGTGGCTAACTTGGAACGACAAACGTTTAAGCTTTTGCATTCAGAACTTTAGCAGACGAAAATAAGTAAACAAAACAAAAACTATATAAAAAAGAAGAATATAATTAAAATTGTATTGGCTTAAAACGTTTGTACATCTAAGCCTCGATTTAAGCGACTCTAATTTAAAAACTCAGATGTATTGGCAATTAAAAAAATTATTTAACTATAAATCTCAAATATTTTTTATAAAGTACTATGTTACCCTCAACCACAAATGCATGTCCGTCCAATATTTTTCACTTTATTCTATGATTAATCCACGTAAATTTCGTTAGTGCCACAATTGATTTATAGAGATACAGGGAAATTTGTAAATACTCTTGTGAAGGGCTTGCTGAAGCTCCTTGCATGCTCCTCATAATCTTCAAGAAGACTTTTTAAAGGAGGTATCTGTGCTTCCTTATATAAACCGTCAATATTCTGCTAAAATGTGTTTTAATTCTCAGACGTAACCAAATGTTAAGATCTTCACTATCGTAGTTGGGCATATATTCGGCCGGATTGTGTAAGGCGTTGGCGTTTACACCAAAGGCGTTTTTGTACAATATTAAAGAAACATACGCACAGTTTTCTTTAATCTACTACGAAATACGACTGAGGCGTAAACTCCAACGCCTTACACAATCAGAAGGATTGTAATATTAATAATTGATATATTTTCACGGGTTGCCTCAGTGCATTGCGCTGGACATAGAAAGAAGGGAATGACGTTGAGAAGACAGATGAAGAACGATGAGAATATAAATAATTTGTTTTAGCTATTTAAATCCATTCTTCCAATTTTTCGCTCTTAAGTTCGTGACTTTTTCAATGAAACACAGGTTTTTATATACAAAGTTATTTTATTTTTCATCATAGTCTCCTTTTAGTTCTATACACTTAGTTTTACGTTTGTACAATTATTATTGTACATTGATTTGTCGAAATAGAGAATTGTCTGTGTGATGATTTTGTCGTTTGATTCAAATCTCTTTCCACAAGTTTGGGAATAAGAGGTAGTCACTCGGAGCTAAATCTGAATGATAATATTGTGGATGAGGGAGCCATTCTTATACCAATTCGTGAATTTTTGTCATCGAAACCGCATATGTATGCAGTATTCGGTTGTGAGCAACTGAGGCACCCATCTTGCGGATAGCTTTCACATACCAAAGTGACTGTTCAAAATTGAAACCACTGAGCCATGTGAGATGGTTATGGCCTCCACAATTACTCTCACTTTCAACCTCGGATCGGTTATAACCATATAGTGAATTTTTTTCAGTTTTTTCGTATATAGAGACCTCAACTGCGCGCCCAGAATGTTCGACATCTTCCGTGCTTGTACGGCCACATCGAAATTCATTATCAAGTTTAGCCTTGGTTTAAGTGATGGCTTTTCCCATTTAGTTTTTAAAAGTCGCGGTAGTCTGCTATCAACGGCTGCCAAACCCAAACTAAATAGCGCAACTTGCTAAAATTTTGACAGGAGTCAACTAAGAGTTGCCTGTTCACAGGAGGGTTGCTGTCATTTCAATTAAGAGGCGCGATGTTCAAAAATTCATGGACTTATTGACCCGCCCTTGTAAATTAGACAGTTCCCTAACTTCAAAACTGTCAATATTATCGATTGGTTTCGCATGATGAACGCAAAAACAAACAAACATTTAAATCTAGATTCATTTATTTATAATGATGGGGATACAAATATTTGTTAAAAGTACAACTGCAACACAGACTATAAATTTATTTACAGTACTTGGTTATTGTTCCAATAATTTCAAATTGTTTTGCAAGAAGTGGGTATCCCTAGGTTTTGTTTAGTACTACAAGATCCTGTAAATCGAGATATACTTATGTGAAAGTTTTCAACATATTAATTGAACTAACTACTGCTAATATAAAATAAAATTACTGCTGTAGCATCAAATTGAAATAAAAATTTTTATTGTGGAAAAGTATTTTAATTATGCCATATGAGAAATGGCGACTATAAAGCTGCAATTTCGACGTATAGTTTATAGCATTTTTTATGTATATTTAACACTCAGTGTATAGATGGTGTTTATTTCTGATGGTCCGTCCCTTCATTTGCTATAACTTTCTCTGTTGTTAATAAAATATTGTATTGTTGCTATAAATATTATGTGGCATGATGGATATTTACAATAGCAACAATTGAGCTGCAATATAAAATTTATAACTACTAAAAGTAGTATGTAACAAAAGCACATTTATACTTACATACTAAAAAAAACTCACACAGATTCAAACTTTTAGTAGAAACATTGAGAAGAAGGAAAACTTTTAACTTTAATTCGGTTAGATTAAAAAGAGTATAGAATAATTCCAACGAGGGTTGGTCCATAATCCTGTAACCATTTTCAAATAATATTCAAGCTAGAAACATTTTCCAAACCATGAAACCAATAATCTTAGTGTCGATTGATATGATATTTCATGTTTTTGCATTAAAGTATCGCAAACTCACAAATATGTTCACTTATTCCTTTCTTATTACCTACGCTGTGTCTAGTTTCTTTTCAACTAAACTTAAAATATAAATATTGGCAGTTAACATCCTTCGTATGTTTTACACAAAAAAAGCACTTGAAATTTATCGTTTAAGCTAATGCATCCTTCAAATGTTTTTTTTTTTCTTAAATATTTAATTAAAAACTTTATTGACGCATACTCCTTAATAAAAACAAACGAGAAAAAAAAATTATTTTATATGAAACCAATACCAAGAATTACATAGAAAATTTTTCAATGAAAAACTGAACTTGAATTGGGGGGAAGAAGGTGGTTAAAAAATTTAAGACAAATTAATCGAGTGTTAAGAATAATTTGAGGGAAACTTTTACAGATAGTTTATGCTTAAGTAAACTGCAAGAATTTTTGTTTTCGAAGCTAAAAAAAATTGTTTAACGAACTTCAAGGAACTATTTTCTATTGTTTTCCAATAGGGTGAAAATTATAACAAAATAAATAAATTCACAGGGATGTACTAGCTGACACCTAGCCAAAAACAAAAATTTTATATGTTTTCCTCAATATTTTTTTCTGCACACGAATTTTATAACTTGTGTAAAACTGGCGAAATGTTTGAAATTGTCATTGGGCTCTACAATTAAAATTACGTAATTTAAAACTTTTAGTAAAGAAGTTTAATTAATTCTGATGGCTCGTTGGAGTACGAAGCAGAAATATGATCACTGAACAATACCAAAAGCGATTGACATTACAATTCCTGTACTAAGGAGGATGCCGTACCTCTTTTGACGCTATAGCAGCAAAACTGATCTCAATTCTGGTCTTTCTCCATCCGGCCATTTGGACACTATCACTTCTTTTCCATATTTCCAGCATAAAACATTGAATGAATGCCAGTATTATTTAAACAGACAAAAATAAAAATAGAACACAAAGAATAACATTTGTAAAGAATAACTGCTGTATTCACAAAAATTAATGCGTACTTCAAGTGTGCTTTAAAGTAAAAATTTCATAGAGAACTTATTTTAAAGTGTTGATCAAGTCTACTTTATTTTTTTTTGAATACTGCTGTAAATATATATGAGTAAAATAGCTAAATAGAAAAGGATCTGATATATTAGCGTCGGCAAATAAAGATCACAATGCCATTTTTAAGGTCCTTCGAGTAAGCTTATAGCGCACTTTATACTAGGACTTGCCACTTTTAAAGGTGTTGAAAGGGAATTTCATAGTCAGTAAAAAATCGTTCTTAGGTATTTTATGACACCAGAAATATATCTCTTAACCGCCCAATAGGTGGATGTAACAGCTTATGTTCTTCATGATCAACATTTCATTGCTTACTTCTAAATTTAAAAACTCTCTCTTAGTATTGCAATCTAAATTAAAATGTCAATTTATTGTCATCAGTATAAAATCGTCGTCTAAAATTTTATCATTTCCATGTAAAGGTTTTAACAACTGGTAACACATTTCTAGCACATTTTTTGTTTAAATTAGGTTCGATCCTCAGGGAGTGGATCGTACCTATGCAATACGTTGCGTCGGTGCTATGGAAAGAAAATTGTGTTCAGTGCACAGAAGGAAAATTGGAGAAGGGAGAGATTTTGTTGTAATCGTCTTATGTTTACTTCGTCGGCGAATGTTTTATACAATACGACTACCGATGGGGTAGGCGCTGTAGTCCGCTTTTTAGTATTAATCTCTGCCGATAGTGCACAGTGGCATGTGTGCTTTGCCTTTCTCATTTAAACAGAATAGTAACAAGCAGATCACAAAAAGTCTCTCTTATATTCATAACTGTCGAATGCTCGACTTTGCACCACGAATTTTAAAGATATCTACTAATAACTGCGGCTATAATCAGATATACCCGCTTAAAATTCGTCAAAGGGACGAACTAAGTTTTAGGAATTCACAAACTACTTACATGCTTAAAAGAAAGGCTAAACCTATTAGAGCGTCATAAAAATACATATAAAGTAATAAAATACACAATTATAAACAATATTTTTAAAAGTTTTTTTTATTTGTGTCATGTTGGCCATTGTAGGTAGGATCGATTACAACGTTTTTTTGTCCAAACTTTCACATGTGTATAGTTATACACGAATTCCAAACAAAAAGGTTTGGCTTAAGTAAAATGGAACAAAAAATACAGGAAATGGAACATGAGGAAAATAGTCAAATGACAACACTGGGATTTAAAGTGTGCTACCATCGGTTGGATACAGTTCACGTGTGCAATTTCCTAATCAAATTTGTACAAATAAAATATGTTCTCTAAGCCACCAAGTGGTGACAAACCCAAAATACACCTGAGTACTGATGATGGAAGTGTAGCAGTTTTCGAAAACAGCTCTTCTGCTCTGCTGTGTAAGTTTGCTTATTAAATCTGCGTTGGAATATATATCATGTGTTTCTGAATTTAAAAGAAACTTTACAACAGCCAGTCTATCAATTTTAATTAAATTTAATATAGCAATAAAAAGTTTGATACAAAATACTTACGTTAATATATTAAAATTTTTACCTTGGATATTACAGGCAAAAATGATATACAAACTTTTATTGTTTTTCATCGTAAGTCGAATTTTATACTAAAATCTTAAAAAACGATAATATTAGAGCTGCAGTAACAGTATATAATGTGCTATTAAAACGAATGTTAAAAAAACTAGTTTTCCTGTAAATTAGATTAATCCCTATTGTCAATAAATTATATTTTTAAGCCTGTTTGAATGTAGAATATCACACAAGATCTTCTACATTAATCAATCCGTTCAATGGAATTGAAAATAACAAAACAGGTGATTCAATTGAAAAAAAGAAAAATTTTTTCCAATCACTATTTACTTTACTTTTGATTTTTATCAATGTCAGAGAAAATCAAAATCTTAAGGATTATATGAAATATAGAAAAAGGGGAAAAGGATCTCATTGTCAAACAATCTCAGGTACATCAATGTATATTATGGAAATTGTCCCATTTCTTTAAAAAATAAACTAAAACCAAACGGATGATTCTCACGTTGAAAAAGCATAAAGACACCAAAATTATCTGATGTAGTCATCATTATTACAAATACATTTAATACAAATCCTAGCAGAGACTTGTTTGAAATGCTAAAGATATTTTCTGTAACAATGACATTTTCCTTGAAACACAATTTTTGTATTTCTCTGCTGATGTCAGAGATGTAACATTGTGCTATAAATGTTGAGTAGGTAAAAATGTAGCAACGAAATAAATGAACATTTGTTTTGTTTTCCTAAAGAACCGGAAGGTAGACCTCTAAATATATTACATTTAAGGCACAATATCAATAAATTTTCGTAGAACAATATTATATAATTTTATTTATGCCCTTTGTTCTCGTGTAAATTATTTCTACCGGAAGTTATTTGTTATTCTTTGTTGGCTTAGTTATTTTGAAAACTTTTGCCAAGACAGTATTTTCGTAAAGTGTACGACAAAATGTATAAAATATTGTGCAAGGATTTGCATTTCCACTAACTTTATTGTTAGTGTCTATAAATATTTACTTTGGTATGGTTTTTGTGGATGTTTTATATTTGTTTCTATTTAAAATTACATTTCTATATATTACAATAGTTTGCTAAAGTCGTGCCAGTTAATAAGATATAAAGGATAATTACAATTATGTCTGCAAGCGACACACGTCAAAAGTGTGTAATCGTATACAGCTTAAATGAAATTATATATTCTTATTTATTGCTTTGAATCAATTTCAAAAAACATTTGTTCTCTTAAACGAAAATCCGCTTGAAAGACAAACCTTTTAACAGGAAAATATTTCGCTTTAAATTGTGACAATTTATATGAAATGAAATCCTTATAAAAGGAAACATTGTTATTTTACCGGCAACGTATTAAATGCAACTTTTATGACGCTCAGTTTTGCAGGCTTGCTAAAAAGGCTGGTCTAAATAGTTATTTCTTACCACGTTCCAGTTAAGATTTCAAAAATGTCAACGTTGAAGGTAGGGTTTCTGTTAATTCATAGAAACATTATAAATCGTGTTTTCTTATAACTTTTTTTCGGCCCAGCATTCAAAGGATGATGCCTACATACACAGTGCATTGCGACGGAACTAGAAAAGAGGGGCAGTATTGAGAGGTCGGATGAAGATAGACAGAGCATTTTTTTTTAACTATTTCAACCTTTTACTTCGCCAGCTAATTTTTAGCTACAGGGCCGAAGGTGGGTGTTCTGTTAATTCTTAGAAACGTATAATAACTTTCGAAAATTTATTTCAGAAATCGGGTTACAAAAAAAAAATTACTTGTCTCACAATTCATAACAAAATTTAAATATTAGAAAAACTAAAATATCTGGTCTAAAGAAAGGAAATTTTTAATCAATTATTCGTTTAACCGAAAAATTTTACGTTTGTCCAAACTTCTGTCAAGCGAAAACAAATTCCTATAATTTTTTGTTTTCACTTAAACGAATTCGACTGTATTGAAGGCAGTCTACATTGTATTCCTTTAGTAAGTATATTTAAATTGTGAATGAATTTAAATCTAAGCTAGCCAAATTTTTACCTCCATTTGTGTTTCATGACAATTGTCAGTTAATATCGAATTATTATATTTTTTATATACAAATGTATGTATGTATATACAGAAATATGTATATGTGTATGTATTTGCATGAGTTTTATATTTATTAAAGCAAGCAAGAATTTTAGATTGGGGGATAGAAGCAAAATCACAATTGTCATAAAATTTCATGGTTGAACTGTTTGCAAATTGATTTTCATCGAGAGTAAGTTGAGTCGAGAAAAACAGCAATAGAGTTGCTTAAGCAAAGTTACACATTTAAATTGTTGAATTAACTAGAATCAGGTATCTAAGCGAGTAGAATCATGATAATAAAATAACTATTTACCATTTAGTTTTGTTTAAGCCAAAAAATTCGTTAAACTTTTTAAAATACGTACATTGAATTATGAAGTAGAAGTCAAAAATATTGTAAAATATCGTGTCACACTTGCGCTGAAGTTTAAAAGATTTTGTGACAATAAAACTGTATCCAAGTAAAAAAGAGTTGTAAATCGCATTTACCAATTGTTTATACAAGTTTATATCAGCATAAAACCATTTTTGTATCGAAAATACTACTATTTTATTTCTAGTTAAAAGCAAAAACTAACTCTATTTTGTTATAATTATAATGGTTTTATCAAACACTACATTAGCAAGCATAGCTTGTGATCTATTTTAGTAAATGTTTGACCTCTATGGGAAGAATTATAAAAAATCAAGCCGATTATATTTACCTCTACTCACCGGCAATGCTAAGGATAGAACTGAGAACAATTTGCCGTCACCCTAAGGAAAACTTGCTTTGCAAAGAAACCGGTTGCGGATATTTGGGAAAGCAAATATTAAAGAAATGTTATGTATAAATACCAGATCGCATTCATAAGAATTGTTTTAGCCCGGACAGGTTCATTTTACAGTTTTGTGTCATCTTATCAATTCGACAAGATGTGCATACATGAGGTAGTCCACAATTTTAAGGCATTTTATAAAATATGGTTTTAATTGGATTTGAATTTCATTTAAAGCTATATAACAATTAAAATTTTAGTTATTAATTGTATATTGTTCTATTTTTTCAGCCTTTGATTATTTAATTTTATTTTAATTAATATTGAGCTTGAGGGTTATTTTTATAAAATAATAACTATAAAACTATTTATTTTATAATTATATCAATATTTCGATATCCTCTGGATATCTTCTTCAGGATAACAATTTAAAAATTTTTCAAATTTCAATTTTCATAATGTAGACAGGAAAGAAAAAAGTTTAAATTTTGAAATGTTTTAATATGTTTGAAAAAATTTTTCATTCATTTCAATTTTATATAAAAACAAAAAACAACAAAAATATTTAACTTTAAAAATATTTAATTTAAAAATTTTGTTATTGTTGAAATATTATAAATAATTTTTAAATTGTTATCCTAAAGAAGATATCCAGAAGATATCGAAATATTGATATAATTATAAAATAAATAGTTTTATAGTTATTATTTTATAAAAATAAACCTCAAGCTCAATATTAATTAAAATAAAGTTATTAATTGTTTTAGTTAGGAGTCAAAGGGCTGTACTTTAAACACCATTTAGGATGAAATTAATATCTAATGTTTTGATACGAGTTCCTCAGTAAGATGTCGCTTTCATTAGAGAGAAAATTAACTCATATTCCATTGAAACAAATCAGCAGAAATTTAACTACTCTTAGGAAAGAAACTTAATAAATACTTTTAACTGAAGTAGTAATGGATAGACTGCGAAACAGAAAGTTATGTAATCCATCCCGTACTCAGTAATAAATATGGTCAATGAACGGTAGCAAAAGCGATTGGCAGTACATATTCTGTACTAAGAAGGATGCTATACCTCTTTCGAAAAGGTATAAGGTATAAAAAGGTTTTCAATTCTCGTCTTCCTCCATCATACATTGATGCTATACCAGATATACTATATATTAGTATCGGCAAATAGAAACCTCGGTACCATTTTTAGGTCGTTCGAATCAGTTTATAGAAAATTAATGCACATTCTATTCAAAGATATCAGAAGATGCTTTGAAAGAGCTATTTATTTATTTTCTGCATCCATTCATAAGATTATTATCAGCTCCTATCTACGGATTAAGTACATTCGATTAACAGCTTTTAGAGTAAATAAATATTGGTACACAACATAATTTGTATAAAAACAAAAACCTAATTGTAATTACGAAAGGGTTATTAAATTTTTGTAATACTAAGTTTATAAGTACTAGGCCATAATCCATTTCCCAATATAATATTTTAGGAATTAAAAAAAAAAAGACACCGTTTATCTCCCAGAATTTGCAACCATATCGTGGTTTTTTCAACTATCTTTGACATTATGGTTTTCGTCAGCCAAAAACAATCGCTGAGTTTTGCAATATCGTACGTACAGCTATAGGAAATCCTTTATATATTCCAGAAAATTCAAAGTATTGCCATAAGTAACTGATGTAAGATATAATAATTTCACACATGAGCACTGATTATGAAAGCGTTGCGGCTTTCGAAAACAGCTGTTCTGTTCTGGTGCGTAATTTGAATAACTAAAAACTGATGTTAACTTTCCTTTGTGCCTTGGAATATTTATCATGTCTCTTTGAGATTTAGAAACAAATTTCGAACAATTAGCCTATAAATCTTAATTCAATTTAATTTCACCTTTTCATTTGCAAAACTCAAAGAAGAAAAAATATTTTGCTTGAAATAGAATGTGAAAGTCTAACATTTCGTTTAATTATAAAAACATCATTCTTTAATATTTCTGTTTGTTAACAATGACTACTGGAGTTGTTATATTTTGGGGTTAATACAACATCCCAATAATACAACAACTCATGTTATGTTGAGGTGCTATAGGCAGGTGCTAACTTTTGCCGATTTTGAAAAATCAAATAACTAAGCCAAAAAGAACAAAAAGAATAGTATTACTACGGTTCAACGAATATTTAACTAAGTGGCGTATATCACGCTCAATCGTTATTAAATTCAAAATAAAACAAGAACAAAAACAGCAACAGCAACATCTAGAAACAAACATTACAATAACATTGTGTCGTAAATGTTTGAACTGTTAAAGAGACACTATTGAAGCCAAAAAGTTCGAGAAAAGTAAACTTTTTGTTAGCAGTACCTCCTAAGAAATAATATCACTATGGGTAACGTTTTATATAAATGTAAAAACAATGTACAGACATACAAAGACATTTAGGATTTCTCGATTTTGTTAGTTTTACTTTTTTGTTTTTTTTTGTTTGTTTTGGTATTTACATGTTCAAACTTTTTTATATGTTTTAGCTCTTGCAATTGTTTTGTTTTTAAATTCATTGCTCTGTATCATGTTTGTTTATGCTTTAATGTCACATGAGGTTCAGCATTACAACCCACTAAAAGAATAGATATGTAGATAGACAAACAGACAGACACACGATTATATTTGCCAAAGTGTGCGAACTTGTAATGAAACGTTTTATTTTATTTGACTAGAGTCGGTACGAGCATACCCTTCGACTTTTTAGGGTAAAAAGGTTAGTTGCTTGCTTAAAATTTACGCCTTAACACTTTTATTTAAATAACACAATTTGAGATTTCACGCCGATGTTTATTTGAAGGAAAAATCTTTCATTTACGCAAAGCAGAACTTTTTTTTGTTTATTTTGTAATTTGTATAAAATTCAGAGAAAAATTTTAAATACTGCAGTTCCAAATCAAATATTAGTTCATTACAAATTTTTTATTGCAATATTTGGTTAATATTTGAATTTATTCATGGGATACACTATTAGCTTTTTGTGTTGTCATTTGCAAATTTTTTTTATTAAGTGATAAAACAGTTTCTTTCATACAATCTCTGTAACAAATTATCTTCCAAGGAAGTTAATAAGATGCTGCGCTTGTGATCCGGAAGTAGTGGAAATTTGGATCATTTGCAATGATTTGTCTCTGCAAGAAGTTCTCTCTTTTGACATCTTCTGAGAGAGTCCGGAGGCATATCCCTGAAATTAGGTAAATCTAATTTTTTATGTCATTTTAGATTTGAAATGCAAAAGAACTATCTTTTGAGTATATTTTTGGAGTTAGAAAAAATCACATACTGCGATGCAAGTAATTATTAATAATTTATATATAAATTTATTTTAGTAATAATTTTTTAAGCTAAAGGTTTTTTTATATAAAAAATTTTTAAAATGTTTATTAATTTTTCAATATTTCGCCACTTCTTTGAATGGTTTCTTTCGGAATATGTTGCCTATTTTTCATTTTTAATAAAACAAATTTGAAAAAATTGAAAAAATTTAAATATGTGAACAACTTTTTTGTATAAAAAGAACTCAAGCTTAAAAAATTATTAATAAAATAATATTGAAAATTCTAGGATAAATAGAAATCAATATAAATTTATTTTGAATATCTCTATTGATCAATTTTCTTAATCAATTATATATTTTTTATAAATAAAAAAAAAATTTATAATTAAAGATATTTTTTTTTATAAACGAAAATGCTATTTATAATTAAAATATAATACTTGCGAACACAAAAAATAAGTTAAAATGTTTTGTAGGACGAAAATACACATTTTGGAAGTAGAAAAAAAATAGTTCCTCAAAATGGCTTCCCATTTTATATTCATTGGGATGTGCTATGTGAATGATGCACAAATTATTTCATCCGATTGATTTTTATTTTGAAAAGACCATGATATCTATTTTCAAAAGTGTAAAACTATTAAAATTTATCAACCATTTTAAAAGTTTCCCAAATGTTTTCGGTATTAAAGTTACCATCCATCATCTGTAGTGTAGGGTATAAAATATGAATAGATATATGAAAAAATTTTAGTTTTCCTTTTTGAAATTATAGCGAAAAATCAAAAACAATTGAAAAAAAAATTTTAAATAAAACAGGATGATGGTGTGAATGAATCCATTGTTTAGCTTTGTTATGGTCTAGCAATTTTCGTGTATTATTTCAAGTATTTTTTGACAAAAGTTCTCTTAACAACACATTCTAACTGACTTCTTTTGACAACAAAAATGCATTGTTGTCTTTTGGTACTACAACATCCACCAAAGAGTACACGAACTGACTATTCATTTAAAAAAAAGAAACATCTTACATGAAGAAAGGCGCGCAATCCAATTGGCTAGAAATAGCAATATTCCAGTAGATTTTCAATTTCCTTGGTACATTTTTAAATATCATCTTATCATTCACTTTAATTATGATTATTGTGGGTAATATGAGAACTTTAGCTAGCACTTGAAAAAAAATAGCTAATTACATGTAATATTCAAAGGAGAACCAAGAGAACGGAAAAATACGGAAATGACAAATAGTTTAAAAGAGAAATGGGCTTCATGTTTCAGTGCAAGTTTCATCTTTCAGTTGCGTAATTTTGTTTTGCTTTTATTAATGTTTCTTCCTGGAAACCCTCTTACACTCAAAGGTGTTATTTCATTCAATTACATTTTCGTGGCACTAAATTAGGCGGCATAAAATCATATTTAAGTTTCCCATTTCCATTCTTCAATTCCCTTGCGGCTTTGTGTTGCGTAGTGAATTTTTAACAACGACAATTAATTTTTTAATTACTTTTACTTGTTACACATTTTAGTATTTTACAACGTATTTTAAGACAGAACAAAAACATAAAAAAGAGCTCTCATTAAATTGAAATGTAATGAAGGCATAAAAAAGTAAACAACATTAAAAAAGGAAATGGAGTACTAGAAACGAAAAACGTTAAGAAAAGGTTTTATACGACTCGTGGATTGTACACAAATGAAAATTGAAATGTGTCAGTAGTTTTAAAATACAACTATAAATTTATAGTGCGAATTTATATACAAACCCGCTTAAGAACAATAAAATCGCAATTACATGTGATCGAAAATAATTAGTCGATTAGTTAATTTTTTCAGAAAATGTTAAAGGTTTTTAAGTTGCGTAATAAATAAATTTTTAAAATATGAAGTCAAATTTAATTTCCCGAAAAAAATTAATAATAATTTATGGTGAGGCGGATATCAATGTAAATGGCTTCTTGAATTTAAAAAAATATGGAATTTGGTGCTCAGAAAATCCTTATGCAGAACATGAGAAAAAAATTTAATCACAATGAGCAAGTTGCTGGTGCGAAGTCATTGAAAATTAACCTGTCGTTTGAGCCTTTGACGCATATATTATTCCATACATAATTAGAACTTATATTCTGTACAGTCCAATAAAAAAATCACAATAATCTTAAAGAATAGGGTTTTCTATTTTAATATAAAAAAATGCATCCCCTTTATGCACAAACTTTTGAGGCTTATTTGAGAATTACATAAAAAAGTCATAGCATAGCTAAAATAAATTACATTAAATAAAGGGTGGTGCAATTTGAGGTACGGAAGTAAATTATATTAACTGACTTTTTTTTACAAATTCATTTTATACAATTAATATTGTAATATGATGTCGGGCAAATGTCTAACCCAACGTCGGCAGACGTCCACCTTTTTTACAAAAATTTTGAACCACGTTTTGCAACAAAGTTTCGCTTATCTCCTCAATGCTGCTGTTTGTCGTTTGTTTACTTAAACGCGACCTTTCAAATGGCCTCAGAGAAAATAATCCATCGGCGTTAAATAACAAGAACTAGACGGCCAATTCACATTGCCAAATCGAGAAATTACGCGACCGGAAAATTTCACATGCAATAACTGAATTGTTTGGCCGCCTGTGTGGCCTCTGGCACCGTCTTGCTGGAACCTGTTATGGCCATAAAAAATCGATTATCGTAGTTTAGTAGTGCAGAGAATTCACGGTGACAACGTTTCCATGCTCATTTATTTTAATATGTGACGATGATGCCGCAATCACATACCGTCAGTTTCGTGGGATATAGTGGTTTTTCGAGAACTGTTTGTTTATATTGTGGGCCTGATATGCGACAATTTTGATTGTTTGCGTAACCGCCTAATTGAAAACGGCCTCAACACTTAAAATGATTTTGTTGAAAAATTTGTGTTTTTATAGTATATTTCCACAATTGAAATTTTTGTTCAAGAGTGTAGCATTCCATGGTTAATACTTACAAACTTTATACTAAATAAATGGCAAAGGATGACAGCTCAATTCTCAAATTTGCCCACCTTTTAGTTTATTAAATTTAGCTAAGATTAATAGGCAAATTATTCGAAATTGTTTTCTTTTTAAATTCAGAAAGATAAGATATATATTCCAAGGCACAAGGAAAAGTCAACCTCAAGTTATAATTATGCAACTTACACAGCACAGCAGTGCAGCTGTTATCAAAAGCCGCTACACTTTCGTCATCAGTACTCACGTGTACTTTTGTTCGCCATCTAATAAGTGGCGTCGTAGTTGAATGTGGTCATGGTTTTAATTTATGCAAATTTTATTAGCAAATTTTAACGATGTTATTGGTGCTTAGAACGATAAAAATATTCCACTGCTTGTCTAACGCTACATCGGCTAAAAGCAAAAATATAACTTCATATTTTGACATGACACTAAAAAGTTAAGGACAAACCCAATCATAAATTATTACCAAAGATGTACACAAAAATAGAAAGTTTTTCAAAGAAATTTTTTTCCATAAATTTTTATTTCATAATTAATATTTTATCATTTTTATGGCAATTATTTCAACAAAAAAGTTTCTTTGTTTTATTAATTCATCCTAAAGTAGCCTATACAAGTTTATTATAAATATGTGTGGTATAATTTTCGTTATTGAGAAATTAAATTAATTTTGAATGCCATAAAGAACTTATTCATTCTCAAAAATAAATTAGTATTTATGGTTTCAGATTAATCACAAAATTTTGTAAAGAGCTTTGTGAGTAGCAAATAAATAAAACTAAAGTTTATCATTTGTTTGCTGAGTTTAGTGTAACAAATTCATATATAAAAGCATTTAATATAAATATGTTAACTATGTAAATGAAATAATGACCTTATTTAAAAAATTTAACCCAGATTTTTATAATTGAAAAATCTTTATTTTCTCTCTTAACTAAAAAGTTTTTATATTTGTTTATTTTATTGACACATATTCGAAGTATTTAAACTGAAATCAGTATTTATTACACACATAAAAAAATGTAAGTTTGTTTATTTTTTGTTATAAATGTGTACATTTTAAATTGATTCTCAAACTTAATGAATCTGGGTGATTTTTTATTTTCAGTTCTACCACAAAACTGATAGATAAACTCATTTTCAAACTTTGAAAAACTCATTAATTCGTTAATTGTTTCATTGTTGTGTGTTGAAGATAACGGAGAGAAAATGTTGTAAGTAGTTTCGTGTCGGCAAGTTTCATTTAAAAAACACAAATATTGGGTGGCGTTTACAAATAAACTGAAAATTCGTTAGAAAATTAAAAGTTTATAACATCTAAAGAGTATAATTAAATTATACAAGTACCATAATAAAGATTTCAAATAAAGATACCATATGTTATAGGTGATTAGAGAGAATACGAACACATATGTATCTAGGACTTTTTTTTTTTATATCTGCACGTAAATAAAATATATGGTTTTGTTTATTTATATCTTTCGCGTTGGCCGGAAAAGCCTTAAATTTAAGCTGAACTTTATTGCTCAATATGAACATTTATGAAAACGTGTTTAAAACAAAAGATTCTCTGCATGGCTACTGAATGATAAGAGATGAATTTCGAATTAAATTTTAATCGATCTAATTTTTTAATGGGCAAGATTAACTCTGTAAAGAAAGTCAACATGAATATAATACGGGTCTAACTATTGACTATGGCAGACGGGTTTAGGGTGATCTGTGCTAGAAAACTTTGAATCTGAAAATTTTTTTAAAAGGGAGTTAGAGTTAACCTATTTTGCATATTGTTGCTGTAACTCTCACATTTTAGCAATAATTGGGGGGGGGGGGGGGGGGATTCAAATATTGTTCTAATATAATAAAACGAAAATGTTTTAATTTCCAGTCTATTATGGACTGCACTTATAGCAAAAATTTCGTACTTAATAATAATTTCAAGAGTTTACTTATTTCTTGTCGCAAAAATTAAAATAGTTCCTTACGGAGAAAAAATGAAGGCAAAGTTAGAAACATTTATATACAAATTGATCATATCCGGTTTTAAAGTGCGTTACGCTTGTAAAGAAATCTGCATAACTTTTAAACTTATGAAGATTCCACTCTCTTCCACACTCTCAGGACAAATACCAACAAATTTCATTAAAACTTTTTTTTAGTTTCCTTCTAAGAAAATTTAACATTTTTAAAAAATTGGAAATATATTGGTTTTAACCCGAGTGGTCAGTAGTCCTCGTTCCGAGTTCATAAGAAGCTTCCTAACTAAGCATGTCAACCGCGTATAACTTTTCGTTTCAAATTCAAACTTAAATTTCCTGTAATTGGAACAGATTCGAATCGGTACAGATCACAAAATAAATAGAACAAAAAACTTTTCTTTCAAACGGAGTTTTTTGGAATAATTTTAAACGACTTTGTAACTCGATTCCATAGACTCTTGACATTGAAAAACCACGTCAACCGCCACTAACCAGCTCAAAATCGCTTGATCCATTCGTGAAATATCGTGAACGAAAAAATTCAAACAAAATGAATTCCCTAACTCCGAAAATATATATCTGATCAACAAGTGTTCTCGATGCTTTTATAAGACTTGACAAACTACATCAGTCCCGTTAATCACGTGAAAATCGGTTGACTCATCCCAAAGTTACAGCAGTTTAAAAATTAAAATGGTAGTGTTTTATTAAACTCTTTATTAGACTTTTGAGCTGGCTACGATAGCCTTACGGTTAGAATTTGCGGGAAGATGCAGGTTAATGTATATCAAGTATCTTTTTGATAACAATTCAGCTTTGAAACTTTTTTTATTTAGTTTTATTACTCATTTAGAATCTACTTTGTTGTACTGGATTAAAGGAAACTGCAAGATATAAATTGAGCCTTAACGTTTCATATTGAACATTTAAAAACACACTTGAAAGGCTTTGCGATGTTGCCCATACCCTTTTCATTTCGAAGGGAACATGGCTAAAATTTACTAGTTCACTCCGAAATTTAAAACTGCTTGCCAAACGTATCGCAATATGTGATGTGCCTGATTGTTGCAACAAACAATTTTAAACACGACTTTGGCATAAAGTTATGCTTATAACTAATACATTAATAGTAATTTCTCTTTTTCGCAAGCCCAAAAATTATGTGCTCCTATAACACCTGATGTTATACGCCTACCATATCTGATAATCTACACAATAGTTTATTTGCAGGCGGCAAACTAACAAAGTGTAAGAAAAAAAAACTACAAGTCAAAATCCTACATCTACACAGACTGTAAATTGACAATCCAAAGTGCAAAAGAGGCAAACAGAAGAAACTAAAACGACACAAGGCAAAATAATGATAAAATTCAACAAAAACACAACATGTGTCTGACAAAATTGATAGATCGATAGTGTTAAAATAAAAATCGACAGACGGCATCAAAAAAATTTGAAAAAATATATATTTCTGGAAAGAAAAATTCTAATAATAATAAGAAACAGAAAATTTTGTATTAATAAATAGAATTTTATACCTTTAATGAGATGTTGGCAACATTTCTTTTTATGTATTTCTATTTTTAGAGTCTTACTACTCTTATTTATATATATATATTTTATACGTGCCGTAATCAGTAGACAGAAGTAGTTAGAAGCTACAAAACATACAAAAACTATCATCCACCAAATGGTCATTTAGAGAGTTGCCTCCGTGAACAAGTGCTTAATACTTTCTGTACTTCTTCCATCATGCATTCATTGTCAATGAGTGCAAGACTACGTATGACTTTATGGTGGTGGCAATTGTATATTTTACGTTTTCCACTTCTTTTCTTCATTAAAACTGATGGCGGCGGTGAAGTTCTAAAAGTGCCAATGATGTGCACTTAATGACGACACCAAATAAGAAGACAAACAAATATCAAACTATTGTGTTCAACATTTAAAAAAAAATAAAGTAAAATAAGTGAAACAAAAATTGACGCCATCAATGGTAGAAGCGATTAAATGTTTCGTAAAGTGTACCGAGTTTTGTCTGAAAACTAACCATTTTCGACAATTTAATGCTGCATTAAGTGTAGTACCATTAAAAAATTTTAATTTTTGTTACACATATAGATGTGAGTAGCTACACATGTAATATCTAGATGGATGAATGATTGCTACCGCCTGTAAAATGTAAAAAAAAAAATAAAAACATACACACATTTGTATACCGAACATATGCTCACTTTCTAACCGCATTAATGAAATATGCGGTAGAAGTAGCAGTAAATTGCTCGCACAGAAGCCTTTTGCATAGGCGGTATGTTTTATGATCCTGTATTCGCCTTCGGAAGATCCTCTTTCATTTGTTTATCTTTCACAAAATTATAATTACATCTGACAAATTGATATACGAAAGTTATTAAGATTCTCGTGTAGTACTTTAGTTTAATATTTATTGATAATAGCTGACGTTAAATAGTAAAATTTTTTCGGTATATTAATGCTTAGTTTAAAAATAAATTTCGATGGGAAAGGACTATCGTGTATAATAGCAGTTATTTCAATTAAATTATTTTTTAAGTACAATAATTTCCGTTAAATCATGCATTATAATGGGTGATTTTTTAAGAGCTGTCGGACTGAAAGATAAAACTTAAAATTAAGGGAAATCTATGTTTGAGTCGATAGAAACATCTTTATAATTCAATGTTTAAAAAACGACTTCATGTAAATGTTACCAGGGGCTACGCCTTAAATTGTTGAGTTTTGCCAAGCTCGCCCCAAAATATCGGCCGGTAACTCACGAATAAATTCTTCAATACTGGCTTTCGATATGTCAAAGACATTGAACTTGTCTCTGGACTGGTACAATAAAACAAATTCCCTCTCTTTTTCCATCATCTATTCTTTCAACGTTATACTCTCTTTTTCTTAGATCCTGTGAAATGCATTACAATAGTAGGGATCATCCGAATCCGAGAAATCTGAGAAACAGTATAGGTTTTAATATAACTTTAGCTAAAGATATGTTACACAGCTGCCCAAATGCTAGGATGTAATCTTGAATAGACAGCTACGCCTGCACTATATATTTCTAAGGAGCTGATGAGGTTAAAAGCTGATAAGTTTTTAATTCGAACCGAATGGAACCTTCAATTTTAGCAGAGGCTTTACATATAAAAATATTATTGCTAAAAACTATTAGCGTCTCGCGGATTTAAAACTTCGCAATATAATGAAAACTTAATTTTCGAAAATCGAAGTGAAACTAGCATTTCATTTTCGGAGTGTTTAAATTCAAACACACGTCAACCTACCATCTCAAAAAAGACTTCAACAAAATATATTAAATACATAAAAACTTGGGTTTCCTGAATCCAATTAAGAATACGTTTATTAAGAAATTAATATATTATATTAAACCGAATTGAATGATTAACAATTCTAGTATTAGTAATTTTTTCATTCTTTATTATTTAATGCTAGCAAATTGGCTGAAGCTAAATATCATTTTATGTAGTATTAAGTAAATTAGTTTTTGGGTTCCCAGATTTTTAAGTCCTTCTAAGATTTTTAAAGACATTCAAAGTAAATTTCTTTTGTACAGATCTGATCTCATATTCTATTAACCTGATTCCATCAATACATTTATTTAAATATGAGTGCGGAAGATTAGACAGTAACGGCAGAACGCTATAAGCGTATTGAACTATATTAACTTTTTATAAAATTTCAATGCGATTTTAATATCCTTGATTTTTTTGAGACAAAGTTTTTCTAGCTAACTTTATTTTCCTAATTTGTTGGATTTCTAATATTTTAACGCTGTTCCATACTATTGAACGGCAGAAATAAAAACATTAAATATTCCTTATATCAAAATTTTGAAATGTTATTTTGCCCTTCAAACTGGGAATTAACTTTTGCTTTCTTAATTAAAACATAGTAAAGATTAGAAAGATCATCCAAATATACATACGGAGTAAATTTTCATGTAAAAACCTAGATTAAGGCTAATCAATAAATTTTATAGTAACAAGAATTAGAAAAAGTATAAAGTGAGAATATAACATTTTTTACCGGCATTCAGAGGATGACCCCTATTAATGCAAAACATTGCTCCGGAACTATGAAATAAGGGGGTGGTATTGAAAGGACAGATGTAAAAAGATGAGATGATGCATTTGTTGCTCTATTCCGACGAAGTAGGGTGCTGTAATGCGACTTTTAATAAAAAGAGTGCCAGAGAAACAAGTTTACAACACTAGCATAGCCATGAAATAATGCAGATCAGAAAAGTTCGTATATTATATTCATGACTGAGTGTGGAATCTCACCCGGGAAAATTTATTTCGTAGTCAATGTATTACCGGCTACTTCAGCTAACAGCACCCTCAAACACAAAAATAATGAAAATTTGCAACTACAAAGATGATATTTGTGATTTTGTTAGTCCTTCCAAAATTATCACATTGTGAAATGTGTTGATGGCCATTTTTAAGTTTTTGTATAAAAGGATCAACAATTTGTGATTTTTTTCACTCGATGAACTTTTTAATAACAAAAATATAACTGCTCACATAAATTTCTTAACTAAAGAATTTGTTCCCATTGCGTTTCTCCACACTAGTAGCAAAAAATCATGAGCAGTAAACGCAGGTGTATGGCCGGCCAGCTTAAGAATAGTTATTTATTGATAGAGGTCATACGAATTGGAAAACTGTGTCTATTAAATAATTGTACCGAAAGAAAAATGTACAAACGTCAGTTGGCTCATTAATTTGTTCTTGTTGTCAGTCATGTTTTTGAAATGTTCGTTAGATCAACTGATGCATTAAATTGTCCTTTTCTTGTGTTACACAACATTCACATTTTTTTAAAAAATGGTTGTGACATATTGATGTTCACTCATACACTCACTAAACAACTTGACTGACGTTCTAGCTGAATGAAATGTTTGTTGGCCTAGTTAACCTTTTTGTCTAATTAACACTATGATATACGATGTGAAAGCATTAACGGAAGTCATTTTATAGTACAAAACACACTGATAGAAATAACATTAAAATAGAAAGAAGTGCGAGTATAACACAATACTAGGGGTATAAAATAAGTACAGTGGTGAAGAAAAAATAAACTAAGAAATAATATTTTATACAATTTAAATTAAGAGAAAAATGGGGAAGCAATACCACAGATACATCTATTTACAAAAGACATGATTTTCATATGGAAAGTTTCCACTTCCGTTTCGATAAATTTATAATTCTGGGACATTTTAGTATGTAGTATGTATTGTTTTATCCACTATAGTCTGAAATTGTTTCAGTGTTATATATTTATTTGTTACAACTTTTTTGCATTCTCTTCTCTATATGGAAGTAGGCTCCTCATTTTTAACTTCCGCTTAGCTGCAGGGCTTTTCTGTCAGTTATCTATAAATGCCTGTACGTTTAAATATCCGACCGACTAGTATAAAATTTTAAAATTGTATTAAAAGAAATGATCATGAGAAATTACGTTAAATTCTCACAGTATAATTATAAATCCATTAATGTTGTTTGAATTAAAGAAAATTATATGAAAAATACATAAAATTATTATTAACTCTAAACACAAGCGTAAGACTTCATGAGCATTTGTATAATTTGCTGACATCTGCAAGGGATATGCAGGTTGATTATAAATCGGTGTTGCTCTCAGACGGCAAAACGTAACTGATGGCCATAATAATATTAAGCATGCTTCGAATTGCAATTCACGATGCATTTTTAAGGAAATCAAAAGCAAAATAAAAATGTGAATAACGAATATAAAACATTAACAATATCAAATTCCTTGTCTGGCTGACTGCACTTTTAGTGTGTTTTTAAGAAAACACTCTGGCTTAAGATCTTTTATTTTGAAAGATGAAAACAAAGTCTGAATGAAAAACTATATATAATATCAATTGATGTGACCGCTTTAGTATATAAATTTGAACATGTGTGACTGGGGGTATTTTTGGTCAATTGAAGTGCGTTAAGTACTTGATTTGAGAAGATTATGTCAACATGCTTTTTTGCTCTGCTTAATTTTTTATAAATAAGATTTTTTTTTAATTCTGCCATCCTGAGCAGTGTATCGTGTTTCATTAAGGGTGTGGCTATAGTGTCAGTAACACCAACTGTGGCATACATAAATATGTTGCATAAACATACAATTTTAGCAAGAAGCAACTTCAACAATAGCAGAATACTGTTTAAAAAAAATTTTATGTTCAAAGAACAAAAATTAAATCAAATTGACAACGAACACGGATATTGAGCGGATGTTTACACACAAAATTGGGGACACGCGTTGAAAGATGAAGATTGAAATAAAGAAGATTTTCATGTTTTTGTGTTTGTACGGTGTGCACACTATGTTAATTTATTGGAATTTGTGAGTTTGCTTGTTAACATTGCAGCAAAAATAAGTGAACAGAACTGTAACAATTTTAAGGAACATATCAGTCATCACTGGCACATTTGCTGAGTTTGCCATATTGTGGTGCATTGAAATCTGAAACGAAATAAAAAAAAATACTTTAAAAGAAATTTTTATAAAAAAACACTACTATCATTAAAATAACTTGTTTCATATAAATGTACAAATAACGTATGCCAACATACATAAGTGTGTATAAGGACTTCAAAACTCAGCCAACAGTATATTAGGGTGGTTCTCTACGGCCTCTAGAAACATTCGACTGGTTTAAGAGGATTGTTTGGCAGAACAAATAATTTTTTTTAATATATAATACAATAGAACACTAGTTTTTTATTTTATTATTATTACATGGCCTCCAATTTAACTAAAATGAAAATAATCATAAAAAACCAACCACCAGTATGTAATAAATAAATGATGAAAAATTACTGTCAAACCCGGTGATATTAAATAAATATTATTAATAAATAAAACAATATTTCTGAACAAGAACCAGAAGCTGTGGATATTATTAACTTGCAAATTTAGTGCGATATTCGATGGGCACAGTACATTTTGCAAGTTTCGAATGAAACATTCTAGCACCTTGGCTTGTTGAGGTGTGATGTTTCTATAATTTACAACACTTTCATTCTACGGAAAAATTAATGAAACTGTTATTTATAGGCCCTTGATTAAAAGGCTATTTCGAAGTTCCCCGACTGTCTGCAAGAGAGGGTAAAGGATCTCAGTGGAGACACTACACTACCCAACTCTATTAACTCACTTTAGCACCGTCACAGTATATGGCTTGTTTTATCGTGATATTGCTTTGATAAAATCAAAAATCTCATTCCCAAATCACGCACTTTTGTTCGTTAATGTGCGCTTCATGGATATTGCATTATCGCACTACAAATTGCAGGCAGAACTTATTCTTTGGTAAAATTGCCGCTATGTGGAATAAGTTCCCTACGATGGTATTTTCCGTGAAATTTATTATGGACAAATTCAAATCGATTATCCAGAAACATACTCTAAATATTTTCCTAGTTTAAACTAAATACACATCATGAGTGCCGGTCCAAATAATTGTAAAATCAAATACAAATGGCATGTCATCTGACGATGTAACAAGTGAAGATTTTGAAAATATTATATTGATCATAAAAGAAAGAAATTTGAAAATAATGGAAGTGTTAGGGATGGCCTGTGTATCATCGAAATGTGTGTTCAGTAATGGATTTACACTTAGACCCGCGAACTTCGAGCCTAAGGCGGCAGATTTTTCACAACTCCAATTTCTATAAATCCAAAATAGGCTTCAAAATAGACTTCATTAGTCTAATAAAATACAAGATAAAGACATTTTGCAGTTGAGAATATTTTACTATGAATAATTTTGATTATATAACAACCACAATGGCAGGGCTTTTAGGACGAATCCCTCATCCCCATAATGGAAATTTCTTGGGAATGTTCGAGATTTTTTTTCGGAGGTTTATGTGGCAATGAAATCGGTCAAAAATATTAATTAAAAACGTTGCCGCATATTCGTAATTTTTGAGGCACCTCAATCATAGTTTTTACTGCAGAGAGTCATTAAAAGACCATGTTTTGAGTAGATAAAAAGCTAATCGCTGAGAGAACTCCAGGACATTAATAAAATGCATATCAGAATTCGAAAAAAATATTGGCACTGTATATATTACACAGGGCAACAGCAAAAATATGCCCGAATAACCACTATATGCATTTGATGTATCATAGGTACCTTAGTACAAAAATGGTAAAATTTTTAAATTCTATGGGTAGATTTTTTTTTTTTAATTTTTTTGTAAAATTGCATTTTTTTTAGACGCTTTTTCACATTATTAGTGATAACTCAAAAACGGCTAATCGGATATTATTCAAATATAATCAGAAAAATTAAGATTTACATAGCCTTTAATCCGTCTATATCTTTTGCTTTAATCGGATCAACAGTTTCGGAGTTATAATAAAAAATTTAAGAAAAAAATATATTTTTTACGTAAAAATGGCAAAAATTTTTGTTTTAAAAAAATCATGAAAAATAGAACACGGCAAAAAATGTTCAGATTCATTATTCTATTACAAAGCCACAAATAAAAGCAACAAAACGAGATATCGACCATAAAAATCGACTGATTATTTTCGAATTTATTCACAATTAAGTAAATTAAGCAACTTCTTTTGCCATACATTTCTTATTCATCCAAAACACTTCAGCAGTACTTGGATATTGTATAGTAGTTTTAAAAGCATCTATAAAGCATAAGAAATGTATGGCAAAAGAAGTTGCTTAATTTACTTAATTGTGAATAAATTCGAAAATAATCAGTCGATTTTTATGCCAAAAAATATGCCAAAAGATTCGCAGTACAATAAACGAAGCCTTCGAAGTAACTTGTTTTTAAAGAAGTAGGAGAAAACTACGCCAAAAAGGGTCAACCATTATAATTACACAAAAGTTTTATTTTTCGAAATCGTGTTTTATCATGTGTAGATTATTTAATTTTGCTTTTAAAACGATAAATGTATAACTCGTTATGTAGCATAAAAACGGAAATGAATTATATATTAATTATTATTTGAATGGAACCGCATTTAAAAATAAGCATTTAATAAGCCCTTTGCTCCATTTTGTCTCCTTTTCATATTTGAAAATTTTCAAACATGCTGACCAAAAACCTACATTTCTATGAGCTTATAAACATATACGTATGGTGCTGCAGTGATTCTTTGAAATAAAAGCTTTTAGTCGAACATCAGAATTTCATTATCGTATTCGTATACAGTTAACTGTTGATAATTTGAAACTGCATAATTTGAATAAGTCAGTAAATTGAAAATCAATAAATTGAAAATCTAGTTATTTGGTCTCGTAGGTAATTTAAATTGCAACTTGTTATAATTTAAAATTTATCGCTTATAAGCTTCGTAATTGTCTCATATAAAAAAAATTATATAAAGAAAGTAATCATCAGAGATGGGAATTCTAGTGAGTGAGTTAACTTACAAATTAATACCAGAAGTTTTCATATGTTATTTCGTTGAAAACATGGAATAAATTGCTGATATTCCTTTAGACTAATGTTAGCGTTAAAAGGAACAACATTCTCTGAACAGAACTTTGTGATGAGTTGGCCTAGTGACCTCGATCCATTCTGCTAATTAAGTTTAGGCATCAGTGCTGATTCGTTCTGCTAGTTTGATGGTTATAGAAATATTCTAAATATTCCACTTTTAAAAAAAGTAGTTTGAATTAAATAAAATCCATAAAAAGAATTATTCGAACTTCAGTCTGAACAATAAAAAAAATCTTGCCTTAATAATAATAAAATAAAATAATTTGTAGATTTAAAGTTAAGGCTCATTAATAATTTTATTCTTATTAATTTATAATAAAAAAACTATGAAATGAGAACAAAAATCAATTCTGTACCTCAACTTCCATAGCTGCTTTCACATATCGAATTGTCGGAATTTAGCGCTTGCCGTATATGACTTTGTGAAAGCGCAACAATGACATATTTTTTCTATAATATATAATAAAATTGTATTTAATATGAATTTTTTCATTCGTAGTTTTTATAGTTTTAACTCTTATTATAAAAACTTGATTATTTAAAGGTATTGCCCGGTCCCTTCAATTTCAAATTATCGAGAGTTGAATGTGTTTCAAATTTAAATTTGCTGATTGGGGACAGTCATTTCTCTGAATCTTGTTTTTAACTTAAATCACTTTACTCTCTACACGTTAGCGATTCGAGTAAATGCGTACTTCCTAAAACATATTTTAAAAAATATATAATTAAAAGTGTGCTGAGAAAATAAACACGTTTTCTAAATTTACTATATATGTATGTACACATGCACTATGTGTGTGCATGTGTAAAAAACAATTTTAATTTTCATATGACTCCAACATGCTATTTATTACTCACTCGCTCTGGAACAGCTTAAAAGACTTAAAGCAAAAAATATTGTATATTCACTAAAACCACTTAATTAAAAGCGATGTATACATGTGCATTTATTTGGCGAACATTTTCAATTTGTTGTGTCCACTAGAACTACCTTTCTATACATTAAAATCGAAAAAAAAAGAAACTTAATTTTGTAAATGTGATAAAACAGTTAAAAGGATATAACACGGAATGCCTAAAAGAAAAGTATGAATAAATCAGGCACTGTTTCGCTTACATTTCATGGCTAAAATTGAGACAGCAAGTGATAAGGCCATAAAGCATTTTGAGTAAAACTCTATCAAAGTTACTTGAAATTTAAATGCGCGCCTTGACAGCTTTATATCGTATATGGCACGCAAAACCAATGCCAAAGACGACACACCGCAGTAACTTGGTAAAATACTTAATACTGCATTCGCAGAAAAACTTAAAAGAGAGGAACAGCAACAAAGAAAAAGAATACTTAAATATTCAGCAAAGGAAAAAAACACAAGAAGAAAAACAATCACAAAGATGCTGCGCATTTAGCTTGAGCTTATCGTAAGTAAAATGCATGACTTTGATTACTCGATTCGCACAATTTACATAGCAGACATTTTGGAGGAGAATCAAAGTCTTATCGCGGAATTTCGCAGGCCATGGATGACATAGCGCCAAAAATGCTTACGCAAATAGAGAAATTAACAGCTAAAAAATGTTCAAAGAAAAACTAGGCGAAGCAGAAAGTCACTAACATCTTTGGATTCTTCTTCGAAAATTTACTAACTGGTGATAAAGGAGGTGAACAGAGAACTGTTTATGTGATGCAGAAAATAGTTGGAATCCTTAAACTATTGTTATTATTTAAATTTCCGGTGGAAATTTTTATCAATAATGCTTCAACACTAATTGACTGTTTTTGTAACTAAAATAGAAATTTTCGTTTGCGAATTTATATTGCAACAAAAATAAAAAACTCTAATTTGTTTTTGCTTTCGGTATAAAATCCCAAAGGAAAATTTTCATTTTATTTACAATCATTAATATCTTCAATATAGCAACAGCTAAACATGGTTAAGATAATTTTAATCAGTTAAAACAAATCCCAGTAAAAAAAGAAAGCTCCCAAGGAAGTCAATTATGTCCTGACCTTACGATCCGCTAGTTGTGCAAATCTGTATCATTTTTAATGATTATTAAGATAAGAATTTTTATTCAGACTCAAGTTGAAATCTTGGCATTCAATTTGCTTAATAACCTCAAATTTACCCACCCTGTAAAATCGAATCTAGTTGAAAATCATAATTATAATATTTAAGCCCATTATTACAACTTCATGTTAGTTAAAATGTAATATGTAAACGGAAGGCGAAGTCTTTTAACCAACGAACATAAAGTTGTAATAATTTCCCTTACAGATTGATCCCTATTTTAAACATATGTGACCTGCTCCACGGAAAGGGACCTCTGCGCCGAAACATTTTTTTTTACTTTTTGAGTGATTCTTATAGGAAAAAACGCTCTTTCAAATGCCGCAAACCGTAAGTTTCTATGTCTTTTAGTTTTTTTACAAATCACCTGTAAAAATGAACATAATTAATGAAAAAATTTAAAAATGTGATATAAACAGATAATATATATAATATTTGAAATCCAAAACATTGATTATTTGATAAGGAATAAAACAGCAAAAACAGGCTTTTAACTGTTAGAAATAATTTTCATAGAGGCAACACTGCTTAGTGAACATCGTGCAAAGTATCAGAGAGTCGAAATACATGATCAGGTAAAAGGAAGCGCTTTTTTTAAACGCGTTTTTCTCAATAACTTATTTTCGGCGCGGAGATCCCTTTTCCTGGAGCAGGTCTTTCGCGTTAACAGTATTTTCTAATTAGAGTGCATTTTTTATGTTTGTATTAGTTTTTGGTGAAAGTTCTCTTCAGCATTGCTTTTTCTATCAAATAATTTGTTACCAAAATCCAGCTAAACTCAGCTTACTCTTGCAAATCTATGTACAGCCAACTTTTCGTTGCATTGTGTGTGAGAAGAGGCATTTAGAAAGAAATCAAGATATTCGTTGTGCCTGCACTTACTTAATTAAAATAATACTGAAATTGTACAGCTAAATAAAAAATTAAAAGAGGAAGAAAAAAATCTCGTAATGCGTTATACTCGTAAGTAAAACAAATAAGAAGGTAACAACAAAAACATATCAAGCACCAGCACCAGCACCAGCATTCAGGTGTCCGGTGCTAGGAAGAGTAGTATTTTTTTATTTTGCTAATTAACACTATACACTCTTTTATTTTGGCCTGTAACGCATTTGCGTTTCTTTGTATGCTCTGCCAATCTTGATGGCAGTAGTTGCTTGGCATGCACACCGACAAGGGAAATTAGAAATAAAGATATTTCAAAAATTCTTTTATAATTTCCTACCAACTTTATTTTATTTATGCTACAGCCGTGCATATGGCCATATCAACAAACCGGCAATTCCTGTACGAGTACTTAATAACTTATTTTATGTCTCAACTTCCAAGCCTTGCTGGATTGTTGCTTAGGCTGGCCTGTTGCCCGGCAGGTTAGTTGCTGATGGTGTTATTGCTGGCCAATTGAATTCTTTTAATCGACAGCTTTTGCGTAATTTAAAATTGTTCTTTTGATAATTTTGGCATATTTGAGATAAGCGAAAGAATGACAAATGTATTTTAAAAGAAAATTAAAATATTTAAATGCCACAGAAGCTGCAAATTTTATGGCAAGCAAAGCACCAAATTGTGCATTAATAAAAAAGAAACAAAACAACACTAAAATGAAATGAAAACCACAAATGGTTTTGCAAAACACTTGCTTCTGCTGCTCCTGCCGTTGAATGGCTGGCGATGATGATGATGATGATGATGGTGACGACGATGATGAGGATTATGCTGTTGCTGTTTAAAAGATTCCACAAAACCATTTCTTATCGCAAAATAATGACAACCGTAATATAAAGACTTGTTTTCTTTATTATTATTATTTTCATACGAAATTGTAGCACAGTCATGATCATCCTCAACTTTATGGAAGGAAGAGGAAACAAAAATAACAACAACAACAACATCAACAGTAAAATAACAAAATCATGAAATACAATAATAACGCACAACTTCCACTTGTTGGCAGTAAAGTTTATATTTACTCTGAACAAATACGAGTATCATTGACGCCCACAACATTAAATGTACAACTTTGTTTAAACTGAAATCACAGTAAAACGCAACAAAATCATAAAATTGTATAAAATCAATAAGTGTGTATTAGGGGCATTCAGTAGATGTGAGTAAAACTACAATTAATCATATAATTAGATCCAACTAATCACCACAGCTGACAGTTGAAGGTCCACTCACAGTTTTTGTTTGACACAAGATCGCTTGTCAGAAGAAATTAATAACATTGTTTTGTACAATCCAAGAAGCTACAGGCATCTAAAAACTTATGCAACCTTCACTGTAGTAATTAATTTGCCTGTAGATGCAATTTAGGTTACATTCAGGTGTTCATAAGTGTATTTATGGCACCTTCAAAGACGCCAGTCTAGCTCAGATATTTGGGTGATTCAGTGTTTTGGGTGATTTCTGGTGCATAGCTTTTTATATTTTATTTTAAATGGGTGCTCAGGGGTGACCCGCACATATGCTGTACATTATAGTGGAAGTAGAAAGGGGTTATAGTATTGAGGGGAGAGATGAAGAAATATGAGAATATCATTAGTTCTCCGGCTAATTTTTGCTTCAGTGCCGATGAAGGAGAATGCTGCTTCTTAGCGCTTTAGTACATAATAGTGTTAATAGCGGCCAGTAGTGTTCAGTGAAAAACAGGCCGACAACAATTAATGCAAATCAGAAAAACTCTACATCCAAATGATAGTTCAAAGTTTTTTTATGACAACAATCTATTGCTGAAAGTAGATAAAGTGCTAACAAATTTCAACATTATTTAAAACCCAAACTTATTTTGAGAACAGAAGATTCTCGTGTTCAAAGTTGTACAGTGAACTTAAACTAAAATCAATCAACAATTTTCAGCAATAAAGTCACAATAATATTTTTAACACAACAAAACGATAATAAATACAACTCTAGAAAAAAATTTTATGATTTATTTGTTTGTTTTTTTTCTCACTTTTATGACTTCACTACACTTATATAAAATGATGACACTTCTTGCAGTTATGGCAGGCAAACGAGAATGTATATCTACATATATGGCGACTTATGTTACGGATTTTAAATATTTTGTTTGACTCTTTCTTTTCACGACACACCAGCTATTTGAATTCAACGACATTCAAACGTGAGTGAAATAGTAAAAAAGGTGTTCAAACGGCGTAGACAATGAAAGCATCAAAGTGTTAATGTCAATATTGACGGTACCACTAAACATGATCATACGAAAAATTCAGACATGAATTGTAACAAAGCAGTTATAACAACAAACCAAATCATATGAAAAGATGATGGAGAAATGCATACATTGCTACTGTTTACCCGCCCAACAATACCGTCACTGCAGAGTTTGTTGGAGACAATTTCGACGGCAACTATTGTTGAAAAGCTGAAGCCATTGCCACAGTCAAGATACACTTGACAACCTGCAAATTAGAATCAATAACAAATGTGATTCTTTACTTTTCTCCGTTGTCTATAGCTGCATTGGAATTTTCGTAACGCTACTTTGTGTTTAGTAGTTTTTTCATCATGTCATTTAGTAATCTACTTGATTTTTGTTGTTTTGAAAGTCACTATTTTCGTTAAGATGAATAACAAACGCAATTTGCTAAGTCGCCATCATTGTTTGTTTCCTAATCAGCGCAACACGATTGTTGTTGATTTAAGTTTAACAAAAAAAAAAACTGTAGTATGAAACACCAATTCAATGTTTGGAGCTTCGTTAACCATTGGCATTTGTTACACTTAAAAAAATTTTTATCCAAATTAATAATATATTTGCGTTTGTAAAATTTTGATTTTACAATAGATGATTTTCTGCAAAATCTTTTCAACGAAAACCTTTAGAATGCTGGCGTTTGAAGAAATTTTTTTTTTTAAATATTAAATTGGAAACTTTTTAACGATCCTTCTGCAGAACTTGTATATAAAATCTTTAAGTCCTTTTATATATGAGTTGTGAGTACTATAGGAGTTTTACCCCAATTTTTTTTTTGATAGCTGTAAAATATTAAAAAAACTGTTTCCCTTGTAAAAGGTTTGAACACAAAAGTTTGAGTACTTTTTTTTTAACTTGTTATCCTAAATGATCGAATTCTTTTTGAAGTCCAACGAAAAAAATGTTCAACGATAAGATGCTTAAAAAACTTTGCTTGTAAAATTCCACAAGTTTTCCAAAGGAAACTTATTTTTGAGTGTACTCTGTTGGCTGAAGTATTTAAAGCGTTGACTACAAAAGGATGGCTCCGTCCTCAAATAAGTCAGGACCTTACTTTTTTGATTAATGTATTTCAAATCATATAACACCATCCTTCTTACCCGATTTTGGTTTCTGTAGCTGTATTTTGGTTTCTAGAAACAAAAAATTTTGTTTTTGTTTCAAATATATTTATACAAAAGAAGGAATTCATTCGACATTGTAAAATAGGCAGTAATAGTTTATAATAAATTAAATGCTATAATTTTAATTCTATTATACAAAATATGCAATAATATTTTCTTACAGTGTATTTCAAAGTGCAAGTTTGTAAGTATGCTGTTATTGTTGTTATACTCTTAAGATGATGATAGCCTTTTCATTTAAGCCAAGATATTTCTTTCTGAACAGTTGTTGTCAAAATACATACATATGCAGGTCTTGCTCTTGTAACATTTTCAAGACAGGTGATGATGATAATGATGGCTCTAATTTAAGAAATAAATTCAACAGGAAGAAAACCCAAAGAAATGTTGAATCAACATTTTAACGAAAACTTAAAAAAATAAATATACAGAAAAACTGATGATGTTAAACTAAATTGTATGTGATTGTTGTTTATTTTTGTTAAAGCAATCAACATTTCTTCCTTTTTTCTGTTTTGTTTTTTTATTATTATTTTTTTTTTTTTTTGCTTTATTGTAATAAAAGAAATAGTCGTAACAGTAGCCATTGCAGTTAAAATGAACTTCAACTTTCATTGGAACGGCGAAAATAGCATGAAGATTATTGTTAATTTCATTATCTTGAAAGTTTTTTTTTCTATACAAGTCGTGTTTTAATAAAATAAGTTAAACAATGCATATATGTTTTTTTCATGCTTTAGATACATATGTGATATATGAATATGTGTAAATGTGGTTAGGCATTAAAATATCATTAATCTCCCTTTTCTTTAATTTTTGTAAAAGTAAAATGTAACACTTTCACGCTTACCAAAATCATTAATTTAATGCTTTCAAAACTAGTCCTAAAGAGATTGATCTCTAACCTCTTCTAGCTGATACTCCACTATAAATCTTATGAAGACAATAAGTTCATTCACTGATATATATTTAAACGTATAGTGAGAGTATCAACTAAAGCAATTTCAAATTTGACTTTGTGGTTAGAATTGTTGTCTAGTACATCGTTGCACGTATAATATCTCCACTTCCGAAATTGGAAATATTACAAATAATTATTAAAGCATCCTTCCTAAGTCTCTCAAAGATACGCTACACTCAGACGATTTCTTTCTAACTCGACTTTTACTGATGAATGGGAATTTTGTACCAATACTGCCAATATTAACGGCCGCTTTGTTTTAGATGTACCAATAATTTTAACAGAAATTTATTTGTTTAACAAACCTACCAGAAAACCACAGGAGACAGCCAAATATATAAACAAATAAATCAATAATAATGGCCATGGCAAGCGTATGTTCTCTAAACGAAAATGGCCCAACACCTTGAGGAAACTAAAATAAATGCTTTCCTCTTCTTAAGGTCTACTCCAAATAAAAGTTGTAACATTTTTCATCTTTTTAATTTATCACCAACATTAAATCTCATTAAATTTTTTTCTTTTCTGAAATTTCCATAACACAAAGTTTTGATGCTCGCCGGACATAATAAATGTCTCTAAGTAGCATTGATTGACAGCGTGGTAAGGGAAATAATATAATATTGTTAAGAAAACCACAACACAACATCAATATGAGCCTTCATGGTCTGCCAAATGTTTGCTGTACAATATTTTTTGTTTGTTTTTTTTTTTGGTTTTGATCTGACAATGGCAAACATCCATAATGTTGTTTACAGCGAACTTTTTGATGTTGTTGCTATTGTGTAGGTGGACAATTTCTTGGCAATGTTAGATGCCAACCAACGAAACAAACGAATGAACAGCCACTATATATTTTATAGACACCAACTATGCTGGGAGACTGAGACTGAGATTGAAACAACTGCAAGCAGCAGAAGATGGAAATTATATTGAAAAAAGATCGAAACGTATAAACAAATAGTGGTCCAGTGGGCAGGAGCCATAATAGTCTTATACACATATCACATTTCACAAGTCATAGGTAACATTCATGACATAAAGAACGCAAAGAGAAATAAAAAATATTATACAAATGATCATCTCAGCAGTTGATTGTTGTTATTGGCGATTGCCGCCAATCACTAGTCTCAACACCAAGGCAGCAAAAATGTTGCATATATTAAATATTGTATTTTTATTTAAGACATTCGTTTTAAATGCAGTTAAAGGTATGTGGAGTTGTTACGAAAAAATTAAGTAAAATATTGGATGTGAGAAAAAGTGTTTGTCACTGTGTTATTCATGATATTTTTTACAGTCTATGAGAGTAGCATTGTAAAGTCATGTATTTTACAAGCATTTGATAAATTACTCGTATTATGAGTAGATAATAAGAGGGTCTATTTCGAAAATTTATTAAAGCTGGGAAAAAAATATTTTACATATAAAATTATTCTTCACTAAATGTTTTAAATTCAGTACGTTCATATATTTAGAAGCCTTTCAGCCCTGAATGACTTTAACAAATCAGAATTAGCTTGCGGATGTTTATAATGTGAAACATAGTTTTTCTTGTTGAGGTTTTTTTTATTAACAAAATGTTAACACTTTACTTATTGCTTTAATTTTATGATTTAAGGTGCAGTCACACTTTTCAAATATTTGCCCAAAAAAGCGTAACCACTAAATAGTAATGAAAAGTACTTTAATGCAGGTTCGTGTTTGTTAAGTAAAATATCAACTGTTGGAGTTTCATAAAATCCAACAGTATTGGAAACTATTTAACTCAGTGTCTGAGATAAAAGGTTTTTCTTGAGTATTTAACCCTAGAAAGATAATCTGCGTAAAATTTACGCATTAACTTCCAAAATGTTGCAATTTCTTTTCAAATATCGAATTCATCTCCGCGCCCTTTGGACATCCCAGTCGTTGTGGAGATCTTTCATGAGACACATTCAACGCTGCGGTACGTATAACCCATTTTGAAATATACGCGCTATATGAGTCAAAATGACGCGTGATTACATATAAGTTTTCAAACAAATATGCTTTCTTTGTTTAGTTGACCATTTATGAAGTTTTAATGTTCTTGATTTTTCTCATAATAAACATTTTTAAATATATATAAGCTGTTGATATTTTTGATTCATTTATATGCAGATATAGAATTTACATAAGTCGATTCCAAATTAATTTAAAAATTATGAAAATATGCTCTTTGAAAAGTATGCGTCAATTTTATGTATGATTATCTTTAACGTATGTCAAAATATGATTATCTGTGTAGGGTTAATGATTACACATTTTTGTGCAAATATTTGGCAAGTGTGACCGTGCCTCTAAAATATAATTGTTACATGAAAATATGTAATAATTTCTTGTTACATGAAAACAATCATTTGTTGTTGTTGGATAGTAAAACATACACTGAAAATAGTTTTTTATATCAGAAAAACTCTGATCATTCCCTTTATGGCAATTTTTAATTTCCGGTGTTGTAAAAAGTTGAAACCAATTGGTATTGAATCAAATAATAGAAACTAAAGTGATTTTATTATTTGATTTCATCATAATTTCAGGTTTCCAAATGAAACCTTCTTAAAACTGCAATATTTTGACGGTACAATCGTTTAGAAATAGTGTTTGTAAAACATTTATTTAAAATTTATTTAATTTCAATTAACTCGACAGCAATAATTTTATTTTAAATTACAACTAAAGCGAAAGTCCAACAATATTATATACAATTCGAGCCTGGCAGTTTCTATTGGAAATTCATTGGCAAAAATATAAACCAGCTTTTTTGGAATTTCCTTCATTTTTAGCGAACAAATATATACTCGTATCTTGGTTCTTGAAATTTAATTAATAAATAGCTTTACAATTTTGAATGAAATTAAAAAAGTTTTAATCATTGACACTAAATCATTTGAATGGAATTAAATCGATTGTAATCATTTTCAACTGCGATATTTTTCGTATAAAATGCCATTCATTCGAATGTAATTTCATGCATAAAAGTGTTCTTCTACAGAAAAATGTAAATGACAATTTGGGTTAAAAAAATTATTTAACAATTTATTTTGCAGCATCTTTCGATCATCTTTGCTGATCATTATCGAAGATGTTTTATAAAGTGTTTAAATTTTACGTCACAATTTTTCTATGACGGTCAGTAAAGGTGACCGAAGTTTATAAAATAAAAATTATGCCTTAAGGCGAAAATAAGATATCATGTAATTGAATTACACTGGAAACAATTAAATATATGCTAGAAAATTATTTATACCTTATTTGGTTTATTAACTAAACATCAACTCAAACTGTAAGTAGCCCTGGTTCAAATGCAATATTACTTTAGTTTATTATCTCTCTTATTCATAAAAAATATTTATGTATTGTAATTCTGTATGGATATCTGTTTTATAAACCATTTATAAATCAAAAAAAAATTTTAACTAAAATAAAAATAACTAGGCCACACAAACATATTTTTTATCCCAGCTAATATTCATAAACGAGTGCATATAATACAATTTGGTTGATATTGTTGCAATTTTTTCTGCTGTTGCATTTTTGCATTCTTTATACAAGTTGTCATTTGGGCTGTCGTTGTTAATAATAATGTTGGCAATTTATATGCCATTTCAGTTTTAATTTGCGTCGCAAACAATTTGGTCTCGATATCTTTTATAACACATTGTGGGCAACTTATAATTGTAGGCTTGCAGTATAGTACGAGAGTATAGTATGTATAGTATATATTTTTTGCCGGTTGGTGAGACACCATGCAGCTAATAACGACCTAACCTAAACGAGAAGTGGCTTAAGCAAAAGAACACTACTATAACAATACTATCAATGGATCAGTTATATTCTTAAGTACGGATTTATGCAAACTTTTGTCAAGTTAACCACAAATACTATTTGTAGGAATACTTATTTAGATTAATTAAATTTTTCTTTGTTACTGAGTTTTATATTTCGAATTGACATGTGATCTTTAATTAACGCTACATTGTGTATGTCATGCGGTATTTACATTGTTGTTCAATCACATTTAAAACACACAATTTTAGGGAGTTGTTTGGCTAGATTTGTGACATTTGTTGTCATTCATATGCGACTACAATTGCAAAATTTATTAACTTTACCTTTGCCAACATTTATTAATTGACTGTCAATGGATTTAGCAACAAAATGTTGTTGAACATAGCAGCAAAAATTGGCTGATTATTACACAGCGTTGCACATATGCCTGTTGAAGACAACATGTTTTTTTTCTTTCTTCATATTCTTTAATATAACAAAATCAGTTAATATTGTGGTTGCTTGTGGTTAAAAAGAGGCTTACAGTTGAAGAAACAATACAAATAGATATTTTTTTTTTTTTGCAACAAACTGTATGTCACGCTAAAACATTTAAGTGATCAATTGTAGACAAGTAGTTCTGTCTGCCACTGTCCATTGGTTCTATGTCGTAGCTATACATTCGCATTAAACAGCTAGATAAACAGAGCCTATTGGATGCATAATTGGCAATTGTTTGACACAACAAAGTTTAACATTTTATATCTGTACGTAAGTTATTATGTTTGATTTTTCTCTGCAATATTCATACGTACATTTTCTGTTTGTTTTTGTTTTTGGCTGTTGCTTATGCTGCCATAGCTGTCACAGTTGCCCAGTTAATAGCCAGTTTAGTCAACTGTCAGTTAAAACATTTGACAATTTTTCTATTCGAAAAATAAAATAAATAAGTTTGCGTCATTTATGCAAGTGATCATCGCACAAAATTTTTCTAAAAAAAAAACTAGATAAACAAAATTATAATGACAGACCTGCAGGAGTTATTTTCAAATTTGTTTAGTTTCCATTTTGTTAATGCACTAAAAAGTTTACATAATTAACTTAATTTAATTGAGCTGGTAACATAGGATCTTAAACTTAAAGCGTATGTATTGACATCGTGTTTAAAATTTAAAATAAATTAAAAATTTAAATCATACTTTTTGACGTTAAGCAGATGCGTACAAAATTTATTTAACCGCTAATTACTAATATTTAATATGACATAATTACTAAATTTGCTTTATTTTATATACAGTGTATGTAGAATATTTTTAATTTAATTATGAAATATATCTCGCAAGTGATGGCCATTTTCTGCTTCGCTGAAAACATTTTCCATCAGCTTTCACAAAACTTCAAGTGTTATTTTGTTGATATCGTCGCGTATATTATTTTGTAATTACTGTACGGCTTATTAATATAGGCTTTTCTTTTCAAATAACACCAAAAGGAAACAGTCTGGAGCTATTAAATCCAGTGAACACGGAAGGCAATTAAAATCCCTTGTACGGGAAATAATTCGTTCACCAAAGATGTCGCGTAAAAGAGCCATTGTGTCCCTAATTTTCTACGGCTAGCCTTAAAAAACTTTCCAACATTGTCCAATATCTAACATCACTGATGCACACGGCGAGCTATCCCTTCTAACATCAGTAATAGGCCAATTATTCTTTCCGACGAAACACCGCACCAAACGGTACACTTAACTGGGTGTAATTCTCGCTATTGAATCTAGGATTTTCCGTAGCCCATATTCTAGTTTCGCATATTAACGTTTTCATTTAATTGAAAATGACTTTCGTCGCTTACAATTAAATTATGAATAAAATCATGATTTTCTTCTGCTTTTAAATGAATATAAATTGCTTAATTTGTCGGTTTCAATTCTTGGACAAGCTTAATTTTATATGGATACATTCTTATTGTATGCGAAATTCTCTGCAGCGACCTTTGTGAGAGGACATCTTCCCGAATACTCTCCTGTACCCCGGTCACCAGTGTGCACCAGGAAGATTCCTTACTGCCCCTTATTCGCAAAATTTTGAAACCAATTACTGGTTTACTCTTGATTTCGAGGGTCCAACATGGACATTAAATAACGGCATGCGGACTCAAAACAATGGGTTGCTGATTTGCGAAATAAAGTTCAACGATATTGGCACGTTGTTCAATTGTGCACGGTCGCATTTTTTATTCTTTACAAAATACTGAAAATAAAAATAAAAAAAACTAAAGAAAAAAAAATTATAGTAACAAAGTTATAAGGAATTCAAACATATAATACCAGGTATATATTTATATATCATTGGTCATAAGTAGAAAGGCCCTAACTCAAATGATTGCAATTTTACAGAAAAATATATAACAGAAAGTGTATTCAGCACAATAGAAACTGTCACTATTATTTGCTTGTAATTTTCTTTTATGCTATTTTACTAAAATTTTGTGACCAGGTGTATTTGTGTGAAATTTATTAGAATCGCTGGAAAAATCAATTTCTTGAAAATTAAAGTTAGGGCCTTTCTACTTGTGACCATCGATATAATCGTTTTTTGGGATGTATTGAGAAGAAAGATAAGAGGACAGAGATTTTTTTAGCTCTTTTACTCTTTTACTTCGTCGGAGGGTGCTGTTACTCCACTCTTAGTACATGACAGTGTCAATTGTTGCCAGTTATGAACATATTCAGTGACCAGTGCTACCTTCGTTATCGAAACAGTCTGACAAAAACTATAACAACCGTGCATAAATACTGGTCAGAAGAATTCGACATCATATTTATGAATGAGCGGAGTCGAACTCTGGACCTTTCGCTTCATAGTCTCAACATTATTCTACAAACCAGCTAAAATAATAAAATAAAACCTACATTATAAAAAAAATTTTATGTTCCTCGCTGCTATTACCATTGACACCCATAAAACTCGCTTTCTTAAAATGTGTATAATTTTTTTTTTGTCAATTTACTTTATAAATTTTATTTTTGCCATCATTTATATGTATTTTTTCAGATTGTGATTTTTGTTTTATTGCAGGCACCATAAATCTACATTAATTTTACAATCGTTTGCAGCCATATCGCATGTTTGTCGATGCTTTTGAAATTTCGCCTACTTAATTGGAAAAAATGCAATACATGATAAGGGTTGCAATAACCGCAATATTTTGCTGCATAAGTAGTAAGTATTTCCTCTACCATTATCACTTTTGGCAAATTTTTATGCACAGATCTAATCTGCAATGTAATAAATTACTAGTGATATAAATGACTTTTTAATTTATTAAATTTACTTTAAATACATAAATTAACAGAAGCAAAAAAAACTTAAACAATCTTATTAATTATTGCCACAATTTAAAGCGTATATTAATGTTGATTGTAAGAATAAATTTAACAATTTATTTTATTTTGTTAACAGAAACAAAGTTAAACGCCTGAAGTGATACATTGTGTTCACTTCATTAAAATGATTTAAAATTTGTTTTTGCATTTTTTGTGGCTTAAATTAATGATCAAGTTTTTTAAAACAAATGTTCGTACAAAAGCCATACAAATGTTCGGTTTTAGTTTTAGGTTTGCTTTAAGTTTAAATATTAGTTTCTGGCTTTCATTTCACTACATTTCTGTAACAGGTTCCGCAAGCAAATAGTCTTCAAAAAATATTTGTAGCTGCTGGTCTACTAGAAAATGCAAAAAAAAAAACACAACGACACTTAAATATTCCAATAATGTATGTAGATCATAAATCATTTGAAAGCTGCCTGTACGAATCGAAAATTTATGAACTTTATAAGTAGAATGTAAAAAATTAAGGCAATAATATTTCAACACAAAAAAAATGTATGTTGCTACGAGTTTTAATTGAAAACCAAATACAAGAATTCACACGCGAATAATATTAAGAGTGCAAAAACCTTGCATACATTTTTCAACTCTTGCTGCATGCCACATGTAACAACATGTAAATAATGTATTTATGGTACAAATACTGGTCATGTATAAATGTTGTACTATTGTGCAATGTGTCATGATCGACATGAGTGGTTGATCACCTACCAGTATTTAATTTTTGCAAATATTTTAAGAAACATTTTTAATTTGTCCGAATATCAAATGACAATAATCTCTAAGTTGCTACGCAATTGTGGTATTTCTCTTGGCTGTGCTACAAAAGCCTTAAATGGCACCACGATCAGTTGTTTTATTTGAGAATTGTCGAACCACTGAACTTAAGCAGATAAAATTATTTTAAGTTAAATTTTAGTTTTTTTTTTTCTGTGGGTATCCATGGGAATTTAAACTGCATAGAATTTTCTTAACACTGCATTTGCCTGCTTTTGTGTTTTTCTTATTTAAATAGTAATTTATTTGTAATTTTTATTACTATACAATTTGTTAGTAATTGTATGCATATTTGTTAATATGTTTTCTTTGCTTTTGCAAAAGGTTTTAGTTCAAGTGCTTTGTGCACCAGTAAAAACTGCATAAAAACCACAAAATAACCAAATTTCAGTTAACAAAAATTTAAAGTTTTTCCTGTCTTTGTATAGGTTATTTTGAATTTTACAAATAAAATGAAAAAAAAAAATTAAAATACCAATAACAGTCAGCTAACAAAAATCTATTGTTATTATAATTGTATCTACCCATATTACCATATGCCAGACATCTGCAATCTCACCATCGTGTTAGATCTAATCAATGAGTTAGATTTTAGTGTTTTAGAATTTAGATATTCGTAGAAAATTCTTCGTATACGAAAGAAGTAGAAAACAATAATTTGGAGAAATTGCATTCAGATATCTACAGATTTCCAGCAATTAATTGTGTATATGATACTTTTTTTTATCTATACCATCAAATTTAAATATGAAAGTTCATGAATTTTATTATATTTTAAAACTCAAAATATTAAGTTTTACTAAAGTGTTGAATGGGTTCTTTCAATAACTTATACGATATAACGTTATTTAATGTATGGGTTTTTGTTATTTATTTTTATGTTCTTTGGAAATTTAATAACACAAAACAACAATTTTATTCCACAAACTCTCCTCAGTTTGATATAGAAACTAACCTGTGAATAGGTATAAGGTGAACCCAATAAGTCTATGTAAAATCATATCAGCAAGAAGTTCAAAGCTCTCTAAGTTTGGACAGGCAAGTGAAACATGATAGAAATATCAGCTATAGGATTTTTTTGCACTTAATGGCCTCATAATGCTTTTACAATTTGTGGAAAAGAAAAAAAATATACCACTAAGAATAGTTTAAAAATCTATTTTATAATATGCATGACATGTGTATTAACCGTCAACTAAATTTATTTAAAAATTAAAACTACTACTTCTTCTTCATATATACAGCCCTATTGAATTTCTTTATGATATAATAGTTTTAATATTGGAAATAAAAAGCAAATACCTCTATATATATCTTATTTGCTTCAAATTCTTTGCGTGGTTCTACAAATATTTTAAAAATATATATTTCATTATAATAAAAAAGCACAGCAGAATTTCGTCGGGCATACATTTTTCAAATCCACAAAGTTTTTCAATTTTATATTTACGGTATAAAGTCCAGTGTTCGGCTCCGCACTCAGTCATAAACACGATATCGAATTCTTCTAATCAGCATTAATGCATGTTTGGGTTAGTTGTTGTCGGCCTATTTTAATGGCGAAGGCATAGTACTGTTCACTGAACAGTAGCAATTGACACTATCATGTACTAAGAGCAGAGTAAGAGCACCCTCCGTCGTTGTCCCTGTAGCAAAAATTAGCCGTCGAAGTAAAGCTTAAATTAGCTTAAAAAAATTTATTTCTTCTTAATATTTCTTCATCTGAGTGCTTGTTTGACTTAAAAGATAATAATATGTAATATAATGTCAAATTATGGAAAATAGAAGCAGAAGGAATTTTGTAAAATCATACAACTCATTCATTGAAAACAAAAATGGTTTAAAACAGATATAAAAAATATACTGAGTCTCAATAAAATCAATTTAAATCTGAACAATAACTTCAACCTCTGCCTCAAAACTAGATTAGGACATCTTACAAGGCATGACCGCATGCTAACGACTATAGTTGGAAGTCATTAAGTTTATTGTAATGTCCAAAGCTTTTATTTTTGCTCCTCTGATGCACACAAACAGAATTTCAAAAGGCTAGCCAGTTATCCATCCTTGATACTCTTCAGGTTTCACAATAAATGACAGCCTACACCGGTTAGTCACGTATACTATCTTGGATTAACCCTTAATATTCTTCGCCGGAGCAGTTTCCGTCGTGACTCTCATAAGAAAAGTGTAGGCGTTCCGATCGCACAATACCCCGTAATGATCAGCTGCGCCAACTGCATATGGTCGTGACATAGTTTGTAGCTATTACAAAGCCATAATGAGAAAGAAAATTATGTGAAATAAATTGTTTAGAATGTTCTATAGTTATCGCGATTTTGCAAGAGAACAATTAAATTATTGTCGACAAAATTTGTATCCAAAGCCAATAATGACGTACTAAAAGTTAAGAGCGCAAAGATTAATTGAATAGCATTTTATGCTATGGCTTCTATTCCTTTAAATCAAGATCTCTAAATGCTGCCAGATGATCCTTCCAATACAAGTCTTTAAGATAACGCCATCAATTCATTTCAAAGTACAACTCCTCCGATATACACTTGTACAATTCCTCGATATACTTCTGAAATGCACTTATTGGTATGTCCTTTAGATCTCTCAGTGAGTCGGTTTTTATCTGCTGCGCTTTCATGGGTCTCTTCAATGGAGTCAATACGGTGACTACGGTGAGGGTACGTTCTTGTGTCATGGACTTTTTTTTGGGCAAAAATTCAGCAGTTTTGGAATAACCTTCAGTGACACATGCTCTTAGCCCCCAAATTTCCAAAATAATTGGACGCCATGAGCCAACCAATATGCTGACATCCTCAGCAACTTCTCTAATAGTGATTTAAGGATCCCCCATGAAAATTTTATTCACTTTTCCAACATTTTCACCGGTTGTTTAGCTGCGTCCGACCTTCTTTGAAATTGGTGTTCAACTTTTGAAAATTTTTCCGATTCAGAGTACAAACACCGTATGCCACAGCCAACATTTCAAGTGGTTTTGATCACTTGATTACATTTTTTTTACACCATATTTTATGTACATTTTTTTATAAACTTTTTTCCCCGTACACGAAAATATCTTCTAACTTTTATCATAAATAAATAAACATACTAAATAGCTCAAATATTGAACATATGTATTTTCATCACGAGTGGAGCTACATGAGAAAAAAAACGCTAAATGAAATGTACGTAGCCCGAGAAACTTTAAAATTTAGTTATATTGCATGTGAAGAGAAATATGACTGTATAAATATATATTAATTAAAAATGTATTATATTATATTATTAACTTCAAACAAATCAGTCAATTTGCTCACTGGGTTAAAGAAGCTTGCCATCAATTGATTATTATTGTGGGTACGAGTTGAGTAGACATCCATTAACTGATTTTCTACCGCGCCCAATTGTTAACGAAAAATATATGAAGTTTTAAATCAACCACAATAAATAAATTCACTCGTATGGCAGAAAGAATGAACAACCACAGGAACGAACATAATAAAATGATGAATTTGTGGTTTACTTAAACGTTTAACCGCACATTTGAATTTGGAACTTCATACAGTTCTTAACAATCCTACAGTATATGGGCACATTATATACGCTGTTCATAAATAAAAACCAAATTGACAAAGACTTAAGAAAAGCCCAGAGAAAGAAGAAAATGTATTCACTATGTGGGATTTTTATAAAATACGAGTAAAATTGAATCAATAGATAGATGATTGACAGTTGATGAATGCCGAACGTATCAAACGCAGTCGCTGTTCCTCACATAACTGTTGATTTATTTTTGATGATAGAATTAAATAATAATGTTCGAACCTTTTCTTAGATTCTTGAAACTCAAGATGAACTAGATCTTATTTAGGTAATGATATCAGCTTTATGGTAAAATTTTTATTATTAAGTTTTATTTTAAGTAGAGGGTGGAGGGCAGATTAAATTAGAAATTTAACAAAAGCGAGTGATTGAGTGATTTTCCTTCATGCATGTGTATTTTTCCCGTTAAGTCAGTAGTTTGGGTCAGCACCTTGGCTGAATATAAGGAGGCGTACGAAATTCTCATTTATTTTTCATTTGTGTAATTTAATTTCAATGTTTGTTAGATGAGGTTTGTTATTTGACTGACCCACTGCTGCGTTTGTTGTTTGATGTATGTATGTATGTATGTGAGTAAAGCAAAGAAGGCACAACTTAATTTGAAACACACTCTGACAGACAAGATCACGCGCCACATAACGATTTATGATTAATTTGATCAAAGTTAAGGAAATGAATAACGAAAAATAATATAAAACAAACAAAGAATAAATAAATTAAATATTAAATTTTACATAAAAAAGAATCAAGTCTCTAATGATTAACAAAATAGTAAACAGACAAAAAAAGCATTGAACATACCTAGATACACGATTTCGATATCATGAATAGTGAAGTAGAAAAGTTTTTAAAAATTTGCGTAAAGAATATGAACACGTTAGGATGACTTGGCGTTAAGAGAACACAAAAAGAAGAACTGAGCTGATTTGAAAAACAAGAATGACGGATAGAAAATTAAAGTTAAACATCTCAACTGTTTAAATAATATTTAAAACCAAAAGTTTTTTAAAGATAATTAAATACACTAAGAAACATAGTCGAGTACCTGATGTATGAAAGTTGAGCAAAACATTTGTGGGAAGGTTGCATAAATAAATAAAAAAATTGGTCTTGATTTCAACATGCATATCCACACAATTTTACGTTTAAAATCAATGCAGGATTTGAAGGTCTATCATCTACGATGTTTATTAAAGAGAAAACTTGTTAAAGCTTTATCACCTTATATCAAGTTTTATTAGACTTTTTGTTGTACCGAAATTCTATAAAAATTCTCATTTTTAATAGAGTGGTATAATCAATTCTAAAGAAGCTTCTTAGGTAAATATTTTTTTTAGTGTAAAACTTACATATTTTGTTTAAAAAACAAGGCAATGAAAACAACTTTTATAATTGTTACATAGTTGAAATAAAAACTAAGAAACCTTCGCAGTAGACAGCTTTATGAAAACTAAAATACAAAGTGAGGGAGGCAGACAGTACGCATGCGATCATGCCTTGATTTTTATTTAAACAATTCATGAACTCCAACTGTTTCAAACGAGGCGCTGGTCTAACAATACAATTCATACCTTCCCATAACTAAATACTTACAAAAAAAAATTCAGAACAAAACAAAACAGTTATGGTTTTATATTCGACATACAGCCGAACGGACAAACAGACATTGGCCAGACTCTGAATATTTAGAAAAAAACAAAAACGAGAAGCGGAGCGTGGTTGTTTGGCACCTCCTGTGGTGCGTGGGTCGTTATAACCCACAATCTGAACAACAAAAACAATAATGCCAACAACTAAAACATTAACAAAAATGCCAATTCAAATAACAATATGAATTGTTACTCGTACTTCACAAAAATAAAATTTTAACAAAATAAATAAACAAATAAAAAAGTTAAACATAATTTTTTTATTTTTGTTGTCTACTCTTTCTCAAAAAGTATGAATTGAAAACGTTGAGTGCGTTAAATATTAACAAACAATCGTAAGTTAACTGAAGACAATTTTTCAGTTATTATTATTAATTTTTTTTGCAGTTGTCGTCTTAAAATATTCACTGTCTTACTGCAATGATTACGACATACTGTGAAAATGTTTTCAACTTTGACCTGTTGCAACAAACGGCTTTGTGTCTGTGTTTCCTTTAAGCAATATTGACGATGAATTGTTCACTCAGTGTTAATTGATGATGACATGGCAATTAAAATACTACATATCTAGACACTGTTATTTTAAGTTTTCTTTCGTAAAAACAAAGTAATAATAATTGAAGATGAAGCTGTGTATTACAGTACATTTTGCCATAAATTCGCTTCATAAATTCAATGAAACTAATTGCTTATTCCAATAAAAAGTTTTACTTTTAACATGTTATAAAAAAATTTTTTAAATGGTTTTATAAATCAAAGTAGCGTGTTTACTTCTTACTGAGAATTTAAAAAAGTTAAGGAAAAAATTTTAATATTGCATAAACACAGATTCTTATACCCTACAAAAAAAAACAAACAAAAAATTGGAGGGTATATTCACTTTGTCATTCCGTGTGCAACGCGAAATATAGCTGTAATACTCCATAAAGAATATATTCTTGATAAGTGATGAGTTCTAAGACGATCCAGCCATCCGTCCGTGCGTGGAAATCAGGATTCAATCCAAACGAAAAGGGCGAAACCCTTGAAATTTGGTATAGATATATCTTGAAGAATTACACAGGTCAAGCTCGTAAAAGTTCCCCTAAGAAAAACTAAACCAACGTCTAAAAGATAACATAATTTTAAAATTTTTTTTTTAATATTTTAATATTTGCACCAGCACCCCTACATATGTATACAGTGCATTGTGCCGGAACTAGAAATGAGGAGACAGATGAAGAAATATAAGAAGGTTGAGAAATTTGTTTACCTTTTAGAACCTTCTTACTTCGGTGGCAAATTTTTTTGCTACAAGACCGACGAAGGACAGGGCTGTTCCTCAGCATTTTAGTACATGATTGTGTCAGTCGCTGTCAGTTATGTTCAGTGATTGGTGCTATGCCTTTATCACTGAAATAGGCTGACAACAACTAATACAACCATGCACTAATGCTGATCAGAAGAATTCGACACAATATTCATGACTCAGCGCGGTTCCTCCGATTCATTGCATCGTGTAAACAACTTTAGCCAACAGCACCGTCAAATGATGTATTTTTATGTCAAAGAAGGTCTAAAACGTTAAACTTGTGGACGTTTGTGGGCGCTTACGTAACATATTATATGCAAAAATTTTTTGTAAATCTTTAACAAATTGTATTACTTAAGCCTACATTCCTTCAACATTTAATTTTTAATCTTTTATGTCGAAGCGGAGACGTTATCTGTTCAACCCGGTCGAATATAGCGTTCTTAATTGTTTTATATAAATTTCTAAGAATTAAAATTGTTAGGCTCATTGTTCGAAAAATGCGTATCCTAATAAAATTTTAATTAAAAGTTGCTCTCACCTAATAAGTGGTGAGGTGACAAACAACAATTTTCATTAGTACCGATGATAAAAGTGTTGGGGCCTTCGAAATCACTCGTTCTGCTCTGCTACGTAAGTTGTATTATAAAAGTTGATGTTGACTTTCCTTGTGATGCTTGGTATTTATATAAAAATAACACACAGAAAAATATTTCTATCACAATGAATGTGTTTTTTTTTATGTTTTAAGACATTTATGTTAGAATATGGCCCATGTGGATGCTTTTATGTATTCTTTTTGAAAGTTTTGGCAGTACTGTTTCGCTCATAAATCGCCGAGTGGTTAATGGTGCCCTAACATATCCTCAAAGAGAATAATCCAGTAAGGACCAGCACTCAGGGATGACCCCTACATATACTGTGCATTAGGGTGGAACTAGAAAGGAGAGGAGAGTATTAAGAAGACAGGTTAAAACAACAAGAGGGTAGATAATTTTTTTTAACTATTTTGGCATTTTACTTCGAGGAAAGGAGGCTGCTGCTCTTTAGTATATGAAAGTGTCAATGGCTGCCAGTTATGTTCAGCGACCAGTTAAACAGGCCGACTTCAACTAACAAAACCATGCACTCACTAATGCTTCTCGTAAGTAGAAGAATTCGACACTACATTCATGATTGACCGAAGAGTAGAACTCTGAACTTTCTATTTCGTGTTAACTACTTGAGCCAACAGTACCCTACGCGTTATTCCAGCATGAGCGTAAATCACTGCAAAAGGACAAACCAAACTATTTCATAGGCATGTACCTCATTTCACACAAAACAGTGTTGCCAAGAAGAAAACGTTTTACGTTTACAAAACGCGATTTACATGTAAAACAATTTTAGACATTTTATGTTAAGCAGATGACATACAGACATTAACAAAATAAATAACTTTTAGTTTTTTTTTACAATATAAAACATATTGAAAAAGGGATAACAAAAAACTTATCAATGATAATCGTGAACGTAACTATAATGGGCCATATACAATCGATATCTTTAACAACCCATCAGTAAAAATAAAATAAGATTAAGAAGATGAGGGAAAATGAAATGAAACAAATCAGTATTGATCTTGCTTAGGTATGATGGTTAATTCCAAAGAACTGCACGATGCCATAATAAAGGAGTGTTAATTAATTTTAGAATTTTCTAAGAAAGGAACAACAAGTTACGAATTTTTCTGTTTTTTTTTTTGTGAAGATGTCGTATTTTATTTGTTACTTTAAATCAGTTTACGATCTGAAAACATGTGAGACAAATTAAAAAAAAAGAAAGAATCTGTATTGACACTTATTACATTGAGAAGGGTTATTTTTGTAATTTAAGCAGGCAAAACAGCAAAATAAGAGAGACAGACAGGCAATCGGACAGACAGGTTACAACATTTATTTTTTTATTTCTGGTATGACACATCCAATTGTCAAAAGAGAAGAAAAGTAAAACTGTTTTGGGTAATAAATTCGGTTCTTGGGCTTTAGATGTTTGCTTGCAAGTTCGTTTTGTTTTGGCAAAATGTGTAACTTTCAATTTAACTTTAAGGAATGTCCTTTATTCCTAATACACCTATATGTCAAATTCTTCTTTTCTTCTTCCAGTTGCAAAGTATCTTGCACAATTTGTTATTACTACTTTCACTTTGTTCATGGTGAGAAAAAATTATTCGAAAACAAAAGTGTCACATTAACTTGGTGGCAATATGTGTCAACCTTATTGTGAAAACTAATTTTTTCCTAATACAATTGTGATTTTTTCATCTATGAAATACACCCAAAAACGACAAAGAAACTAAAGCAAAGGTCAGCAAAATAATAAGTCGAAAAGTTAAAAAATTACCAATGAACGATGAATGTCGTCTGGCACAAAAGTCAATTTTTACAGCAGAGACAATCCCTTGTGTCTTTCTGATACATGTTCAGATGGTAAGAATGATGATACACAGTGGAACAAAAGCAGTAAAGATCATTTTCAAATAGTTTTAATATGTTTAATTTTGTCTTGGCTCTACTTTGGCACCAAACTGTGACAAAACTCTTTCAAACTTTGCAAGAACGAGAGCTTTATCGGTCTCCATACCTAGGTTATGAAGTTAAAATTTTATTAATAAGTTCATGTTTTGAAGTCTTGAATATTAAAAATTTTTTTTATTTATATATTAAATTAATATAGTGGGAATTTTTTACCTCCATGAGAAGTTAAAATGATAAAACAAGATAAAAATATTTTTCGAATAATATTTTTATTACAATCTGATAGATAATTTCATGACATTTATATATTTTTTTACATATGAAAATTTGAATTTATTTATTTGTATTTTCCTATATAATAAGACTATATATTAAATTTAAAGTACAGGAACCTAAAAAGTAATCTAAACTTCCGCAAGATTATAGTGTGGGCATAGAAAGAATGATATAAAAAAAAATAATATCTTAAAAGTTAAAAATAAAAAAAAAACATTGAAATAGAATCAAAAATTCACCACTAAATTTTGGGTACTCACTAATGGAAATACAAATCATTTACATGTCGGGAAAATTTCTATACAAGAAGTTTTTGAAACTCTATACGTTGATATTTGTTGGTTATGTTGTAAAGAGTTTCAAAGACGTTTACTATGAATATAAAACTGAGATTCATATCCTTCCTTTTGTTATCTGGCAAACCACAATGAAGCATACAAATTAGGTGGCGTTTTATTGAATTTATTTTATGAAACAGAAGAAGAAAGCGAGCGGAATATTAAATGAATTATATGCAAGTTGATTTGTATGGTAAGAGATGCAATCCACTCTTCATAACTCGCAAAAAGTTCGGAATTTTATAATAACCGATGAATTAAATATGATGTATATAGCTCAGTCATCCAAAAAGATCTGAGTGTGACATATATTTGACCTACCAGAGGGTTAATATAGCATTTCCAGGTTAAGTGATTAATAAGGGATTATTCCGAGATTTTTGGCAGATTTCGTCATTATTAACAGATCTATCCTTGTGGATGACCAGATATTTAGACTTGGCGGGACTAAGACTCTGAGCCCGTTGGCTGTAGCTGAATGCTTTTAAGATTTATTTTCTTCAACCATATTAGTGTGGCTATTTAAATATTCCTGCACATCATCTGCATAGACATGTGTTTTACAGCGAGATACTTTATTTGGCAAATAATTTACTTACATGGAGAATAGTAGAAGTCCGAAAATTGTTCCTTCTGGCACTTCTCTTTTAAGACTAAAGGAATTGGTCAATGTAGAATTAACAAATACTGATTGTGTACGACCATTTATATGCGAAAACACAAGTTTGGAAGAGGATGAAGAATTATTAAAAAGTGTTTTACCAGAGCCGTCATAGAATTAGAGTTCAAATGGAAACCAGATTGCTTGGCAAACACTAAATTATTATCTTCAATAAATGTTTAGAATCACTAAACACAATTTTCTGTAGTTAAAAAACGACCGATATAATTGATTATCGTAACTATATAAAATTTTAATTTTATTTAGGGCAATTGTTTCTTCTTTGAAAAAAAGGCATATGGACCTATGTGAAACTTTGTACATTTTTGTATCATATAGCGAATAGATTTTATGAGATGTGTCAAATTATTTTTTGTGGTAATAAATTTTAAATTCAAATACTACATTTAGCAGTAGAATTATATGCTTAAATATTATTTGAAAAAGAATTTTGTATGCTGCTTGTTCTATGTACTTGTACATGTTGATCTTTGAATTCTAACAATTTTTGTCAAAATACGAGTATGTAGTGTTTCTTTCTGTGACGAAGAATCTGTCGTTTCTGATAATTAATTGTTATCACTAAATACTACTTAATTTAGATTGAGAACCATTTTATTATAACCTATGCTTTCTAAAAATATTGTATTATATATATCTTAAAAATGACAAAATTTAGTCCTTTAGGATATTCAGCTATTTGAACCTGAATTCTTAAATAAATTAAATACCGTGAATATTGGTTGGTTTTACTTATAATAAAGGCATTAAAAAGTGGTTTAAAACTGAAGTAAAATTTTGTATGCAATCGTTTCTCTAAAATACATGTTCATCCCACTGTACCAAACAATAAGAAAATACATTACGATACGACTGTCGACTGGCAAAGATTTTATATAAAAAAATATTAAAATAAAAAAACTTCGTTCCTTTTTGTTTATGTTTACTGGTGATATTGTGTTATTGCTTTACTTTTGTTTCAGTCGTTATGGCTGGATAAATGCCGATGTCCTGTTATAGATTAAGAAACATAAACAGTTCAGATCTCCATATATCAATGCTTTCTTTTTGTATAAAACGTTTGATTTAGGAAGTCTTTGTATGTACGAATATTGTATCAATCGACGTCAGTTAGTCGGACAAAACTTTTCGATTACAGGAATTTTTAATGCGTACAAATAAATACATACAATAGACACATACATACACATGTATATGAATGTATATAATTGTTATTCTTGTAGTTGTTGTTTTTGGGTGTGACAGTAATGTTAACGCCTGCTATAAGCGATAACCTATTAAAATGCCAAAAAATGCCAGCCCTGCGATTAATCTTCAGCTGTGTTATCAATGTTGACATCAATTTTTAAGCCAAACAATATACAAAGAGAGGAAATATAATTTTTTTGTCGTTCTTAAACACTATGGTTGTTTGTTATAAAATCATTCATCCCATTCTGTTTAATTTGATTTTCTTTTTCATACCCTTCACCACAGGTGGAAAGGCTACACACATATATAAAGTTTGTCATTTCGTTTGTAAGTAGGTATTACCACAAACGTTATTTCCGGCGCTGTACTTATATAGTGCTATATGTAGCCGTCATACGTGTAGAAAGTTGTTCAGCGAAAAAGTTTCTAAAACCGAAAATTGGTTAAAAATCTTTAAAATTTACTTACTTATGTTTTTGTGTTAGCATTTAACTATTTTTCGCGAGTAAATCAGTGGATTTTTAATTAGGGTAGCATACGTTGTACAAAGAAATATTAAAATATTTCACTTGATTACTTATTAGACATATGCAGGAACTAGAAAAGAAAATATGTGCTGGTATACTAAATTTGTATATTGATTGAAAAATGTTTAGAAGAAAATTAGATATAAAAACCAAATCAGCAAGTATTCAATTAAATAAAGTGAAACAAACTCCCAAAATCGGACACAAAGCAAATAATCGAATGGCATCAAAAGGATTGAATTTTTATAGACATCAGTTTAGTCTTTCTTGAGATTTCATTCATAATTTTTCATACAATTATAAATAGAACATTTCCTCACAGCCAATTAAAATAGTAAACATGAGTACTGATGATAGAAGCGTCGTCGTTTCCAAATGATGATATTATGCCCTGCTGTGATTACGTTACGATCTTAATTGATTTTGATATAGATCGAAAAGTAATTTCGGAACAATTGGAATAACTGTGATAATATATTTATATCTATAAAAATATAGCTCAGCAATTAAGAAAGTACGAGTCCATTCCGCGACTGGTAGTACGAGTATTTTTATCAACTGTTGCCAATTTGTAGATATTACAAGAATTCATTAAAATATTAATTATTTCATATATCTGTAAATATAGTTTTGTGAATATAGATATTTTGCATTATAAGAAAAAATTCAATTTCGTGAAATGGACGAATTTAAATCACATGGTATATGATAGAAATTGTACTAAAATGTTTAACTATTTTCAATCGTGTATCTTAGTTGATGTTCATAGTTTTAATTAATTTTTGAAAATCTAAATCACTACCTTAGTATGTGTCACAGCAATCATCTCTTATTTATTATGAAGCCACCAATATTTCTCTAATACTTTCCAATTTCGTTTACGTAAATTTGTAATCATAATAGGTATAAAGGATAACCTAAAGTAAAAGGCGTTTCCTTACAACAAAATGTGTGTTGTTAAAGCCTGATACTCAAAGGATTTTCCCTCTTTATGTCAAACAATATCTTTTAAACAACGAAAAAAGGCTGTTCTTTCAAAGTAGGATTTTCTTTACACATACACACCTACAAATTGCTATAAAAACACAGCCATGTGTATAAGGATGTCTATATGCCAGAATCACTGCAACAATAATATTCAAAGAACTATAAGATTTTTATAAGTTGATTGCTGTGAAGCTTAAACAAAGCAAACATAAGAAAGATACAAAAACTAAGTTATAATGTGAGAACAAATACCAACACACATATCCTTTTTAACCCAAACACAAATCAACCATGTGTACTTACACAGATGTAATTGTATATACGAGTAGATCCGAGTGGTCAGGCTTAACTTTAATTGAAGTTTTAAGGTGATTTATGTTTGCATTTGTTAATCCCTCCCAGTAAAGGTGTAACCATATGCATACACACATGTTTACGTGGTCTTATATATTGTTGGCTGAAAAACGTTTCACATTGTTTGAGGATTTTGTAAAGGCTTTAATTGTTGGATTTTAGTAAATTAAGGATTCCATTTACGAAAAGTTTACAAGCTTTTTAAACAAAATAATAGTCATTGTTCGTATTGTAGAAATGACATACTAAAAGAGGATGATACCTTATGGCATCTCATCTCTGGTATTGTCTTATTTCTTAATGTATGTACACGAGCATTATTATATAGTGCAAATATTACTTTTATGGGATCAAGTAATAAGACTTAAATCCTCTTCATAAAATTATTTAATCTAAGGTATTTGAATAAAGTTGCAGAACAATTTAAAGCGCTCAACGAAGTAGATACATTTTCATATTGCAAGGGCCAAAAGCTAAACTGGACTTCTACACAATATTCTAAATAGATTTCAGACATAAGCTCCAGCAGAAAATCAAATAAATGTCAAAATGTAACAAACGAAAAAATTTTACTAAAAATATACAGATTCTTTTAATTGCCACTTTTGTTTAAGGTTTTTATTAAACACAAAACAATCTCTCTCTTCCCTTATAACAAAGCATGTAACAATAACTGACCTCCATGGATGACCTAACGTTCCATCTTTGTTAAAGTGATGATGTACCAGCCGGTAGAATGACTATTGGTGTTATGTTCCCCCTCTTTGGCACATTCACCAAATAAAAACATGATTTTAGATTTAATTTTATTAAAAAACCCAAAAACAGACAAATAAAAACTTCAACTATTAAAACAATCATGGTGAATAAAAAACCTTTGTTTGTGAAATGACTGGTGTGTCTGTTTGTCTGTCTGTCTGCCATTCTATTAATTTGTTTGTGTGCCTTTTTTTGTTTGTGTACTGGAAAGTAAATGTACTTGTTTCATGTTTCATTATTTAAACTTTTATTTGTTTTCTCAAATTATTTGTATTTTGATTAATCGATTAGTGTGGAACTTTTGCCTAATTTAACAATTTCAAATAAATTAATTAACACACACTTACACAGTTGTACGCACAACAATCCATATATAAACGAATACTATGGTGACTTACACTCCCACACAAAATAATGAACAAGTTGTTGAACAGTACTTCGTACGATACACAAATATATCACAAAAATGATGTTTTAAAATTTAAATTGTATTGATAACACAAACTCATTCTCAAATTAAAAACTATATAATTTTTTCGCTAAACTATGTTGCGAATGTCAAAACAAGATGACTAAAATTTCTCGAAGACAACTGTAGAACTTCGTTACATATTTATTGCACATAAGACATAATTAGAAAAAGAAAAACCATTATCAAATAAATATAGAGCCTACACCGTAGAAACAACAATTCAGTATTCTAAAGTTATGCTGTTTTCATCTCTCATATACATATGTACATCAAATGTATATGGCAACTATTTGAGTGCATCGCGTTTGTGTGAATTGGAATCTTATTTATTTAAATCAGGAGAGGAAAAAGCATACAAGAGTTATATATATATATATATATATATATATATATATATATATATATATATATATATATATATATATATATATATTTCGAAATTTTCGCCGTGTGTAATTTCTAATCCAAAGCAACTATTATTAGATTAAAGTTCAAAGCACTTCTTGTGGGAATGAATTACGCAGAATATAATGGAAATATTTAAGATAATTAATTACACGTGCTATCTTACTTTTTTTTTATTAGCCACCCTTAAGTATTTTATTTTTATAATTCAATATTGCTGGAAAATGTACTTCATTTAAAAATATTTTTTTCTTTATAAATACATATAGTATTCAGAAACTTTGTAAAACTTGTTAAAAAATTTGAAAAAGTCCCATCAAGAATGAATTCAGTAAGTATTAACTTAAAATGAAACCGAATTTATTATTTACTTCAATATTTAAATGGTATTGTTTGATATACTCATCATACTTGTATTTCAACGTTTGTATTAAATCAATATAAACTCCTCACAAAAGTTATTTATTGGAAACAAACACCTTTTTTACAAATTTGTAAACGTTAATTTTTGCAAGTGGTAGTTAGATACCGTCTTCAAAAAGAAAATATTTTAGAATGCATTCACACTAAGAGAAATTGGTTTTTCTTGAGAGCCTCTTCAAAATTTTGTTTATTCGTGCATATGAAGCGTATGTCAATAGAAAAAATCTTTAGTAAATTCAACTAAGGTTGATAGACTAATTGTTCGAAAATTTGTTCTAAATTTCGAAGGGCATAATAATATTCTATCACACAATCATTTTTAATTGCCCAACCTCAATTAAAATATTTTTTATTATTGTTATTTAGTGGTTAAGACTTTTTGGGCTAATATTTGACAAGTGTGAACGTAACTTTACAGGAGGAAAACATACAGAATGTATGATGATTGACAGGCTGCTGTTTGCTAACGCGTAGACAATGACACCGAAGATCGCGGGTTGGTGCCAGTCCAACTAAAAAAAAAAATTTTGTAATATAGACTGTAATTACACGAATAAAGTTTTTGTGACAAAAACCAAATTTCGGAAAAATATGCAAGGTAGGCAGGCCACTTCTGCAACAGACAAAGTCTTAGGAGATAAAATGGAAATAAGCGGTGTATGTGGAAATTTTAGTGAAATCAAGAAAAGTTATAAAGTAATAGTTATAAATTATCGTTATTAATAATAATTTTTTCTTCATTAGCTTCATTTAATTTTTTCTTCATTATAAAGCCCGATCTAGTTCCTCCTTTCTTCAGCTCCTGACCGCACTAGTATGTAGGTTGGCAGTTTTTTTAATTACTAATATGAGTTGTCCAATGCCTACTCCAAAATTGTTTTTCAGTTACATATCGATGGCCACAAGTAGAAAGTCCCTAACTCGTATTTTTACAAAATTTACTTTTACTGCGATTGTAATAGATTTCACACAAAAACAGCTCGTCAGAAAGATTTAGTGCAATAGTATCAAAAATAATGATTTTACAAGCAATTATAATTACAGTTTCTATTATGATCAATACAGTTTCTGTTACATTTTTGTCTTCAGTAAAGTTACAACTATTTGAGTTACGGCCTTTCTACTTGCAACCAAGGATATGTATCTTATTTGTTGTATTCCTAGCCACAATCAAAGTGTGCCTTAAGTTTTTAAAACAGGTTTTTATTAGAAAGTACTGTCTTAAAATTTTTAAAATACACTATAAGTGTAGGTCATTATTGTTATATTTTGTATTGAATAATTTGCTTTTACAAAAACTAAAAATACACAAACGAATAATTTACTCAGTTACTTCTGGCATTCCATCTGATGTAATAGCGCTAAAGTTTTGTTTTGCAAAGAGGTACCCCTTTCCTAATAAATTGGTAAAAAAAAATTTTTTTTAAATGAATGCGATTTGAGATTTTTCGGAACCTTCTTCGCATTTGAAACTCCTATCAATACTTGCTCATTAGATATAAACGCCTTTTGGGAAAAATGGGGTAAAATTGTGTTTCAACCAAAAAATCGATTTTTTGCAAAGAGGTACGTACCCCTTTGCTAAAAAATTGGTCAAAAATTTTTTTGCTTAAATGCGTGCGACTTAAGCTTTTTCACAAGCTTCTTCGCATTTCAAACTACTTTCAATACTTAGTTATTAGAATTGGGTGAAATTGTGTTTCAACCAAAAATTTGATTTTTAGCAAAGGGGTTAGTTAGCCTTTCCTAAAAAATTGGTCAAAAATTTTTTTTGCTTAAATGCATGCGACTTAAGCTTTTTCGGAAGCTTCTTCGCATTTGAAACTCCTTTCAATACTCAGTTATTAGAAATAAACGCCTTTTGGGCAAAATTGGGTGAAATTGTGTTTCAACCAAAAATTTGATTTTTAGCAAAGGGGTTAGCCTTTCCTAAAAAATTGGTAAAAAATTTTTTTTGCTTAAATGCATGCGACTTAAGCTTTTTCGGAAGCTTCTTCGCATTTGAAACTCCTTTCAATACTCAGTTATTAGAAATAAACGCCTTTTGGGCAAAATTGGGTGAAATTGTGTTTCAACCAAAAATTTGATTTTTAGCAAAGGGGTTAGCCTTTCCTAAAAAATTGGTCAAAAATTTTTTTTGCTTAAATGCATGCGACTTAAGCTTTTTCGGAAGCTTCTTCGCATTTGAAACTCCTTTCAATACTCAGTTATTAGAAATAAACGCCTTTTGGGCAAAATTGGGTGAAATTGTGTTTCAACCAAAAATTTGATTTTTAGCAAAGGGGTTAGCCTTTCCTAAAAAATTGGTCAAAAATTTTTTTTGCTTAAATGCATGCGACTTAAGCTTTTTCGGAAGCTTCTTCGCATTTGAAACTCCTTTCAATACTCAGTTATTAGAAATAAACGCCTTTTGGGCAAAATTGGGTGAAATTGTGTTTCAACCAAAAATTTGATTTTTAGCAAAGGGGTTAGCCTTTCCTAAAAAATTGGTAAAAAATTTTTTTTGCTTAAATGCATGCGACTTAAGCTTTTTCGGAAGCTTCTTCGCATTTGAAACTCCTTTCAATACTCAGTTATTAGAAATAAACGCCTTTTGGGCAAAATTGGGTGAAATTGTGTTTCAACCAAAAATTTGATTTTTAGCAAAGGGGTCAATACTCAGTTATTAGAAATAAACACCTTTTGGGCAAAATTGGGTGAAATTGTGCTTCAACCAAACATTTGATTTTTAGCAAAGGGGTTAGCCTTTCCTAAAAAATTGGTCAAAAATTTTTTTTGCTTAAATGCATGCGACTTAAGCTTTTTCGGAAGCTTCTTCGCATTTGAAACTCCTTTCAATACTCAGTTATTAGAAATAAACGCCTTTTGGGCAAAATTGGGTGAAATTGTGTTTCAACCAAAAATTTGATTTTTAGCAAAGGGCGACTTAAGCTTTTTCGGAAGCTTCTTCGCATTTGAAACTCCTTTCAATACTCAGTTATTAGAAATAAACGCCTTTTGGGCAAAATTGGGTGAAATTGTGTTTCAACCAAAAATTTGATTTTTAGCAAAGGGGTTGTTAGCCTCTCCTAAAAAATTGGTCAAAATTTTTTTTTGCTTAAATGCATGCGACTTAAGCTTTTTCGGAAGCTTCTTCGCATTTGAAACTCCTTTCAATACTCAGTTATTAGAAATAAACGCCTTTTGGGCAAAATTGGGTGAAATTGTGTTTCAACCAAAAATTTGATTTTTAGCAACGGGGTTGTTAGCCTCTCCTAAAAAATTGGTAAAAAATTTTTTTTGCTTAAATGCATGCGACTTAAGCTTTTTCGGAAGCTTCTTCGCATTTGAAACTCCTTTCAATACTCAGTTATTAGAAATAAACGCCTTTTGGGCAAAATTGGGTGAAATTGTGTTTCAACCAAAAATTTGATTTTTAGCAAAGGGGTTAGCCTCTCCTAAAAAATTGGTAAAAAATTTTTTTTGCTTAAATGCATGCGACTTAAGCTTTTTCGGAAGCTTCTTCGCATTTGAAACTCCTTTCAATACTCAGTTATTAGAAATAAACGCCTTTTGGGCAAAATTGGGTGAAATTGTGTTTCAACCAAAAATTTGATTTTTAGCAAAGGGGTCAATACTCAGTTATTAGAAATAAACGCCTTTTGGGCAAAATTGGGTGAAATTGTGTTTCAACCAAAAATTTGATTTTTAGCCTTTCCTAAAAAATTGGTAAAAAATTTTTTTTGCTTAAATGCATGCGACTTAAGCTTTTTCGGAAGCTTCTTCGCATTTGAAACTTCTTTCAATACTCAGTTATTAGAAATAAACACCTTTTGGGCAAAATTGGGTGAAATTGTGCTTCAACCAAACATTTGATTTTTAGCAAAGGGGTTAGCCTTTCCTAAAAAATTGGTCAAAAATTTTTTTTGCTTAAATGCATGCGACTTAAGCTTTTTCGGAAGCTTCTTCGCATTTGAAACTCCTTTCAATACTCAGTTATTAGAAATAAACGCCTTTTGGGCAAAATTGGGTGAAATTGTGTTTCAACCAAAAATTTGATATTTAGCAAAGGGGTTAGCCTTTCCTAAAAAATTGGTCAAACATTTTTTTTGCTTAAATGCATGCGACTTAAGCTTTTTCGGAAGCTTCTTCGCATTTGAAACTCCTTTCAATACTCAGTTATTAGAAATAAACGCCTTTTGGGCAAAATTGGGTGAAATTGTGTTTCAACCAAAAATTTGATTTTTAGCAAAGGGCGACTTAAGCTTTTTCGGAAGCTTCTTCGCATTTGAAACTCCTTTCAATACTCAGTTATTAGAAATAAACGCCTTTTGGGCAAAATTGGGTGAAATTGTGTTTCAACCAAAAATTTGATTTTTAGCAAAGGGGTTAGCCTTTCCTAAAAAATTGGTAAAAAATTTTTTTTGCTTAAATGCATGCGACTTAAGCTTTTTCGGAAGCTTCTTCGCATTTGAAACTCCTTTCAATACTCAGTTATTAGAAATAAACGCCTTTTGGGCAAAATTGGGTGAAATTGTGTTTCAACCAAAAATTTGATTTTTAGCAAAGGGGTCAATACTCAGTTATTAGAAATAAACACCTTTTGGGCAAAATTGGGTGAAATTGTGCTTCAACCAAACATTTGATTTTTAGCAAAGGGGTTAGCCTTTCCTAAAAAATTGGTCAAAAATTTTTTTTGCTTAAATGCATGCGACTTAAGCTTTTTCGGAAGCTTCTTCGCATTTGAAACTCCTTTCAATACTCAGTTATTAGAAATAAACGCCTTTTGGGCAAAATTGGGTGAAATTGTGTTTCAACCAAAAATTTGATTTTTAGCAAAGGGCGACTTAAGCTTTTTCGGAAGCTTCTTCGCATTTGAAACTCCTTTCAATACTCAGTTATTAGAAATAAACGCCTTTTGGGCAAAATTGGGTGAAATTGTGTTTCAACCAAAAATTTGATTTTTAGCAAAGGGGTTGTTAGCCTCTCCTAAAAAATTGGTCAAAATTTTTTTTTGCTTAAATGCATGCGACTTAAGCTTTTTCGGAAGCTTCTTCGCATTTGAAACTCCTTTCAATACTCAGTTATTAGAAATAAACGCCTTTTGGGCAAAATTGGGTGAAATTGTGTTTCAACCAAAAATTTGATTTTTAGCAACGGGGTTGTTAGCCTCTCCTAAAAAATTGGTAAAAAATTTTTTTTGCTTAAATGCATGCGACTTAAGCTTTTTCGGAAGCTTCTTCGCATTTGAAACTCCTTTCAATACTCAGTTATTAGAAATAAACGCCTTTTGGGCAAAATTGGGTGAAATTGTGTTTCAACCAAAAATTTGATTTTTAGCAAAGGGGTTAGCCTCTCCTAAAAAATTGGTAAAAAATTTTTTTTGCTTAAATGCATGCGACTTAAGCTTTTTCGGAAGCTTCTTCGCATTTGAAACTCCTTTCAATACTCAGTTATTAGAAATAAACGCCTTTTGGGCAAAATTGGGTGAAATTGTGTTTCAACCAAAAATTTGATTTTTAGCAAAGGGGTCAATACTCAGTTATTAGAAATAAACGCCTTTTGGGCAAAATTGGGTGAAATTGTGTTTCAACCAAAAATTTGATTTTTAGCCTTTCCTAAAAAATTGGTAAAAAATTTTTTTTGCTTAAATGCATGCGACTTAAGCTTTTTCGGAAGCTTCTTCGCATTTGAAACTTCTTTCAATACTCAGTTATTAGAAATAAACACCTTTTGGGCAAAATTGGGTGAAATTGTGCTTCAACCAAACATTTGATTTTTAGCAAAGGGGTTAGCCTTTCCTAAAAAATTGGTCAAAAATTTTTTTTGCTTAAATGCATGCGACTTAAGCTTTTTCGGAAGCTTCTTCGCATTTGAAACTCCTTTCAATACTCAGTTATTAGAAATAAACGCCTTTTGGGCAAAATTGGGTGAAATTGTGTTTCAACCAAAAATTTGATATTTAGCAAAGGGGTTAGCCTTTCCTAAAAAATTGGTCAAACATTTTTTTTGCTTAAATGCATGCGACTTAAGCTTTTTCGGAAGCTTCTTCGCATTTGAAACTCCTTTCAATACTCAGTTATTAGAAATAAACGCCTTTTGGGCAAAATTGGGTGAAATTGTGTTTCAACCAAAAATTTGATTTTTAGCAAAGGGCGACTTAAGCTTTTTCGGAAGCTTCTTCGCATTTGAAACTCCTTTCAATACTCAGTTATTAGAAATAAACGCCTTTTGGGCAAAATTGGGTGAAATTGTGTTTCAACCAAAAATTTGATTTTTAGCAAAGGGGTTAGCCTTTCCTAAAAAATTGGTAAAAAATTTTTTTTGCTTAAATGCATGCGACTTAAGCTTTTTCGGAAGCTTCTTCGCATTTGAAACTCCTTTCAATACTCAGTTATTAGAAATAAACGCCTTTTGGGCAAAATTGGGTGAAATTGTGTTTCAACCAAAAATTTGATTTTTAGCAAAGGGGTCAATACTCAGTTATTAGAAATAAACACCTTTTGGGCAAAATTGGGTGAAATTGTGCTTCAACCAAACATTTGATTTTTAGCAAAGGGGTTAGCCTTTCCTAAAAAATTGGTCAAAAATTTTTTTTGCTTAAATGCATGCGACTTAAGCTTTTTCGGAAGCTTCTTCGCATTTGAAACTCCTTTCAATACTCAGTTATTAGAAATAAACGCCTTTTGGGCAAAATTGGGTGAAATTGTGTTTCAACCAAAAATTTGATTTTTAGCAAAGGGCGACTTAAGCTTTTTCGGAAGCTTCTTCGCATTTGAAACTCCTTTCAATACTCAGTTATTAGAAATAAACGCCTTTTGGGCAAAATTGGGTGAAATTGTGTTTCAACCAAAAATTTGATTTTTAGCAAAGGGGTTAGCCTCTCCTAAAAAATTGGTCAAAATTTTTTTTTGCTTAAATGCATGCGACTTAAGCTTTTTCGGAAGCTTCTTCGCATTTGAAACTCCTTTCAATACTCAGTTATTAGAAATAAACGCCTTTTGGGCAAAATTGGGTGAAATTGTGTTTCAACCAAAAATTTGATTTTTAGCAAAGGGGTTGTTAGCCTCTCCTAAAAAATTGGTAAAAAATTTTTTTTGCTTAAATGCATGCGACTTAAGCTTTTTCGGAAGCTTCTTCGCATTTGAAACTCCTTTCAATACTCAGTTATTAGAAATAAACGCCTTTTGGGCAAAATTGGGTGAAATTGTGTTTCAACCAAAAATTTGATTTTTAGCAAAGGGGTTAGCCTCTCCTAAAAAATTGGTAAAAAATTTTTTTTGCTTAAATGCATGCGACTTAAGCTTTTTCGGAAGCTTCTTCGCATTTGAAACTCCTTTCAATACTCAGTTATTAGAAATAAACGCCTTTTGGGCAAAATTGGGTGAAATTGTGTTTCAACCAAAAATTTGATTTTTAGCAAATTGGTAAAAAAATTTTTTTGCTTAAATGCATGCGACTTAAGCTTTTTCGGAAGCTTCTTCGCATTTGAAACTCCTTTCAATACTCAGTTATTAGAAATAAACGCCTTTTGGGCAAAATTGGGTGAAATTGTGTTTCAACCAAAAATTTGATTTTTAGCAAAGGGGTCAATACTCAGTTATTAGAAATAAACGCCTTTTGGGCAAAATTGGGTGAAATTGTGTTTCAACCAAAAATTTGATTTTTAGCCTTTCCTAAAAAATTGGTAAAAAATTTTTTTTGCTTAAATGCATGCGACTTAAGCTTTTTCGGAAGCTTCTTCGCATTTGAAACTTCTTTCAATACTCAGTTATTAGAAATAAACACCTTTTGGGCAAAATTGGGTGAAATTGTGCTTCAACCAAACATTTGATTTTTAGCAAAGGGGTTAGCCTTTCCTAAAAAATTGGTCAAAAATTTTTTTTGCTTAAATGCATGCGACTTAAGCTTTTTCGGAAGCTTCTTCGCATTTGAAACTCCTTTCAATACTCAGTTATTAGAAATAAACGCCTTTTGGGCAAAATTGGGTGAAATTGTGTTTCAACCAAAAATTTGATATTTAGCAAAGGGGTTAGCCTTTCCTAAAAAATTGGTCAAACATTTTTTTTGCTTAAATGCATGCGACTTAAGCTTTTTCGGAAGCTTCTTCGCATTTGAAACTCCTTTCAATACTCAGTTATTAGAAATAAACGCCTTTTGGGCAAAATTGGGTGAAATTGTGTTTCAACCAAAAATTTGATTTTTAGCAAAGGGCGACTTAAGCTTTTTCGGAAGCTTCTTCGCATTTGAAACTCCTTTCAATACTCAGTTATTAGAAATAAACGCCTTTTGGGCAAAATTGGGTGAAATTGTGTTTCAACCAAAAATTTGATTTTTAGCAAAGGGGTTAGCCTCTCCTAAAAAATTGGTCAAAATTTTTTTTTGCTTAAATGCATGCGACTTAAGCTTTTTCGGAAGCTTCTTCGCATTTGAAACTCCTTTCAATACTCAGTTATTAGAAATAAACGCCTTTTGGGCAAAATTGGGTGAAATTGTGTTTCAACCAAAAATTTGATTTTTAGCAAAGGGGTTGTTAGCCTCTCCTAAAAAATTGGTAAAAAATTTTTTTTGCTTAAATGCATGCGACTTAAGCTTTTTCGGAAGCTTCTTCGCATTTGAAACTCCTTTCAATACTCAGTTATTAGAAATAAACGCCTTTTGGGCAAAATTGGGTGAAATTGTGTTTCAACCAAAAATTTGATTTTTAGCAAAGGGGTTAGCCTCTCCTAAAAAATTGGTAAAAAATTTTTTTGGCTTAAATGCATGCGACTTAAGCTTTTTCGGAAGCTTCTTCGCATTTGAAACTCCTTTCAATACTCAGTTATTAGAAATAAACGCCTTTTGGGCAAAATTGGGTGAAATTGTGTTTCAACCAAAAATTTGATTTTTAGCAAATTGGTAAAAAATTTTTTTTGCTTAAATGCATGCGACTTAAGCTTTTTCGGAAGCTTCTTCGCATTTGAAACTCCTTTCAATACTCAGTTATTAGAAATAAACGCCTTTTGGGCAAAATTGGGTGAAATTGTGTTTCAACCAAAAATTTGATTTTTAGCAAAGGGGTCAATACTCAGTTATTAGAAATAAACGCCTTTTGGGCAAAATTGGGTGAAATTGTGTTTCAACCAAAAATTTGATTTTTAGCCTTTCCTAAAAAATTGGTAAAAAATTTTTTTTGCTTAAATGCATGCGACTTAAGCTTTTTCGGAAGCTTCTTCGCATTTGAAACTTCTTTCAATACTCAGTTATTAGAAATAAACACCTTTTGGGCAAAATTGGGTGAAATTGTGCTTCAACCAAACATTTGATTTTTAGCAACGGGGTTAGCCTTTCCTAAAAAATTGGTCAAAAATTTTTTTTGCTTAAATGCATGCGACTTAAGCTTTTTCGGAAGCTTCTTCGCATTTGAAACTCCTTTCAATACTCAGTTATTAGAAATAAACGCCTTTTGGGCAAAATTGGGTGAAATTGTGTTTCAACCAAAAATTTGATATTTAGCAAAGGGGTTAGCCTTTCCTAAAAAATTGGTCAAACATTTTTTTTGCTTAAATGCATGCGACTTAAGCTTTTTCGGAAGCTTCTTCGCATTTGAAACTCCTTTCAATACTCAGTTATTAGAAATAAACGCCTTTTGGGCAAAATTGGGTGAAATTGTGTTTCAACCAAAAATTTGATTTTTAGCAAAGGGCGACTTAAGCTTTTTCGGAAGCTTCTTCGCATTTGAAACTCCTTTCAATACTCAGTTATTAGAAATAAACGCCTTTTGGGCAAAATTGGGTGAAATTGTGTTTCAACCAAAAATTTGATTTTTAGCAAAGGGGTCAATACTCAGTTATTAGAAATAAACGCCTTTTGGGCAAAATTGGGTGAAATTGTGTTTCAACCAAAAATTTGATTTTTAGCCTTTCCTAAAAAATTGGTAAAAAATTTTTTTTGCTTAAATACATGCGACTTAAGCTTTTTCGGAAGCTTCTTCGCATTTGAAACTTCTTTCAATACTCAGTTATTAGAAATAAACGCCTTTTGGGCAAAATTGGCCTTTCCTAAAAAATTGGTCAAAAATTTTTTTTGCTTAAATGCATGCGACTTAAGCTTTTCGGAAGCTTCTTCGCATTTGAAACTCCTTTCAATACTCAGTTATTAGAAATAAACGCCTTTTGGGCAAAATTGGGTGAAATTGTGTTTCAACCAAAAATTTGATTTTTAGCAAAGGGGTTAGCCTCTCCTAAAAAATTGGTCAAAAATTTTTTTTGCTTAAATGCATGCCACTTAAGCTTTTTCGGAAGCTTCTTCGCATTTGAAACTCCTTTCAATACTCAGTTATTAGAAATAAACGCCTTTTGGGCAAAATTGGGTGAAATTGTGTTTCAACCAAAAATTTGATTTTTAGCAAAGGGGTTAGCCTTTCCTAAAAAATTGGTAAAAAATTTTTTTTGCTTAAATGCATGCGACTTAAGCTTTTTCGGAAGCTTCTTCGCATTTGAAACTCCTTTCAATACTCAGTTATTAGAAATAAACGCCTTTTGGGCAAAATTGGGTGAAATTGTGTTTCAACCAAAAATTTGATTTTTAGCAAAGGGGTCAATACTCAGTTATTAGAAATAAACACCTTTTGGGCAAAATTGGGTGAAATTGTGCTTCAACCAAACATTTGATTTTTAGCAAAGGGGTTAGCCTTTCCTAAAAAATTGGTCAAAAATTTTTTTTGCTTAAATGCATGCGACTTAAGCTTTTTCGGAAGCTTCTTCGCATTTGAAACTCCTTTCAATACTCAGTTATTAGAAATAAACGCCTTTTGGGCAAAATTGGGTGAAATCGTGTTTCAACCAAAAATTTGATTTTTAGCAAAGGGGTTAGCCTTTCCTAAAAAATTGGTAAAAAATTTTTTTTGCTTAAATGCATGCGACTTAAGCTTTTTCGGAAGCTTCTTCGCATTTGAAACTCCTTTCAATACTCAGTTATTAGAAATAAACGCCTTTTGGGCAAAATTGGGTGAAATTGTGTTTCAACCAAAAATTTGATTTTTAGCAAAGGGGTCAATACTCAGTTATTAGAAATAAACACCTTTTGGGCAAAATTGGGTGAAATTGTGCTTCAACCAAACATTTGATTTTTAGCAAAGGGGTTAGCCTTTCCTAAAAAATTGGTAAAAAATTTTTTTTGCTTAAATGCATGCGACTTAAGCTTTTTCGGAAGCTTCTTCGCATTTGAAACTCCTTTCAATACTCAGTTATTAGAAATAAACGCCTTTTGGGCAAAATTGGGTGAAATTGTGTTTCAACCAAAAATTTGATTTTTAGCAAAGGGCGACTTAAGCTTTTTCGGAAGCTTCTTCACATTTGAAACTCCTTTCAATACTCAGTTATTAGAAATAAACGCCTTTTGGGCAAAATTGGGTGAAATTGTGTTTCAACCAAAAATTTGATTTTTAGCAAAGGGGTTAGCCTTTCCTAAAAAATTGGTCAAAAATTTTTTTTGCTTAAATGCATGCGACTTAAGTTTTTTCGGAAGCTTCTTCGCATTTGAAACTCCTTTCAATACTCAGTTATTAGAAATAAACGCCTTTTGGGCAAAATTGGGTGAAATTGTGTTTCAACCAAAAATTTGATTTTTAGCAAAGGGGTTAGCCTTTCCTAAAAAATTGGTAAAAAAATTTTTTTTGCTTAAATGCATGCGACTTAAGCTTTTTCGGAAGCTTCTTCGCATTTGAAACTCCTTTCAATACTCAGTTATTAGAAATAAACGCCTTTTGGGCAAAATTGGGTGGAATTGTGCTTTAACCAAACATTTGATTTTTAGCAAAGGGGTTAGTTAGCCTTTCCTAAAAAATTGGTCAAAAATTTTTTTTGCTTAAATGCATGCGACTTAAGCTTTTTCGGAAGCTTCTTCGCATTTGAAACTCCTTTCAATACTCAGTTATTAGAAATAAACGCCTTTTGGGCAAAATTGGGTGAAATTGTGTTTCAACCAAAAATTTGATTTTTAGCAAAGGGGTTAGCCTTTCCTAAAAAATTGGTCAAAAATTTTTTTTGCTTAAATGCATGCGACTTAAGCTTTTTCGGAAGCTTCTTCGCATTTGAAACTCCTTTCAATACTCAGTTATTAGAAATAAACGCCTTTTGGGCAAAATTGGGTGAAATTGTGCTTCAACCAAACATTTGATTTTTAGCAAAGGGGTTAGCCTTTCCTAAAAAATTGGTCAAAAATTTTTTTTGCTTAAATGCATGCGACTTAAGCTTTTTCGGAAGCTTCTTCGCATTTGAAACTCCTTTCAATACTCAGTTATTAGAAATAAACGCCTTTTGGGCAAAATTGGGTAAAATTGTGTTTCAACCAAAAATTTGACTTTTAGCAAAGGGGTTAGCCTTTCCTAAAAAATTGGTCAAAAATTTTTTTTGCTTAAATGCATGCGACTTAAGCTTTTTCGGAAGCTTCTTCTCAGTTATTAGAAATAAACGCCTTTTGGGCAAAATTGGGTGAAATTGTGTTTCAACCAAAAATTTGATTCCTAAAAATTGGTCAAAATTTTTTTTTGCTTAAATGCATGCGACTTAAGCTTTTTCGGAAGCTTTTTCGCATTTGAAACTCCTTTCAATACCCAGTTATTAGAAATAAACGCCTTTTGGGCAAAATTGGGCGAAATTGTGTTTCAACCAAAAATTTGATTCCTAAAAATTGGTCAAAATTTTTTTTGCTTAAATGCATGCGACTTAAGCTTTTTCGGAAGCTTCTTCGCATTTGAAACTCCTTTCAATACTCAGTTATTAGAAATAAACGCCTTTTGGGCAAAATTGGGTGAAATTGTGTTTCAACCAAAAATTAGATTTTTAGCAAAGGGGTTAGTTAGCCTTTCCTAAAAAATTGGTCAAAAATTTTTTTTGCTTAAATGCATGCGACTTAAGCTTTTTCGGAAGCTTCTTCGCATTTGAAACTCCTTTCAATACTCAGTTGTTAGAAATAAACGCCTTTTGGGCAAAATTGGGTGAAATTGTGTTTCAACCAAAAATTTGATTTTTAGCAAAGGGGTTACCTTTCCTAAAAAATTGGTCAAAAATTTTTTTTGCTTAAATGCATGCGACTTAAGCTTTTTCGGAAGCTTCTTCGCATTTGAAACTCCTTTCAATACTCATTTATTAGAAATAAACGCCTTTTGGGCAAAATTGGGTGAAATTGTGTTTCAACCAAAAATTTGATTTTTAGCAAAGGGGTTAAAAAATTGGTCAAAAATTTTTTTTGCTTAAATGCATGCGACTTAAGCTTTTTCGGAAGCTTCTTCGCATTTGAAACTCCTTTCAATACTCAGTTATTAGAAATAAACGCCTTTTGGGCAAAATTGGGTGAAATTGTGTTTCAACCAAAAATTTGATTTTTAGCAAAGGGGTTAGCCTTTCCTAAAAAATTGGTCAAAAATTTTTTTTGCTTAAATGCATGCGACTTAAGCTTTTTCGGAAGCTTCTTCGCATTTGAAACTCCTTTCAATACTCATTTATTAGAAATAAACGCCTTTTGGGCAAAATTGGGTGAAATTGTGTTTCAACCAAAAATTTGATTTTTAGCAAAGGGGTTAAAAAATTGGTCAAAAATTTTTTTTGCTTAAATGCATGCGACTTATCCTTTTTCGGAAGCTTCTTCGCATTTGAAACTCCTTTCAATACTCAGTTATTAGAAATAAACGCCTTTTGGGCAAAATTGGGTGAAATTGTGTTTCAACCAAAAATTTGATTTTTAGCAAAGGGGTTAGCCTTTCCTAAAAAATTGGTCAAAAATTTTTGTTGCTTAAATGCATGCGACTTAAGCTTTTTCGGAAGCTTCTTCGCATTTGAAACTCCTTTCAATACTCAGTAATTAGAAATAAACGCCTTTTGGGCAAAATTGGGTGAAATTGTGTTTCAACCAAAAATTTGATTTTTAGCAAAGGGGTTAAAAAATTGGTCAAAAATTTTTTTTGCTTAAATGCATGCGACTTATCCTTTTTCGGAAGCTTCTTCGCATTTGAAACTCCTTCCAATACTCAGTTATTAGAAATAAACGCCTTTTGGGCAAAATTGGGTGAAATTGTGTTTCAACCAAAAATTTGATTTTTAGCAAAGGGGTTAGCCTTTCCTAAAAAATTGGTCAACAATTTTTTTTGCTTAAATGCATGCGACTTATCCTTTTTCGGAAGCTTCTTCGCATTTGAAACTCCTTTCACTACTCAGTTATTAGAAATAAACGCCTTTTGGGCAAAATTGGGTGAAATTGTGTTTCAACCAAAAATTTGATTTTTAGCAAAGGGGTTAAAAAATTGGTCAAAAATTTTTTTTGCTTAAATGCATGCGACTTATCCTTTTTCGGAAGCTTCTTCGCATTTGAAACTCCTTTCAATACTCAGTTATTAGAAATAAACGCCTTTTGGGCAAAATTGGGTGAAATTGTGTTTCAACCAAAAATTTGATTTTTAGCAAAGGGGTTAGCCTTTCCTAAAAAATTGGTCAACAATTTTTTTTGCTTAAATGCATGCGACTTAAGCTTTTTCGGAAGCTTCTTCGCATTTGAAACTCCTTTCAATACTCAGTTATTAGAAATAAACGCCTTTTGGGCAAAATTGGGTGAAATTGTGTTTCAACCAAAAATTTGATTTTTAGCAAAGGGGTTAGCCTTTCCTAAAAAATTGGTCAAAAATTTTTTTTGCTTAAATGCATGCGACTTAAGCTTTTTCGGAAGCTTCTTCGCATTTGAAACTCCTTTCAATACTCATTTATTAGAAATAAACGCCTTTTGGGCAAAATTGGGTGAAATTGTGTTTCAACCAAAAATTTGATTTTTAGCAAAGGGGTTAAAAAATTGGTCAAAAATTTTTTTTGCTTAAATGCATGCGACTTATCCTTTTTCGGAAGCTTCTTCGCATTTGAAACTCCTTTCAATACTCAGTTATTAGAAATAAACGCCTTTTGGGCAAAATTGGGTGAAATTGTGTTTCAACCAAAAATTTGATTTTTAGCAAAGGGGTTAGCCTTTCCTAAAAAATTGGTCAACAATTTTTTTTGCTTAAATGCATGCGACTTAAGCTTTTTCGGAAGCTTCTTCGCATTTGAAACTCCTTTCAATACTCAGTTATTAGAAATAAACGCCTTTTGGGCAAAATTGGGTGAAATTGTGTTTCAACCAAAAATTTGATTTTTAGCAAAGGGGTTAGCCTTTCCTAAAAAATTGGTCAACAATTTTTTTTGCTTAAATGCATGCGACTTAAGCTTTTTCGGAAGCTTCTTCGCATTTGAAACTCCTTTCAATACTCAGTTATTAGAAATAAACGCCTTTTGGGCAAAATTGGGTGAAATTGTGTTTCAACCAAAAATTTGATTTTTAGCAAAGGGGTTAGCTTTTCCTAAAAAATTGGTCAAACATTTTTTTGCTTAAATGCATGCGACTTAAGCTTTTTCGGAAGCTTCTTCGCATTTGAAACTCCTTTCAGTACTCAGTTATTAGAAATAAACGCCTTTTGGGCAAAATTGGGTGAAATTGTATTTCAACCAAAAATTTGATTTTTAGCAAAGGGGTTAGCCTTTCCTAAAAAATTGGTAAAAAATTTTTTTTGCTTAAATGCATGCGACTTAAGCTTTTTCGGAAGCTTCTTCGCATTTGAAACTCCTTTCAATACTCAGTTATTAGAAATAAACGCCTTTTGGGCAAAATTGGGTGAAATTGTGTTTCAACCAAAAATTTGATTTTTAGCAAAGGGGTTAGCCTTTCCTAAAAAATTGGTCAAAAATTTTTTTTGCTTAAATGCATGCGACTTAAGCTTTTTCGGAAGCTTCTTCGCATTTGAAACTCCTTTCAATACTCAGTTATTAGAAATAAACGCCTTTTGGGCAAAATTGGGTGAAATTGTGTTTCAACCAAAAATTTGATTTTTAACAAAGGGGTTGTTAGCCTTTCCTAAAAAATTGGTCAAAAATTTTTTTTGCTTAAATGCATGCGACTTAAGCTTTTTCGGAAGCTTCTTCGCATTTGAAACTCCTTTCAATACTCAGTTATTAGAAATAAACGCCTTTTGGGCAAAATTGGGTGAAATTGTGTTTCAACCAAAAATTTGATTTTTAGCAAAGGGGTTAGTTAGCCTTTCCTAAAAAATTGGTCAAAATTTTTTTTTGCTTAAATGCATGCGACTTAAGCTTTTTCGGAAGCTTCTTCGCATTTGAAACTCTTTTCTATACTCAGTTATTAGAAATAAACGCCTTTTGGGCAAAATTGGGTGAAATTGTGTTTCAACCAAAAATTTGATTTTTAGCAAAGGGGTTAGCCTTTCCTAAAAAATTGGTCAAAAATTTTTTTTGCTTAAATGCATGCGACTTAAGCTTTTTCGGAAGCTTCTTCGCATTTGAAACTCCTTTCAATACTCAGTTATTAGAAATAAACGCCTTTTGGGCAAAATTGGGTGAAATTGTGTTTCAACCAAAAATTTGATTTTTAGCAAAGGGGTTAGCCTTTCCTAAAAAATTGGTCAAAAATTTTTTTTGCTTAAATGCATGCGACTTAAGCTTTTTCGGAAGCTTCTTCGCATTTGAAACTCCTTTCAATACTCAGTTATTAGAAATAAACGCCTTTTGGGCAAAATTGTGTGAAATTGTGTTTCAACCAAAAATTTTATTTTTAGCAAAGGGGTTAGCCTTTCCTAAAAAATTGGTCAAAATTTTTTTTTGCTTAAATGCATGCGACTTAAGCTTTTTCGGAAGCTTCTTCGCATTTGAAACTCCTTTCAATACTCAGTTATTAGAAATAAACGCCTTTTGGGCAAAATTGGGTAAAATTGTGTTTCAACCAAAAATTTGATTTTTAGCAAAGGGGTTAGCCTTTCCTAAAAAATTGGTCAAAATTTTTTTTTGCTTAAATGCATGCGACTTAAGCTTTTTCGGAAGCTTCTTCGTATTTGAAACTCCTCTCAATACTCAGTTATTAGAAATAAACGCCTTTTGGGCAAAATTGGGTAAAATTGTGTTTCAACCAAAAATTTGATTTTTAGCAAAGGGGTTAGCCTTTCCTAAAAAATTGGTCAAAATTTTTTTTTGCTTAAATGCATGCGACTTAAGCTTTTTCGGAAGCTCCTTCGCATTTGAAACTCCTTTCAATACTCAGTTATTAGAAATAAACGCCTTTTGGGCAAAATTGGGTGAAATTGTGTTTCAACCAAAAATTTTATTTTTAGCAAAGGGGTTGTTAGCCTTTCCTAAAAAATTGGTCAAAAATTTTTTTTGCTTAAATGCATGCGACTTAAGCTTTTTCGGAAGCTTCTTCGCATTTGAAACTCCTTTCAATACTCAGTTATTAGAAATAAACGCCTTTTGGGCACAATTGTGTGAAATTGTGTTTCAACCAAAAATTTGATTTTTAGCAAAGGGGTTAGCCTTTCCTAAAAAATTGGTCAAAATTTTTTTTTGCTTAAATGCATGCGACTTAAGCTTTTTCGGAAGCTTCTTCGTTTTTGAATCTCCTCTCAATACTCAGTTATTAGAAATAAACGCCTTTTGGGCAAAATTGGGTAAAATTGTGTTTCAACCAAAAATTTGATTTTTAGCAAAGGGGTTAGCCTTTCCTAAAAAATTGGTCAAAAATTTTTTTTGCTTAAATGCATGCGACTTAAGCTTTTTCGGAAGCTTCTTCGCATTTGAAACTCCTTTCAATACTCAGTTATTAGAAATAAACGCCTTTTGGGCAAAATTGGGTAAAATTGTGTTTCAACCAAAAATTTGATTTTTAGCAAAGGGGTTAGCCTTTCCTAAAAAATTGGTCAAAAATTTTTTTTGCTTAAATGCATGCGACTTAAGCTTTTTCGGAAGCTCCTTCGCATTTGAAACTCCTTTCAATACTCAGTTATTAGAAATAAACGCCTTTTGGGCAAAATTGGGTGAAATTGTGTTTCAACCAAAAATTTGATTTTTAACAAAGGGGTTGTTAGCCTTTCCTAAAAAATTGGTCAAAAATTTTTTTTGCTTAAATGCATGCGACTTAAGCTTTTTCGGAAGCTTCTTCGCATTTGAAACTCCTTTCAATACTCAGTTATTAGAAATAAACGCCTTTTGGGCAAAATTGGGTGAAATTGTGTTTCAACCAAAAATTTGATTTTTAGCAAAGGGGTTAGTTAGCCTTTCCTAAAAAATTGGTCAAAATTTTTTTTTGCTTAAATGCATGCGACTTAAGCTTTTTCGGAAGCTTCTTCGCATTTGAAACTCTTTTCTATACTCAGTTATTAGAAATAAACGCCTTTTGGGCAAAATTGGGTGAAATTGTGTTTCAACCAAAAATTTGATTTTTAGCAAAGGGGTTAGCCTTTCCTAAAAAATTGGTCAAAAATTTTTTTTGCTTAAATGCATGCGACTTAAGCTTTTTCGGAAGCTTCTTCGCATTTGAAACTCCTTTCAATACTCAGTTATTAGAAATAAACGCCTTTTGGGCAAAATTGGGTGAAATTGTGTTTCAACCAAAAATTTGATTTTTAGCAAAGGGGTTAGCCTTTCCTAAAAAATTGGTCAAAAATTTTTTTTGCTTAAATGCATGCGACTTAAGCTTTTTCGGAAGCTTCTTCGCATTTGAAACTCCTTTCAATACTCAGTTATTAGAAATAAACGCCTTTTGGGCAAAATTGTGTGAAATTGTGTTTCAACCAAAAATTTTATTTTTAGCAAAGGGGTTAGCCTTTCCTAAAAAATTGGTCAAAATTTTTTTTTGCTTAAATGCATGCGACTTAAGCTTTTTCGGAAGCTTCTTCGCATTTGAAACTCCTTTCAATACTCAGTTATTAGAAATAAACGCCTTTTGGGCAAAATTGGGTAAAATTGTGTTTCAACCAAAAATTTGATTTTTAGCAAAGGGGTTAGCCTTTCCTAAAAAATTGGTCAAAATTTTTTTTTGCTTAAATGCATGCGACTTAAGCTTTTTCGGAAGCTTCTTCGTATTTGAAACTCCTCTCAATACTCAGTTATTAGAAATAAACGCCTTTTGGGCAAAATTGGGTAAAATTGTGTTTCAACCAAAAATTTGATTTTTAGCAAAGGGGTTAGCCTTTCCTAAAAAATTGGTCAAAATTTTTTTTTGCTTAAATGCATGCGACTTAAGCTTTTTCGGAAGCTCCTTCGCATTTGAAACTCCTTTCAATACTCAGTTATTAGAAATAAACGCCTTTTGGGCAAAATTGGGTGAAATTGTGTTTCAACCAAAAATTTTATTTTTAGCAAAGGGGTTGTTAGCCTTTCCTAAAAAATTGGTCAAAAATTTTTTTTGCTTAAATGCATGCGACTTAAGCTTTTTCGGAAGCTTCTTCGCATTTGAAACTCCTTTCAATACTCAGTTATTAGAAATAAACGCCTTTTGGGCACAATTGTGTGAAATTGTGTTTCAACCAAAAATTTGATTTTTAGCAAAGGGGTTAGCCTTTCCTAAAAAATTGGTCAAAATTTTTTTTTGCTTAAATGCATGCGACTTAAGCTTTTTCGGAAGCTTCTTCGTTTTTGAATCTCCTCTCAATACTCAGTTATTAGAAATAAACGCCTTTTGGGCAAAATTGGGTGAAATTGTGTTCCAACCAAAAATTTGATTTTTAGCAAAGGGGTTAGCCTTTCCTAAAAAATTGGTCAAAAATTTTTTTTGCTTAAATGCATGCGACTTAAGCTTTTTCGGAAGCTTCTTCGCATTTGAAACTCCTTTCAATACTCAGTTATTAGAAATAAACGCCTTTTGGGCAAAATTGGGTGAAATTGTGTTTCAACCAAAAATTTTATTTTTAGCAAAGGGGTTAGCCTTTCCTAAAAAATTGGTCAAAAATTTTTTTTGCTTAAATGCATGCGACTTAAGCTTTTTCGGAAGCTTCTTCGCATTTGAAACTCCTCTCAATACTCAGTTATTAGAAATAAACGCCTTTTGGGCAAAATTGGGTGAAATTGTGTTCCAACCAAAAATTTGATTTTTAGCAAAGGGGTTAGCCTTTCCTAAAAAATTGGTCAAAAATTTTTTTTGCTTAAATGCATGCGACTTAAGCTTTTTCGGAAGCTTCTTCGCATTTGAAACTCCTCTCAATACTCAGTTATTAGAAATAAACGCCTTTTGGGCAAAATTGGGTGAAATTGTGTTCCAACCAAAAATTTGATTTTTAGCAAAGGGGTTAGCCTTTCCTAAAAAATTGGTCAAAAATTTTTTTTGCTTAAATGCATGCGACTTAAGCTTTTTCGGAAGCTTCTTCGCATTTGAAACTCCTTTCAATACTCAGTTATTAGAAATAAACGCCTTTTGGGCAAAATTGGGTGAAATTGTGTTTCAACCAAAAATTTTATTTTTAGCAAAGGGGTTAGCCTTTCCTAAAAAATTGGTCAAAAATTTTTTTTGCTTAAATGCATGCGACTTAAGCTTTTTCGGAAGCTCCTTCGCATTTGAAACTCCTTTCAATACTCAGTTATTAGAAATAAACGCCTTTTGGGCAAAATTGTGTGAAATTGTGTTTCAACCAAAAGTTTGATTTTTAGCAAAGGGGTTAGCCTTTCCTAAAAAATTGGTCAAAAATTTTTTTTGCTTAAATGCATGCGACTTAAGCTTTTTCGGAAGCTTCTTCGCATTTAAAACTCCTCTCAATACTCAGTTATTAGAAATAAACGCCTTTTGGGCGAAATTGGGTGAAATTGTGTTTCAACCAAAAATTTGATTTTTAGCAAAGGGGTTATTAGCCTTTCCTAAAAAATTGGTCAAAATTTTTTTTTGCTTAAATGCATGCGACTTAAGCTTTTTCGGAAGCTCCTTCGCATTTGAAACTCCTTTCAATACTCAGTTATTAGAAATAAACGCCTTTTGGGCAAAATTGGGTGAAATTGTGTTTCAACCAAAAATTTTATTTTTAGCAAAGGGGTTGTTAGCCTTTCCTAAAAAATTGGTCAAAAATTTTTTTTGCTTAAATGCATGCGACTTAAGCTTTTTCGGAAGCTCCTTCGCATTTGAAACTCCTTTCAATACTCAGTTATTAGAAATAAACGCCTTTTGGGCAAAATTGGGTAAAATTGTGTTTCAACCAAAAATTTGATTTTTAGCAAAGGGGTTAGCCTTTCCTAAAAAATTGGTCAAAAATTTTTTTTGCTTAAATGCATGCGACTTAAGCTTTTTCGGAAGCTTCTTCGCATTTGAAACTCCTTTCAATACTCAGTTATTAGAAATAAACGCCTTTTGGGCAAAATTGGGTAAAATTGTGTTTCAACCAAAAATTTGATTTTTAGCAAAGGGGTTAGCCTTTCCTAAAAAATTGGTCAAAATTTTTTTTTGCTTAAATGCATGCGACTTAAGCTTTTTCGGAAGCTCCTTCGCATTTGAAACTCCTTTCAATACTCAGTTATTAGAAATAAACGCCTTTTGGGCAAAATTGTGTGAAATTGTGTTTCAACCAAAAGTTTGATTTTTAGCAAAGGGGTTAGCCTTTCCTAAAAAATTGGTCAAAAATTTTTTTTGCTTAAATGCATGCGACTTAAGCTTTTTCGGAAGCTTCTTCGCATTTAAAACTCCTCTCAATACTCAGTTATTAGAAATAAACGCCTTTTGGGCGAAATTGGGTGAAATTGTGTTTCAACCAAAAATTTGATTTTTAGCAAAGGGGTTATTAGCCTTTCCTAAAAAATTGGTCAAAATTTTTTTTTGCTTAAATGCATGCGACTTAAGCTTTTTCGGAAGCTCCTTCGCATTTGAAACTCCTTTCAATACTCAGTTATTAGAAATAAACGCCTTTTGGGCAAAATTGGGTGAAATTGTGTTTCAACCAAAAATTTTATTTTTAGCAAAGGGGTTGTTAGCCTTTCCTAAAAAATTGGTCAAAAATTTTTTTTGCTTAAATGCATGCGACTTAAGCTTTTTCGGAAGCTTCTTCGTATTTGAAACTCCTCTCAATACTCAGTTATTAGAAATAAACGCCTTTTGGGCAAAATTGGGTAAAATTGTGTTTCAACCAAAAATTTGATTTTTAGCAAAGGGGTTAGCCTTTCCTAAAAAATTGGTCAAAATTTTTTTTTGCTTAAATGCATGCGACTTAAGCTTTTTCGGAAGCTCCTTCGCATTTGAAACTCCTTTCAATACTCAGTTATTAGAAATAAACGCCTTTTGGGCAAAATTGGGTGAAATTGTGTTTCAACCAAAAATTTTATTTTTAGCAAAGGGGTTGTTAGCCTTTCCTAAAAAATTGGTCAAAAATTTTTTTTGCTTAAATGCATGCGACTTAAGCTTTTTCGGAAGCTTCTTCGCATTTGAAACTCCTTTCAATACTCAGTTATTAGAAATAAACGCCTTTTGGGCACAATTGTGTGAAATTGTGTTTCAACCAAAAATTTGATTTTTAGCAAAGGGGTTAGCCTTTCCTAAAAAATTGGTCAAAATTTTTTTTTGCTTAAATGCATGCGACTTAAGCTTTTTCGGAAGCTTCTTCGTATTTGAATCTCCTCTCAATACTCAGTTATTAGAAATAAACGCCTTTTGGGCAAAATTGGGTAAAATTGTGTTTCAACCAAAAATTTGATTTTTAGCAAAGGGGTTAGCCTTTCCTAAAAAATTGGTCAAAAATTTTTTTTGCTTAAATGCATGCGACTTAAGCTTTTTCGGAAGCTTCTTCGCATTTGAAACTCCTTTCAATACTCAGTTATTAGAAATAAACGCCTTTTGGGCAAAATTGGGTAAAATTGTGTTTCAACCAAAAATTTGATTTTTAGCAAAGGGGTTAGCCTTTCCTAAAAAATTGGTCAAAAATTTTTTTTGCTTAAATGCATGCGACTTAAGCTTTTTCGGAAGCTCCTTCGCATTTGAAACTCCTTTCAATACTCAGTTATTAGAAATAAACGCCTTTTGGGCAAAATTGGGTGAAATTGTGTTTCAACCAAAAATTTGATTTTTAGCAAAGGGGTTAGCCTTTCCTAAAAAATTCGTCAAAAATTTTTTTTTGCTTAAATGCATGCGACTTAAGCTTTTTCGGAAGCTTCTTCGCATTTGAAACTCCTTTCAATACTCAGTTATTAGAAATAAACGCCTTTTGGGCAAAATTGGGTAAAATTGTGTTTCAACCAAAAATTTGATTTTTAGCAGAGGAGTTAGCCTTTCCTAAAAAATTGGTCAAAAATTTTTTTTGCTTAAATGCATGCGACTTAAGCTTTTTCGGAAGCTCCTTCGCATTTGAAACTCCTTTCAATACTCAGTTATTAGAAATAAACGCCTTTTGGGCAAAATTGTGTGAAATTGTGTTTCAACCAAAAGTTTGATTTTTAGCAAAGGGGTTAGCCTTTCCTAAAAAATTGGTCAAAAATTTTTTTTGCTTAAATGCATGCGACTTAAGCTTTTTCGGAAGCTTCTTCGCATTTGAAACTCCTCTCAATACTCAGTTATTAGAAATAAACGCCTTTTGGGCAAAATTGGGTGAAATTGTGTTCCAACCAAAAATTTGATTTTTAGCAAAGGGGTTAGCCTTTCCTAAAAAATTGGTCAAAAATTTTTTTTGCTTAAATGCATGCGACTTAAGCTTTTTCGGAAGCTTCTTCGCATTTGAAACTCCTTTCAATACTCAGTTATTAGAAATAAACGCCTTTTGGGCAAAATTGGGTGAAATTGTGTTTCAACCAAAAATTTGATTTTTAGCAAAGGGGTTAGCCTTTCCTAAAAAATTCGTCAAAAATTTTTTTTTGCTTAAATGCATGCGACTTAAGCTTTTTCGGAAGCTTCTTCGCATTTGAAACTCCTTTCAATACTCAGTTATTAGAAATAAACGCCTTTTGGGCAAAATTGGGTAAAATTGTGTTTCAACCAAAAATTTGATTTTTAGCAGAGGAGTTAGCCTTTCCTAAAAAATTGGTCAAAAATTTTTTTTGCTTAAATGCATGCGACTTAAGCTTTTTCGGAAGCTCCTTCGCATTTGAAACTCCTTTCAATACTCAGTTATTAGAAATAAACGCCTTTTGGGCAAAATTGTGTGAAATTGTGTTTCAACCAAAAGTTTGATTTTTAGCAAAGGGGTTAGTTAGCCTTTCCTAAAAAATTGGTCAAAAATTTTTTTTGCTTAAATGCATGCGACTTAAGCTTTTTCGGAAGCTTCTTCGCATTTGAAACTCCTCTCAATACTCAGTTATTAGAAATAAACGCCTTTTGGGCAAAATTGGGTGAAATTGTGTTCCAACCAAAAATTTGATTTTTAGCAAAGGGGTTAGCCTTTCCTAAAAAATTGGTCAAAAATTTTTTTTGCTTAAATGCATGCGACTTAAGCTTTTTCGGAAGCTTCTTCGCATTTGAAACTCCTTTCAATACTCAGTTATTAGAAATAAACGCCTTTTGGGCAAAATTGGGTAAAATTGTGTTTCAACCAAAAATTTTATTTTTAGCAAAGGGGTTAGCCTTTCCTAAAAAATTGGTCAAAAATTTTTTTTGCTTAAATGCATGCGACTTAAGCTTTTTCGGAAGCTCCTTCGCATTTGAAACTCCTTTCAATACTCAGTTATTAGAAATAAACGCCTTTTGGGCAAAATTGGGTGAAATTGTGTTTCAACCAAAAATTTGATTTTTAGCAAAGAGGTTAGCCTTTCCTAAAAAATTCGTCAAAAATTTTTTTTGCTTAAATGCATGCGACTTAAGCTTTTTCGGAAGCTTCTTCGCATTTGAAACTCCTTTCAATACTCAGTTATTAGAAATAAACGCCTTTTGGGCAAAATTGGGTAAAATTGTGTTTCAACCAAAAATTTGATTTTTAGCAGAGGAGTTAGCCTTTCCTAAAAAATTGGTCAAAAATTTTTTTTGCTTAAATGCATGCGACTTAAGCTTTTTCGGAAGCTCCTTCGCATTTGAAACTCCTTTCAATACTCAGTTATTAGAAATAAACGCCTTTTGGGCACAATTGTGTGAAATTGTGTTTCAACCAAAAATTTGATTTTTAGCCTTTCCTAAAAAATTGGTCAAAATTTTTTTTTGCTTAAATGCATGCGACTTAAGCTTTTTCGGAAGCTTCTTCGTATTTGAATCTCCTCTCAATACTCAGTTATTAGAAATAAACGCCTTTTGGGCAAAATTGGGTAAAATTGTGTTTCAACCAAAAATTTGATTTTTAGCAAAGGGGTTAGCCTTTCCTAAAAAATTGGTCAAAAATTTTTTTTGCTTAAATGCATGCGACTTAAGCTTTTTCGGAAGCTTCTTCGCATTTGAAACTCCTTTCAATACTCAGTTATTAGAAATAAACGCCTTTTGGGCAAAATTGGGTAAAATTGTGTTTCAACCAAAAATTTGATTTTTAGCAAAGGGGTTAGCCTTTCCTAAAAAATTGGTCAAAAATTTTTTTTGCTTAAATGCATGCGACTTAAGCTTTTTCGGAAGCTCCTTCGCATTTGAAACTCCTTTCAATACTCAGTTATTAGAAATAAACGCCTTTTGGGCAAAATTGGGTGAAATTGTGTTTCAACCAAAAATTTGATTTTTAGCCTTTCCTAAAAAATTCGTCAAAAATTTTTTTTGCTTAAATGCATGCGACTTAAGCTTTTTCGGAAGCTTCTTCGCATTTGAAACTCCTTTCAATACTCAGTTATTAGAAATAAACGCCTTTTGGGCAAAATTGGGTAAAATTGTGTTTCAACCAAAAATTTGATTTTTAGCAGAGGAGTTAGCCTTTCCTAAAAAATTGGTCAAAAATTTTTTTTGCTTAAATGCATGCGACTTAAGCTTTTTCGGAAGCTCCTTCGCATTTGAAACTCCTTTCAATACTCAGTTATTAGAAATAAACGCCTTTTGGGCAAAATTGGGTGAAATTGTGTTCCAACCAAAAATTTGATTTTTAGCAAAGGGGTTAGCCTTTCCTAAAAAATTGGTCAAAAATTTTTTTTGCTTAAATGCATGCGACTTAAGCTTTTTCGGAAGCTTCTTCGCATTTGAAACTCCTTTCAATACTCAGTTATTAGAAATAAACGCCTTTTGGGCAAAATTGGGTGAAATTGTGTTTCAACCAAAAATTTTATTTTTAGCAAAGGGGTTAGCCTTTCCTAAAAAATTGGTCAAAACTTTTTTTTGCTTAAATGCATGCGACTTAAGCTTTTTCGGAAGCTCCTTCGCATTTGAAACTCCTTTCAATACTCAGTTATTAGAAATAAACGCCTTTTGGGCAAAATTGTGTGAAATTGTGTTTCAACCAAAAGTTTGATTTTTAGCAAAGGGGTTAGCCTTTCCTAAAAAATTGGTCAAAAATTTTTTTTGCTTAAATGCATGCGACTTAAGCTTTTTCGGAAGCTTCTTCGCATTTGAAACTCCTCTCAATACTCAGTTATTAGAAATAAACGCCTTTTGGGCGAAATTGGGTGAAATTATGTTTCAACCAAAAATTTGATTTTTAGCAAAGGGGTTAGCCTTTCCTAAAAAATTGGTCAAAATTTTTTTTTGCTTAAATGCATGCGACTTAAACTTTTTCGGAAGCTTCTTCGTATTTGAAACTCCTCTCAATACTCAGTTATTAGAAATAAACGCCTTTTGGGCAAAATTGGGTAAAATTGTGTTTCAACCAAAAATTTGATTTTTAGCAGAGGGGTTAGCCTTTCCTAAAATATTGGTCAAAATTTTTTTTTGCTTAAATGCATGCGACTTAAGCTTTTTCGGAAGCTCCTTCGCATTTGAAACTCCTTTCAATACTCAGTTATTAGAATTAAACGCCTTTTGGGCAAAATTGGGTGAAATTGTGTTTCAACCAAAAATTTTATTTTTAGCAAAGGGGTTGTTAGCCTTTCCTAAAAAATTGGTCAAAAATTTTTTTTGCTTAAATGCATGCGACTTAAGCTTTTTCGGAAGCTTCTTCGCATTTGAAACTCCTTTCAATACTCAGTTATTAGAAATAAACGCCTTTTGGGCAAAATTGGGTGAAATTGTGTTTCAACCAAAAATTTTATTTTTAGCAAAGGGGTTAGCCTTTCCTAAAAAATTGGTCAAAAATTTTTTTTGCTTAAATGCATGCGACTTAAGCTTTTTCGGAAGCTCCTTCGCATTTGAAACTCCTTTCAATACTCAGTTATTAGAAATAAACGCCTTTTGGGCAAAATTGTGTGAAATTGTGTTTCAACCAAAAGTTTGATTTTTAGCAAAGGGGTTAGCCTTTCCTAAAAAATTGGTCAAAAAATTTTTTTGCTTAAATGCATGCGACTTAAGCTTTTTCGGAAGCTTCTTCGCATTTGAAACTCCTTTCAATACTCAGTTATTAGAAATAAACGCCTTTTGGGCGAAATTGGGTGAAATTGTGTTTCAACCAAAAATTTGATTTTTAGCAAAGGGTTTAGCCTTTCCTAAAAAATTGGTCAACATTTTTTTTTGCTTAAATGCATGCGACTTAAGCTTTTTCGAAAGCTTCTTCGTATTTGAAACTCCTCTCAATACTCAGTTATTAGAAATGAACGCCTTTTGGGCAAAATTGGGTAAAATTCCTAAAAAATTGGTAAAAAATTTTTTTTTGCTTAAATGCATGCGACTTAAGCTTTTTCGGAAGCTTCTTCGCATTTGAAACTCCTTTCAATACTCAGTTATTAGAAATAAACGCCTTTTGGGCAAAATTGGGTAAAATTGTGTTTCAACCAAAAATTTGATTTTTAGCCTTTCCTAAAAAATTGGTCAAAAATTTGTTTTGCTTAAATGCATGCGACTTAAGCTTTTTCGGACGCTTCTTCGCATTTGAAACTCCTTTCAATACTCAGTTATTAGAAATAAACGCCTTTTGGGCAAAATTGGGTGAAATTGTGTTTCAACCAAAAATTTTATTTTTAGCAAAGGGGTTAGCCTTTCCTAAAAAATTGGTCAAAAATTTTTTTTGCTTAAATGCATGCGACTTAAGCTTTTTCGGAAGCTCCTTCGCATTTGAAACTCCTTTCAATACTCAGTTATTAGAAATAAACGCCTTTTGGGCAAAATTGGGTGAAATTGTGTTTCAACCAAAAATTTTATTTTTAGCAAAGGGGTTGTTAGCCTTTCCTAAAAAATTGGTCAAAAATTTTTTTTGCTTAAATGCATGCGACTTAAGCTTTTTCGGAAGCTTCTTCGCATTTGAAACTCCTTTCAATACTCAGTTATTAGAAATAAACGCCTTTTGGGCAAAATTGGGTGAAATTGTGTTTCAACCAAAAATTTTATTTTTAGCAAAGGGGTTAGCCTTTCCTAAAAAATTGGTCAAAAATTTTTTTTGCTTAAATGCATGCGACTTAAGCTTTTTCGGAAGCTCCTTCGCATTTGAAACTCCTTTCAATACTCAGTTATTAGAAATAAACGCCTTTTGGGCAAAATTGTGTGAAATTGTGTTTCAACCAAAAGTTTGATTTTTAGCAAAGGGGTTAGCCTTTCCTAAAAAATTGGTCAAAAATTTTTTTTGCTTAAATGCATGCGACTTAAGCTTTTTCGGAAGCTTCTTCGCATTTGAAACTCCTTTCAATACTCAGTTATTAGAAATAAACGCCTTTTGGGCGAAATTGGGTGAAATTGTGTTTCAACCAAAAATTTGATTTTTAGCAAAGGGTTTAGCCTTTCCTAAAAAATTGGTCAACATTTTTTTTTGCTTAAATGCATGCGACTTAAGCTTTTTCGGAAGCTTCTTCGTATTTGAAACTCCTCTCAATACTCAGTTATTAGAAATGAACGCCTTTTGGGCAAAATTGGGTAAAATTCCTAAAAAATTGGTAAAAAATTTTTTTTTGCTTAAATGCATGCGACTTAAGCTTTTTCGGAAGCTTCTTCGCATTTGAAACTCCTTTCAATACTCAGTTATTAGAAATAAACGCCTTTTGGGCAAAATTGGGTAAAATTGTGTTTCAACCAAAAATTTGATTTTTAGCCTTTCCTAAAAAATTGGTCAAAAATTTGTTTTGCTTAAATGCATGCGACTTAAGCTTTTTCGGACGCTTCTTCGCATTTGAAACTCCTTTCAATACTCAGTTATTAGAAATAAACGCCTTTTGGGCAAAATTGGGTGAAATTGTGTTTCAACCAAAAATTTGATTTTTAGCAAAGGGGTTAGCCTTTCCTAAAAAATTGGTCAAACATTTTTTTTGCTTAAATGCATGCGACTTAAGCTTTTTCGGAAGCTCCTTCGCATTTGAAACTCCTTTCAATACTCAGTTATTAGAAATAAACGCCTTTTGGGCAAAATTGGGTGAAATTGTGTTTCAGCCAAAAATTTTATTTTTAGCAAAGGGGTTAGCCTTTCCTAAAAAATTGGTCAAAAATTTTTTTTGCTTAAATGCATGCGACTTAAGCTTTTTCGGAAGCTCCTTCGCATTTGAAACTCCTTTCAATACTCAGTTATTAGAAATAAACGCCTTTTGGGCAAAATTGTGTGAAATTGTGTTTCAACCAAAAATTTGATTTTTAGCAAAGGGGTTAGCCTTTCCTAAAAAATTGGTCAAAAATTTTTTTTGCTTAAATGCATGCGACTTAAGCTTTTTCGGAAGCTCCTTCGCATTTGAAACTCCTTTCAATACTCAGTTATTAGAAATAAACGCCTTTTGGGCAAAATTGGGTGAAATTGTGTTTCAACCAAAAATTTGATTTTTAGCAAAGGGTTTAGCCTTTCCTAAAAAATTGGTCAAAAAATTTTTTTGCTTAAATGCATGCGACTTAAGCGTTTTCGGAAGCTTCTTCGTATTTGAAACTCCTCTCAATACTCAGTTATTAGAAATAAACGCCTTTTGGGCAAAATTGTGTGAAATTGTGTTTTAACCAAAAATTTGATTTTTAGCAAAGGGTTTAGCCTTTCCTAAAAAATTGGTCAAAAATTTTTTTTGCTTAAATGCATGCGACTTAAGCTTTTTCGGAAGCTCCTTCGCATTTGAAACTCCTTTCAATACTCAGTTATTAGAAATAAACGCCTTTTGGGCAAAATTGTGTGAAATTGTGTTTCAACCAAAAATTTGATTTTTAGCAAAGGGGTTAGCCTTTCCTAAAAAATTGGTCAAAATTTTTTTTTGCTTAAATGCATGCGACTTAAGCTTTTTCGGAAGCTTCTTCGCATTTGAAACTCCTTTCAATACTCAGTTATTAGAAATAAACGCCTTTTGGGCAAAATTGGGTAAAATTGTGTTTCAACCAAAAATTTGATTTTTAGCAAAGGGGTTAGCCTTTCCTAAAAAATTGGTCAAAAATTTTTTTTGCTTAAATGCATGCGACTTAAGCTTTTTCGGAAGCTTCTTCGCATTTGAAACTCTTTTCAATACTCAGTTATTAGAAATAAACGCCTTTTGGGCAAAATTGGGTGAAATTGTGTTTCAACCAAAAATTTGATTTTTAGCAAAGGGGTTAGCCTTTCCTAAAAAATTGGTCAAAAATTTTTTTTGCTTAAATGCATGCGACTTAAGCTTTTTCGGAAGCTTCTTCGCATTTGAAACTCCTTTCAATACTCAGTTATTAGAAATAAACGCCTTTTGGGCAAAATTGGGTGAAATTGTGTTTCAACCAAAAATTTGATTTTTAGCAAAGGGGTTGTTAGCCTTTCCTAAAAAATTGGTCAAAAATTTTTTTTGCTTAAATGCATGCGACTTAAGCTTTTTCGGAAGCTCCTTCGCATTTGAAACTCCTTTCAATACTCAGTTATTAGAAATAAACGCCTTTTGGGCAAAATTGTGTGAAATTGTGTTTCAACCAAAAATTTGATTTTTAGCAAAGGGGTTAGCCTTTCCTAAAAAATGGGTCAAAAATTTTTTTTGCTTAAATGCATGCGACTTAAGCTTTTTCGGAAGCTTCTTCGCATTTGAAACTTCTTTCAATACTCAGTTATTAGAAATAAACGCCTTTTGGGCAAAATTGGGTGAAATTGTGTTTCAACCAAAAATTTGATTTTTAGCCTTTCCTAAAAAATTGGTCAAAAATTTTTTTTGCTTAAATGCATGCGACTTAAGCTTTTTCGGAAGCTTCTTCGCATTTGAAACTCCTTTCAATACTCAGTTATTAGAAATAAACGCCTTTTGGGCAAAATTGGGTGAAATTGTGTTTCAACCAAAAATTTGATTTTTAGCAAATGGGTTAGCCTTTCCTAAAAAATGGGTCAAAAATTTTTTTTGCTTAAATGCATGCGACTTAAGCTTTTTCGGAAGCTTCTTCGCATTTGAAACTTCTTTCAATACTCAGTTATTAGAAATAAACGCCTTTTGGGCAAAATTGGGTGAAATTGTGTTTCAACCAAAAATTTGATTTTTAGCCTTTCCTAAAAAATTGGTCAAAATTTTTTTTTGCTTAAATGCATGCGACTTAAGCTTTTTCGGAAGCTTCTTCGCATTTGAAACTCCTTTCAATACTCAGTTATTAGAAATAAACGCCTTTTGGGCAAAATTGGGTGAAATTGTGTTTCAACCAAAAATTTGATTTTTAGCAAAGGGGTTGTTAGCCTTTCCTAAAAAATTGGTCAAAAATTTTTTTTGCTTAAATGCATGCGACTTAAGCTTTTTCGGAAGCTCCTTCGCATTTGAAACTCCTTTCAATACTCAGTTATTAGAAATAAACGCCTTTTGGGCAAAATTGTGTGAAATTGTGTTTCAACCAAAAATTTGATTTTTAGCAAAGGGGTTAGCCTTTCCTAAAAAATTGGTCAAAATTTTTTTTTGCTTAAATGCATGCGACTTAAGCTTTTTCGGAAGCTTCTTCGCATTTGAAACTCCTTTCAATACTCAGTTATTAGAAATAAACGCCTTTTGGGCAAAATTGGGTAAAATTGTGTTTCAACCAAAAGTTTGATTTTTAGCAAAGGGGTTAGCCTTTCCTAAAAAATTGGTCAAAAATTTTTTTTGCTTAAATGCATGCGACTTAAGCTTTTTCGGAAGCTTCTTCGCATTTGAAACTCTTTTCAATACTCAGTTATTAGAAATAAACGCCTTTTGGGCAAAATTGGGTGAAATTGTGTTTCAACCAAAAATTTGATTTTTAGCAAAGGGGTTAGCCTTTCCTAAAAAATTGGTCAAAAATTTTTTTTGCTTAAATGCATGCGACTTAAGCTTTTTCGGAAGCTTCTTCGCATTTGAAACTCCTTTCAATACTCAGTTATTAGAAATAAACGCCTTTTGGGCAAAATTGGGTGAAATTGTGTTTCAACCAAAAATTTGATTTTTACCAAAGGGGTTAGCCTTTCCTAAAAAATTGGTCAAAAATTTTTTTTGCTTAAATGCATGCGACTTAAGCTTTTTCGGAAGCTTCTTCGCATTTGAAACTCCTTTCAATACTCAGTTATTAGAAATAAACGCCTTTTGGGCAAAATTGGGTGAAATTGTGTTTCAACCAAAAATTTGATTTTTAGCAAAGGGGTTAGCCTTTCCTAAAAAATTGGTCAAAAATTTTTTTTGCTTAAATGCATGCGACTTAAGCTTTTTCGGAAGCTTCTTCGCATTTGAAACTCCTTTCAATACTCAGTTATTAGAAATAAACGCCTTTTGGGCAAAATTGGGTGAAATTGTGTTTCAACCAAAAATTTGATTTTTAGCAAAGGGGTTGTTAGCCTTTCCTAAAAAATTGGTCAAAAATTTTTTTTGCTTAAATGCATGCGACTTAAGCTTTTTCGGAAGCTTCTTCGCATTTGAAACTCCTTTCAATACTCAGTTATTACAAATAAACGCCTTTTGGGCAAAATTGGGTGAAATTGTGTTTCAACCAAAAATTTGATTTTTAGCAAAGGGGTTAGCCTTTCCTAAAAAATGGGTCAAAAATTTTTTTTGCTTAAATGCATGCGACTTAAGCTTTTTCGGAAGCTTCTTCGCATTTGAAACTTCTTTCAATACTCAGTTATTAGAAATAAACGCCTTTTGGGCAAAATTGGGTGAAATTGTGTTTCAACCAAAAATTTGATTTTTAGCCTTTCCTAAAAAATTGGTCAAAAATTTTTTTTGCTTAAATGCATGCGACTTAAGCTTTTTCGGAAGCTTCTTCGCATTTGAAACTCCTTTCAATACTCAGTTATTAGAAATAAACGCCTTTTGGGCAAAATTGGGTGAAATTGTGTTTCAACCAAAAATTTGATTTTTAGCAAATGGGTTAGCCTTTCCTAAAAAATGGGTCAAAAATTTTTTTTGCTTAAATGCATGCGACTTAAGCTTTTTCGGAAGCTTCTTCGCATTTGAAACTTCTTTCAATACTCAGTTATTAGAAATAAACGCCTTTTGGGCAAAATTGGGTGAAATTGTGTTTCAACCAAAAATTTGATTTTTAGCCTTTCCTAAAAAATTGGTCAAAAATTTTTTTTGCTTAAATGCATGCGACTTAAGCTTTTTCGGAAGCTTCTTCGCATTTGAAACTCCTTTCAATACTCAGTTATTAGAAATAAACGCCTTTTGGGCAAAATTGGGTGAAATTGTGTTTCAACCAAAAATTTGATTTTTAGCAAATGGGTTAGCCTTTCCTAAAAAATGGGTCAAAAATTTTTTTTGCTTAAATGCATGCGACTTAAGCTTTTTCGGAAGCTTCTTCGCATTTGAAACTTCTTTCAATACTCAGTTATTAGAAATAAACGCCTTTTGGGCAAAATTGGGTGAAATTGTGTTTCAACCAAAAATTTGATTTTTAGCCTTTCCTAAAAAATTGGTCAAAATTTTTTTTTGCTTAAATGCATGCGACTTAAGCTTTTTCGGAAGCTTCTTCGCATTTGAAACTCTTTTCTATACTCAGTTATTAGAAATAAACGCCTTTTGGGCAAAATTGGGTAAAATTGTGTTTCAACCAAAAATTTGATTTTTAGCAAAGGGGTTGTTAGCCTTTCCTAAAAAATTGGTCAAAAATTTTTTTTGCTTAAATGCATGCGACTTAAGCTTTTTCGGAAGCTTCTTCGCATTTGAAACTTCTTTCAATACTCAGTTATTAGAAATAAACGCCTTTTGGGCAAAATTGGGTGAAATTGTGTTTCAACCAAAAATTTGATTTTTAGCAAAGGGGTTAGTTAGCCTTTCCTAAAAAATTGGTCAAAATTTTTTTTTGCTTAAATGCATGCGACTTAAGCTTATTCGGAAGCTTCTTCGCATTTGAAACTCTTTTCTATACTCAGTTATTAGAAATAAACGCCTTTTGGGCAAAATTGGGTAAAATTGTGTTTCAACCAAAAATTTGATTTTTAGCAAAGGGGTTGTTAGCCTTTCCTAAAAAATTGGTCAAAAATTTTTTTTGCTTAAATGCATGCGACTTAAGCTTTTTCGGAAGCTTCTTCGCATTTGAAACTCCTTTCAATACTCAGTTATTAGAAATAAACGCCTTTTGGGCAAAATTGGGTGAAATTGTGTTTCAACCAAAAATTTGATTTTTAGCAAAGGGGTTAGCCTTTCCTAAAAAATTGGTCAAAAATTTTTTTTGCTTAAATGCATGCGACTTAAGCTTTTTCGGAAGCTTCTTCGCATTTGAAACTCTTTTCAATACTCAGTTATTAGAAATAAACGCCTTTTGGGCAAAATTGGGTGAAATTGTGTTTCAACCAAAAATTTGATTTTTAGCAAAGGGGTTAGCCTTTCCTAAAAAATTGGTCAAAAATTTTTTTTGCTTAAATGCATGCGACTTAAGCTTTTTCGGAAGCTTCTTCGCATTTGAAACTCCTTTCAATACTCAGTTATTAGAAATAAACGCCTTTTTGGCAAAATTGGGTGAAATTGTGTTTCAACCAAAAATTTGATTTTTAGCAAAGGGGTTAGCCTTTCCTAAAAAATTGGTCAAAATTTTTTTTTGCTTAAATGCATGCGACTTAAGCTTTTTCGGAAGCTTCTTCGCATTTGAAACTCCTTTCAATACTCAGTTATTAGAAATAAACGCCTTTTGGGCAAAATTGGGTGAAATTGTGTTTCAACCAAAAATTTGATTTTTAGCAAAGGGGTTAGCCTTTCCTAAAAAATTGGTCAACAATTTTTTTTGCTTAAATGCATGCGACTTAAGCTTTTTCGGAAGCTTCTTCGCATTTGAAACTCCTTTCAATACTCAGTTATTAGAAATAAACGCCTTTTGGGCAAAATTGGGTGAAATTGTGTTTCAACCAAAAATTTGATTTTTAGCAAAGGGGTTAGCCTTTCCTAAAAAATTGGTCAACAATTTTTTTTGCTTAAATGCATGCGACTTAAGCTTTTTCGGAAGCTTCTTCGCATTTGAAACTCCTTTTAATACTCAGTTATTAGAAATAAACGCCTTTTGGGCAAAATTGGGTGAAATTGTGTTTCAACCAAAAATTTGATTTTTAGCAAAGGGGTTAGCCTTTCCTAAAAAATTGGTCAACAATTTTTTTTGCTTAAATGCATGCGACTTAAGCTTTTTCGGAAGCTTCTTCGCATTTGAAACTCCTTTCAATACTCAGTTATTAGAAATAAACGCCTTTTGGGCAAAATTGGGTGAAATTGTGTTTCAACCAAAAATTTGATTTTTAGCAAAGGGGTTAGCCTTTCCTAAAAAATTGGTCAAAAATTTTTTTTGCTTAAATGCATGCGACTTAAGCTTTTTCGGAAGCTTCTTCGCATTTGAAACTCCTTTCAATACTCAGTTATTAGAAATAAACGCCTTTTGGGCAAAATTGGGTGAAATTGTGTTTCAACCAAAAATTTGATTTTTAGCAAAGGGGTTAGCCTTTCCTAAAAAATTGGTCAAAAATTTTTTTTGCTTAAATGCATGCGACTTAAGCTTTTTGGGAAGCTTCTTCGCATTTGAAACTCCTTTCAATACTCAGTTATTAGAAATAAACGCCTTTTTGGCAAAATTGGGTGAAATTGTGTTTCAACCAAAAATTTGATTTTTAGCAAAGGGGTTAGCCTTTCCTAAAAAATTGGTCAAATTTTTTTTTTGCTTAAATGCATGCGACTTAAGCTTTTTCGGAAGCTTCTTCGCATTTGAAACTCCTTTCAATACTCAGTTATTAGAAATAAACGCCTTTTGGGCAAAATTGGGTGAAATTGTGTTTCAACCAAAAATTTGATTTTTAGCAAAGGGGTTAGCCTTTCCTAAAAAATGGGTCAAAAATTTTTTTTGCTTAAATGCATGCGACTTAAGCTTTTTCGGAAGCTTCTTCGCATTTGAAACTTCTTTCAATACTCAGTTATTAGAAATAAACGCCTTTTGGGCAAAATTGGGTGAAATTGTGTTTCAACCAAAAATTTGATTTTTAGCCTTTCCTAAAAAATTGGTCAAAAATTTTTTTTGCTTAAATGCATGCGACTTAAGCTTTTTCGGAAGCTTCTTCGCATTTGAAACTCCTTTCAATACTCAGTTATTAGAAATAAACGTCTTTTGGGCAAAATTGGGTGAAATTGTGTTTCAACCAAAAATTTGATTTTTAGCAAAGGGGTTAGCCTTTCCTAAAAAATTGGTCAAAAATTTTTTTTGCTTAAATGCATGCGACTTAAGCTTTTTCGGAAGCTTCTTCGCATTTGAAACTTCTTTCAATACTCAGTTATTAGAAATAAACGCCTTTTGGGCAAAATTGGGTGAAATTGTGTTTCAACCAAAAATTTGATTTTTAGCCTTTCCTAAAAAATTGGTCAAAAATTTTTTTTGCTTAAATGCATGCGACTTAAGCTTTTTCGGAAGCTTCTTCGCATTTGAAACTCCTTTCAATACTCAGTTATTAGAAATAAACGCCTTTTGGGCAAAATTGGGTGAAATTGTGTTTCAACCAAAAATTTGATTTTTAGCAAAGGGGTTAGCCTTTCCTAAAAAATTGGTCAAACATTTTTTTTGCTTAAATGCATGCGACTTAAGCTTTTTCGGAAGCTTCTTCGCATTTGAAACTCCTTTCAATACTCAGTTATTAGAAATAAACGCCTTTTGGGCAAAATTGGGTGAAATTGTGTTTCAACCAAAAATTTGATTTTTAGCAAAGGGGTTAGCCTTTCCTAAAAAATTGGTCAAAAATTTTTTTTGCTTAAATGCATGCGACTTAAGCTTTTTCGGAAGCTTCTTCGCATTTGAAACTACTTTCAATACTCAGTTATTAGAAATAAACGCCTTTTGGGCAAAATTGGGTGAAATTGTGTTTCAACCAAAAATTTGATTTTTAGCAAAGGGGTTAGCCTTTCCTAAAAAATTGGTCAACAATTTTTTTTGCTTAAATGCATGCGACTTAAGCTTTTTCGGAAGCTTCTTCGCATTTGAAACTCCTTTCAATACTCAGTTATTAGAAATAAACGCCTTTTGGGCAAAATTGGGTGAAATTGTGTTTCAACCAAAAATTTGATTTTTAGCAAAGGGGTTAGCCTTTCCTAAAAAATTGGTCAAAAATTTTTTTTGCTTAAATGCATGCGACTTAAGCTTTTTCGGAAGCTTCTTCGCATTTGAAACTCCTTTCAATACTCAGTTATTAGAAATAAACGCCTTTTGGGCAAAATTGGGTGAAATTGTGTTTCAACCAAAAATTTGATTTTTAGCAAAGGGGTTAGCCTTTCCTAAAAAATTGGTCAAAAATTTTTTTTGCTTAAATGCATGCGACTTAAGCTTTTTGGGAAGCTTCTTCGCATTTGAAACTCCTTTCAATACTCAGTTATTAGAAATAAACGCCTTTTGGGCAAAATTGGGTTAAATTGTGTTTCAACCAAAAATTTGATTTTTAGCAAAGGGGTTAGCCTTTCCTAAAAAATTGGTCAAAAATTTGTTTTGCTTAAATGCATGCGACTTAAGCTTTTTCGGAAGCTTCTTCGCATTTGAAACTCCTTTCAATACTCAGTTATTAGAAATAAACGCCTTTTGGGCAAAATTGGGTGAAATTGTGTTTCAACCAAAAATTTGATTTTTAGCAAAGGGGTTAGCCTTTCCTAAAAAATTGGTCAAAAATTTTTTTTGCTTAAATGCATGCGACTTAAGCTTTTTCGGAAGCTTCTTCGCATTTGAAACTCCTTTCAATACTCAGTTATTAGAAATAAACGCCTTTTGGGCAAAATTGGGTGAAATTGTGTTTCAACCAAAAATTTGATTTTTAGCAAAGGGGTTAGCCTTTCCTAAAAAATTGGTCAAAAATTTGTTTTGCTTAAATGCATGCGACTTAAGCTTTTTCGGAAGCTTCTTCGCATTTGAAACTCCTTTCAATACTCAGTTATTAGAAATAAACGCCTTTTGGGCAAAATTGGGTGAAATTGTGTTTCAACCAAAAATTTGATTTTTAGCAAAGGGGTTAGCCTTTCCTAAAAAAATTGGTCAAAAATTTTTTTTGCTTAAATGCATGCGACTTAAGCTTTTTCGGAAGCTTCTTCGCATTTGAAACTCCTTTCAATACTCAGTTATTAGAAATAAACGCCTTTTGGGCAAAATTGGGTGAAATTGTGTTTCAACCAAAAATTTGATTTTTAGCAAAGGGGTTAGCCTTTCCTAAAAAATTGGTCAAAAATTTGTTTTGCTTAAATGCATGCGACTTAAGCTTTTTCGGAAGCTTCTTCGCATTTGAAACTCCTTTCAATACTCAGTTATTAGAAATAAACGCCTTTTGGGCAAAATTGGGTGAAATTGTGTTTCAACCAAAAATTTGATTTTTAGCAAAGGGGTTAGTTAGCCTTTCCTAAAAAATTGGTCAAAAATTTGTTTTGCTTAAATGCATGCGACTTAAGCTTTTTCGGAAGCTTCTTCGCATTTGAAACTCCTTTCAATACTCAGTTATTAGAAATAAACGCCTTTTGGGCAAAATTGGGTGAAATTGTGTTTCAACCAAAAATTTGATTTTTAGCAAAGGGGTTAGCCTTTCCTAAAAAATTGGTCAAAAATTTTTTTTGCTTAAATGCATGCGACTTAAGCTTTTTCGGAAGCTTCTTCGCATTTGAAACTCCTTTCAATACTCAGTTATTAGAAATAAACGCCTTTTGGGCAAAATTGGGTGAAATTGTGTTTCAACCAAAAATTTGATTTTTAGCAAAGGGGTTAGCCTTTCCTAAAAAATTGGTCAAAAATTTTTTTTGCTTAAATGCATGCGACTTAAGCTTTTTCGGAAGCTTCTTCGCATTTGAAACTCCTTTCAATACTCAGTTATTAGAAATAAACGCCTTTTGGGCAAAATTGGGTGAAATTGTGTTTCAACCAAAAATTTGATTTTTAGCAAAGGGGTTAGCCTTTCCTAAAAAATTGGTCAAAAATTTTTTTTGCTTAAATGCATGCGACTTAAGCTTTTTCGGAAGCTTCTTCGCATTTGAAACTCCTTTCAATACTCAGTTATTAGAAATAAACGCCTTTTGGGCAAAATTGGGTGAAATTGTGTTTCAACCAAAAATTTGATTTTTAGCAAAGGGGTTAGTTAGCCTTTCCTAAAAAATTGGTCAAAAATTTTTTTTGCTTAAATGCATGCGACTTAAGCTTTTTCGGAAGCTTCTTCGCATTTGAAACTCCTTTCAATACTCAGTTATTAGAAATAAACGCCTTTTGGGCAAAATTGGGTGAAATTGTGTTTCAACCAAAAATTTGATTTTTAGCAAAGGGGTTAGCCTTTCCTAAAAAATTGGTCAAAAATTTTTTTTGCTTAAATGCATGCGACTTAAGCTTTTTCGGAAGCTTCTTCGCATTTGAAACTCCTTTCAATACTCAGTTATTAGAAATAAACGCCTTTTGGGCAAAATTGGGTGAAATTGTGTTTCAACCAAAAATTTGATTTTTAGCAAAGGGGTTAGCCTTTCCTAAAAAATTGGTCAAAAATTTTTTTTGCTTAAATGCATGCGACTTAAGCTTTTTCGGAAGCTTCTTCGCATTTGAAACTCCTTTCAATACTCAGTTATTAGAAATAAACGCCTTTTGGGCAAAATTGGGTGAAATTGTGTTTCAACCAAAAATTTGATTTTTAGCAAAGGGGTTAGCCTTTCCTAAAAAATTGGTCAAAAATTTTTCTTGCTTAAATGCATGCGACTTAAGCTTTTTCGGAAGCTTCTTCGCATTTGAAACTCCTTTCAATACTCAGTTATTAGAAATAAACGCCTTTTGGGCAAAATTGGGTGAAATTGTGTTTCAACCAAAAATTTGATTTTTAGCAAAGGGGTTAGCCTTTCCTAAAAAATTGGTCAAAAATTTTTTTTGCTTAAATGCATGCGACTTAAGCTTTTTCGGAAGCTTCTTCGCATTTGAAACTCCTTTCAATACTCAGTTATTAGAAATAAACGCCTTTTGGGCAAAATTGGGTGAAATTGTGTTTCAACCAAAAATTTGATTTTTAGCAAAGGGGTTAGCCTTTCCTAAAAAATTGGTCAAAAATTTTTTTTGCTTAAATGCATGCGACTTAAGCTTTTTCGGAAGCTTCTTCGCATTTGAAACTCCTTTCAATACTCAGTTATTAGAAATAAACGCCTTTTGGGCAAAATTGGGTGAAATTGTGTTTCAACCAAAAATTTGATTTTTAGCAAAGGGGTTAGCCTTTCCTAAAAAATTGGTCAAACATTTTTTTTGCTTAAATGCATGCGACTTAAGCTTTTTCGGAAGCTTCTTCGCATTTGAAACTCCTTTCAATACTCAGTTATTAGAAATAAACGCCTTTTGGGCAAAATTGGGTGAAATTGTGTTTCAACCAAAAATTTGATTTTTAGCAAAGGGGTTAGCCTTTCCTAAAAAATTGGTCAAAAATTTTTTTTGCTTAAATGCATGCGACTTAAGCTTTTTCGGATGCTTCTTCGCATTTGAAACTCCTTTCAATACTCAGTTATTAGAAATAAACGCCTTTTGGGCAAAATTGGGTGAAATTGTGTTTCAACCAAAAATTTGATTTTTAGCAAAGGGGTTAGCCTTTCCTAAAAAATTGGTCAAACATTTTTTTTGCTTAAATGCATGCGACTTAAGCTTTTTCGGAAGCTTCTTCGCATTTGAAACTCCTTTCAATACTCAGTTCTTAGAAATAAACGCCTTTTGGGCAAAATTGGGTGAAATTGTGTTTCAACCAAAAATTTGATTTTTAGCAAAGGGGTTAGCCTTTCCTAAAAAATTGGTCAAAAATTTTTTTTGCTTAAATGCATGCGACTTAAGCTTTTTCGGAAGCTTCTTCGCATTTGAAACTCCTTTCAATACTCAGTTCTTAGAAATAAACGCCTTTTGGGCAAAATTGGGTGAAATTGTGTTTCAACCAAAAATTTGATTTTTAGCAAAGGGGTTAGCCTTTCCTAAAAAATTGGTCAAACATTTTTTTTGCTTAAATGCATGCGACTTAAGCTTTTTCGGAAGTTTCTTCGCATTTGAAACTCCTTTCAATACTCAGTTATTAGAAATAAACGCCTTTTGGGCAAAATTGGGTGAAATTGTGTTTCAACCAAAAATTTGATTTTTAGCAAAGGGGTTAGCCTTTCCTAAAAAATTGGTCAAAAATTTTTTTTGCTTAAATGCATGCGACTTAAGCTTTTTCGGATGCTTCTTCGCATTTGAAACTCCTTTCAATACTCAGTTATTAGAAATAAACGCCTTTTGGGCAAAATTGGGTGAAATTGTGTTTCAACCAAAAATTTGATTTTTAGCAAAGGGGTTAGCCTTTCCTAAAAAATTGGTCAAACATTTTTTTTGCTTAAATGCATGCGACTTAAGCTTTTTCGGAAGCTTCTTCGCATTTGAAACTCCTTTCAATACTCAGTTATTAGAAATAAACGCCTTTTGGGCAAAATTGGGTGAAATTGTGTTTCAACCAAAAATTTGATTTTTAGCAAAGGGGTTAGCCTTTCCTAAAAAAGGCTAACGCCTTTTGGGCAAAATTGGGTGAAATTGTGTTTCAACCAAAAATTTGATTTTTAGCAAAGGGGTTAGCCTTTCCTAAAAAATTGGTCAAAAATTTTTTTTGCTTAAATGCATGCGACTTAAGCTTTTTCGGAAGCTTCTTCGCATTTGAAACTCCTTTCAATACTCAGTTATTAGAAATAAACGCCTTTTGGGCAAAATTGGGTGAAATTGTGTTTCAACCAAAAATTTGATTTTTAGCAAAGGGGTTAGTTAGCCTTTCCTAAAAAATTGGTCAAAAATTTGTTTTGCTTAAATGCATGCGACTTAAGCTTTTTCGGAAGCTTCTTCGCATTTGAAACTCCTTTCAATACTCAGTTATTAGAAATAAACGCCTTTTGGGCAAAATTGGGTGAAATTGTGTTTCAACCAAAAATTTGATTTTTAGCAAAGGGGTTAGTTAGCCTTTCCTAAAAAATTGGTCAAAAATTTGTTTTGCTTAAATGCATGCGACTTAAGCTTTTTCGGAAGCTTCTTCGCATTTGAAACTCCTTTCAATACTCAGTTATTAGAAATAAACGCCTTTTGGGCAAAATTGGGTGAAATTGTGTTTCAACCAAAAATTTGATTTTTAGCAAAGGGGTTAGCCTTTCCTAAAAAATTGGTCAAAAATTTTTTTTGCTTAAATGCATGCGACTTAAGCTTTTTCGGAAGCTTCTTCGCATTTGAAACTCCTTTCAATACTCAGTTATTAGAAATAAACGCCTTTTGGGCAAAATTGGGTGAAATTGTGTTTCAACCAAAAATTTGATTTTTAGCAAAGGGGTTAGCCTTTCCTAAAAAATTGGTCAAAAATTTTTTTTGCTTAAATGCATGCGACTTAAGCTTTTTCGGAAGCTTCTTCGCATTTGAAACTCCTTTCAATACTCAGTTATTAGAAATAAACGCCTTTTGGGCAAAATTGGGTGAAATTGTGTTTCAACCAAAAATTTGATTTTTAGCAAAGGGGTTAGCCTTTCCTAAAAAATGGGTCAAAAATTTTTTTTGCTTAAATGCATGCGACTTAAGCTTTTTCGGAAGCTTCTTCGCATTTGAAACTTCTTTCAATACTCAGTTATTAGAAATAAACGCCTTTTGGGCAAAATTGGGTGAAATTGTGTTTCAACCAAAAATTTGATTTTTAGCCTTTCCTAAAAAATTGGTCAAAAATTTTTTTTGCTTAAATGCATGCGACTTAAGCTTTTTCGGAAGCTTCTTCGCATTTGAAACTCCTTTCAATACTCAGTTATTAGAAATAAACGTCTTTTGGGCAAAATTGGGTGAAATTGTGTTTCAACCAAAAATTTGATTTTTAGCAAAGGGGTTAGCCTTTCCTAAAAAATTGGTCAAAAATTTTTTTTGCTTAAATGCATGCGACTTAAGCTTTTTCGGAAGCTTCTTCGCATTTGAAACTTCTTTCAATACTCAGTTATTAGAAATAAACGCCTTTTGGGCAAAATTGGGTGAAATTGTGTTTCAACCAAAAATTTGATTTTTAGCCTTTCCTAAAAAATTGGTCAAAAATTTTTTTTGCTTAAATGCATGCGACTTAAGCTTTTTCGGAAGCTTCTTCGCATTTGAAACTCCTTTCAATACTCAGTTATTAGAAATAAACGCCTTTTGGGCAAAATTGGGTGAAATTGTGTTTCAACCAAAAATTTGATTTTTAGCAAAGGGGTTAGCCTTTCCTAAAAAATTGGTCAAAAATTTTTCTTGCTTAAATGCATGCGACTTAAGCTTTTTCGGAAGCTTCTTCGCATTTGAAACTCCTTTCAATACTCAGTTATTAGAAATAAACGCCTTTTGGGCAAAATTGGGTGAAATTGTGTTTCAACCAAAAATTTGATTTTTAGCAAAGGGGTTAGCCTTTCCTAAAAAATTGGTCAAAAATTTTTTTTGCTTAAATGCATGCGACTTAAGCTTTTTCGGAAGCTTCTTCGCATTTGAAACTCCTTTCAATACTCAGTTATTAGAAATAAACGCCTTTTGGGCAAAATTGGGTGAAATTGTGTTTCAACCAAAAATTTGATTTTTAGCAAAGGGGTTAGCCTTTCCTAAAAAATTGGTCAAAAATTTTTTTTGCTTAAATGCATGCGACTTAAGCTTTTTCGGAAGCTTCTTCGCATTTGAAACTCCTTTCAATACTCAGTTATTAGAAATAAACGCCTTTTGGGCAAAATTGGGTGAAATTGTGTTTCAACCAAAAATTTGATTTTTAGCAAAGGGGTTAGCCTTTCCTAAAAAATTGGTCAAACATTTTTTTTGCTTAAATGCATGCGACTTAAGCTTTTTCGGAAGCTTCTTCGCATTTGAAACTCCTTTCAATACTCAGTTATTAGAAATAAACGCCTTTTGGGCAAAATTGGGTGAAATTGTGTTTCAACCAAAAATTTGATTTTTAGCAAAGGGGTTAGCCTTTCCTAAAAAATTGGTCAAAAATTTTTTTTGCTTAAATGCATGCGACTTAAGCTTTTTCGGAAGCTTCTTCGCATTTGAAACTCCTTTCAATACTCAGTTATTAGAAATAAACGCCTTTTGGGCAAAATTGGGTGAAATTGTGTTTCAACCAAAAATTTGATTTTTAGCAAAGGGGTTAGCCTTTCCTAAAAAATTGGTCAAAAATTTTTTTTGCTTAAATGCATGCGACTTAAGCTTTTTCGGAAGCTTCTTCGCATTTGAAACTCCTTTCAATACTCAGTTCTTAGAAATAAACGCCTTTTGGGCAAAATTGGGTGAAATTGTGTTTCAACCAAAAATTTGATTTTTAGCAAAGGGGTTAGCCTTTCCTAAAAAATTGGTCAAAAATTTTTTTTGCTTAAATGCATGCGACTTAAGCTTTTTCGGAAGCTTCTTCGCATTTGAAACTCCTTTCAATACTCAGTTATTAGAAATAAACGCCTTTTGGGCAAAATTGGGTGAAATTGTGTTTCAACCAAAAATTTGATTTTTAGCAAAGGGGTTAGCCTTTCCTAAAAAATTGGTCAAAAATTTTTTTTGCTTAAATGCATGCGACTTAAGCTTTTTCGGAAGCTTCTTCGCATTTGAAACTCCTTTCAATACTCAGTTATTAGAAATAAACGCCTTTTGGGCAAAATTGGGTGAAATTGTGTTTCAACCAAAAATTTGATTTTTAGCAAAGGGGTTAGCCTTTCCTAAAAAATTGGTCAAAAATTTTTTTTGCTTAAATGCATGCGACTTAAGCTTTTTCGGAAGCTTCTTCGCATTTGAAACTCCTTTCAATACTCAGTTATTAGAAATAAACGCCTTTTGGGCAAAATTGGGTGAAATTGTGTTTCAACCAAAAATTTGATTTTTAGCAAAGGGGTTAGCCTTTCCTAAAAAATTGGTCAAACATTTTTTTTGCTTAAATGCATGCGACTTAAGCTTTTTCGGAAGCTTCTTCGCATTTGAAACTCCTTTCAATACTCAGTTATTAGAAATAAACGCCTTTTGGGCAAAATTGGGTGAAATTGTGTTTCAACCAAAAATTTGATTTTTAGCAAAGGGGTTAGCCTTTCCTAAAAAATTGGTCAAAAATTTTTTTTGCTTAAATGCATGCGACTTAAGCTTTTTCGGAAGCTTCTTCGCATTTGAAACTCCTTTCAATACTCAGTTATTAGAAATAAACGCCTTTTGGGCAAAATTGGGTGAAATTGTGTTTCAACCAAAAATTTGATTTTTAGCAAAGGGGTTAGCCTTTCCTAAAAAATTGGTCAAAAATTTTTTTTGCTTAAATGCATGCGACTTAAGCTTTTTCGGAAGCTTCTTCGCATTTGAAACTCCTTTCAATACTCAGTTCTTAGAAATAAACGCCTTTTGGGCAAAATTGGGTGAAATTGTGTTTCAACCAAAAATTTGATTTTTAGCAAAGGGGTTAGCCTTTCCTAAAAAATTGGTCAAACATTTTTTTTGCTTAAATGCATGCGACTTAAGCTTTTTCGGAAGTTTCTTCGCATTTGAAACTCCTTTCAATACTCAGTTATTAGAAATAAACGCCTTTTGGGCAAAATTGGGTGAAATTGTGTTTCAACCAAAAATTTGATTTTTAGCAAAGGGGTTAGCCTTTCCTAAAAAATTGGTCAAAAATTTTTTTTGCTTAAATGCATGCGACTTAAGCTTTTTCGGATGCTTCTTCGCATTTGAAACTCCTTTCAATACTCAGTTATTAGAAATAAACGCCTTTTGGGCAAAATTGGGTGAAATTGTGTTTCAACCAAAAATTTGATTTTTAGCAAAGGGGTTAGCCTTTCCTAAAAAATTGGTCAAACATTTTTTTTGCTTAAATGCATGCGACTTAAGCTTTTTCGGAAGCTTCTTCGCATTTGAAACTCCTTTCAATACTCAGTTATTAGAAATAAACGCCTTTTGGGCAAAATTGGGTGAAATTGTGTTTCAACCAAAAATTTGATTTTTAGCAAAGGGGTTAGCCTTTCCTAAAAAAGGCTAACGCCTTTTGGGCAAAATTGGGTGAAATTGTGTTTCAACCAAAAATTTGATTTTTAGCAAAGGGGTTAGCCTTTCCTAAAAAATTGGTCAAAAATTTTTTTTGCTTAAATGCATGCGACTTAAGCTTTTTCGGAAGCTTCTTCGCATTTGAAACTCCTTTCAATACTCAGTTATTAGAAATAAACGCCTTTTGGGCAAAATTGGGTGAAATTGTGTTTCAACCAAAAATTTGATTTTTAGCAAAGGGGTTAGCCTTTCCTAAAAAATTGGTCAAACATTTTTTTTGCTTAAATGCATGCGACTTAAGCTTTTTCGGAAGCTTCTTCGCATTTGAAACTCCTTTCAATACTCAGTTATTAGAAATAAACGCCTTTTGGGCAAAATTGGGTGAAATTGTGTTTCAACCAAAAATTTGATTTTTAGCAAAGGGGTTAGCCTTTCCTAAAAAATTGGTCAAAAATTTTTTTTGCTTAAATGCATGCGACTTAAGCTTTTTCGGAAGCTTCTTCGCATTTGAAACTCCTTTCAATACTCAGTTATTAGAAATAAACGCCTTTTGGGCAAAATTGGGTGAAATTGTGTTTCAACCAAAAATTTGATTTTTAGCAAAGGGGTTAGCCTTTCCTAAAAAATTGGTCAAAAATTTTTTTTGCTTAAATGCATGCGACTTAAGCTTTTTCGGAAGCTTCTTCGCATTTGAAACTCCTTTCAATACTCAGTTCTTAGAAATAAACGCCTTTTGGGCAAAATTGGGTGAAATTGTGTTTCAACCAAAAATTTGATTTTTAGCAAAGGGGTTAGCCTTTCCTAAAAAATTGGTCAAACATTTTTTTTGCTTAAATGCATGCGACTTAAGCTTTTTCGGAAGTTTCTTCGCATTTGAAACTCCTTTCAATACTCAGTTATTAGAAATAAACGCCTTTTGGGCAAAATTGGGTGAAATTGTGTTTCAACCAAAAATTTGATTTTTAGCAAAGGGGTTAGCCTTTCCTAAAAAATTGGTCAAAAATTTTTTTTGCTTAAATGCATGCGACTTAAGCTTTTTCGGATGCTTCTTCGCATTTGAAACTCCTTTCAATACTCAGTTATTAGAAATAAACGCCTTTTGGGCAAAATTGGGTGAAATTGTGTTTCAACCAAAAATTTGATTTTTAGCAAAGGGGTTAGCCTTTCCTAAAAAATTGGTCAAACATTTTTTTTGCTTAAATGCATGCGACTTAAGCTTTTTCGGAAGCTTCTTCGCATTTGAAACTCCTTTCAATACTCAGTTATTAGAAATAAACGCCTTTTGGGCAAAATTGGGTGAAATTGTGTTTCAACCAAAAATTTGATTTTTAGCAAAGGGGTTAGCCTTTCCTAAAAAAGGCTAACGCCTTTTGGGCAAAATTGGGTGAAATTGTGTTTCAACCAAAAATTTGATTTTTAGCAAAGGGGTTAGCCTTTCCTAAAAAATTGGTCAAAAATTTTTTTTGCTTAAATGCATGCGACTTAAGCTTTTTCGGAAGCTTCTTCGCATTTGAAACTCCTTTCAATACTCAGTTATTAGAAATAAACGCCTTTTGGGCAAAATTGGGTGAAATTGTGTTTCAACCAAAAATTTGATTTTTAGCAAAGGGGTTAGCCTTTCCTAAAAAATTGGTCAAACATTTTTTTTGCTTAAATGCATGCGACTTAAGCTTTTTCGGAAGCTTCTTCGCATTTGAAACTCCTTTCAATACTCAGTTATTAGAAATAAACGCCTTTTGGGCAAAATTGGGTGAAATTGTGTTTCAACCAAAAATTTGATTTTTAGCAAAGGGGTTAGCCTTTCCTAAAAAATTGGTCAAAAATTTTTTTTGCTTAAATGCATGCGACTTAAGCTTTTTCGGAAGCTTCTTCGCATTTGAAACTCCTTTCAATACTCAGTTATTAGAAATAAACGCCTTTTGGGCAAAATTGGGTGAAATTGTGTTTCAACCAAAAATTTGATTTTTAGCAAAGGGGTTAGCCTTTCCTAAAAAATTGGTCAAAAATTTTTTTTGCTTAAATGCATGCGACTTAAGCTTTTTCGGAAGCTTCTTCGCATTTGAAACTCCTTTCAATACTCAGTTCTTAGAAATAAACGCCTTTTGGGCAAAATTGGGTGAAATTGTGTTTCAACCAAAAATTTGATTTTTAGCAAAGGGGTTAGCCTTTCCTAAAAAATTGGTCAAACATTTTTTTTGCTTAAATGCATGCGACTTAAGCTTTTTCGGAAGTTTCTTCGCATTTGAAACTCCTTTCAATACTCAGTTATTAGAAATAAACGCCTTTTGGGCAAAATTGGGTGAAATTGTGTTTCAACCAAAAATTTGATTTTTAGCAAAGGGGTTAGCCTTTCCTAAAAAATTGGTCAAAAATTTTTTTTGCTTAAATGCATGCGACTTAAGCTTTTTCGGATGCTTCTTCGCATTTGAAACTCCTTTCAATACTCAGTTATTAGAAATAAACGCCTTTTGGGCAAAATTGGGTGAAATTGTGTTTCAACCAAAAATTTGATTTTTAGCAAAGGGGTTAGCCTTTCCTAAAAAATTGGTCAAACATTTTTTTTGCTTAAATGCATGCGACTTAAGCTTTTTCGGAAGCTTCTTCGCATTTGAAACTCCTTTCAATACTCAGTTATTAGAAATAAACGCCTTTTGGGCAAAATTGGGTGAAATTGTGTTTCAACCAAAAATTTGATTTTTAGCAAAGGGGTTAGCCTTTCCTAAAAAAGGCTAACGCCTCTTGGGCAAAATTGGGTGAAATTGTGTTTCAACCAAAAATTTGATTTTTAGCAAAGGGGTTAGCCTTTCCTAAAAAATTGGTCAAAAATTTTTTTTGCTTAAATGCATGCGACTTAAGCTTTTTCGGAAGCTTCTTCGCATTTGAAACTCCTTTCAATACTCAGTTATTAGAAATAAACGCCTTTTGGGCAAAATTGGGTGAAATTGTGTTTCAACCAAAAATTTGATTTTTAGCAAAGGGGTTAGTTAGCCTTTCCTAAAAAATTGGTCAAAAATTTTTTTTGCTTAAATGCATGCGACTTAAGCTTTTTCGGAAGCTTCTTCGCATTTGAAACTCCTTTCAATACTCAGTTATTAGAAATAAACGCCTTTTGGGCAAAATTGGGTGAAATTGTGTTTCAACCAAAAATTTGATTTTTAGCAAAGGGGTTAGCCTTTCCTAAAAAATTGGTCAAAAATTTTTTTTGCTTAAATGCATGCGACTTAAGCTTTTTCGGAAGCTTCTTCGTATTTGAAACTCCTTTCAATACTCAGTTATTAGAAATAAACGCCTTTTGGGCAAAATTGGGTGAAATTGTGTTTCAACCAAAAATTTGATTTTTAGCAAAGGGGTTAGCCTTTCCTAAAAAATTGGTCAAAAATTTTTTTTGCTTAAATGCATGCGACTTAAGCTTTTTCGGAAGCTTCTTCGCATTTGAAACTCCTTTCAATACTCAGTTATTAGAAATAAACGCCTTTTGGGCAAAATTGGGTGAAATTGTGTTTCAACCAAAAATTTGATTTTTAGCAAAGGGGTTAGCCTTTCCTAAAAAATTGGTCAAAAATTTTTTTTGCTTAAATGCATGCGACTTAAGCTTTTTCGGAAGCTTCTTCGCATTTGAAACTCCTTTCAATACTCAGTTATTAGAAATAAACGCCTTTTGGGCAAAATTGGGTGAAATTGTGTTTCAACCAAAAATTTGATTTTTAGCAAAGGGGTTATAAATGCATGCGACTTAAGCTTTTTCGGAAGCTTCTTCGCATTTGAAACTCCTTTCAATACTCAGTTATTAGAAATAAACGCCTTTTGGGCAAAATTGGGTGAAATTGTGTTTCAACCAAAAATTTGATTTTTAGCAAAGGGGTTAGCCTTTCCTAAAAAATTGGTCAAAAATTTTTTTTGCTTAAATGCATGCGACTTAAGCTTTTTCGGAAGCTTCTTCGCATTTGAAACTCCTTTCAATACTCAGTTATTAGAAATAAACGCCTTTTGGGCAAAATTGGGTGAAATTGTGTTTCAACCAAAAATTTGATTTTTAGCAAAGGGGTTAGCCTTTCCTAAAAAATTGGTAAAAAATTTTTTTTGCTTAAATGCATGCGACTTAAGCTTTTTCGGAAGCTTCTTCGTATTTGAAACTCCTTTCAATACTCAGTTATTAGAAATAAACGCCTTTTGGGCAAAATTGGGTGAAATTGTGTTTCAACCAAAAATTTGATTTTTAGCAAAGGGGTTAGCCTTTCCTAAAAAATTGGTCAAAAATTTTTTTTGCTTAAATGCATGCGACTTAAGCTTTTTCGGAAGCTTCTTCGCATTTGAAACTCCTTTCAATACTCAGTTATTAGAAATAAACGCCTTTTGGGCAAAATTGGGTGAAATTGTGTTTCAACCAAAAATTTGATTTTTAGCAAAGGGGTTAGCCTTTCCTAAAAAATTGGTCAAAAATTTTTTTTGCTTAAATGCATGCGACTTAAGCTTTTTCGGAAGCTTCTTCGCATTTGAAACTCCTTTCAATACTCAGTTATTAGAAATAAACGCCTTTTGGGCAAAATTGGGTGAAATTGTGTTTCAACCAAAAATTTGATTTTTAGCAAAGGGGTTATAAATGCATGCGACTTAAGCTTTTTCGGAAGCTTCTTCGCATTTGAAACTCCTTTCAATACTCAGTTATTAGAAATAAACGCCTTTTGGGCAAAATTGGGTGAAATTGTGTTTCAACCAAAAATTTGATTTTTAGCAAAGGGGTTAGCCTTTCCTAAAAAATTGGTCAAAAATTTTTTTTGCTTAAATGCATGCGACTTAAGCTTTTTCGGAAGCTTCTTCGCATTTGAAACTCCTTTCAATACTCAGTTATTAGAAATAAACGCCTTTTGGGCAAAATTGGGTGAAATTGTGTCTCAACCAAAAATTTGATTTTTAGCAAAGGGGTTAGTTAGCCTTTCCTAAAAAATTGGTCAAAAATTTTTTTTGCTTAAATGCATGCGACTTAAGCTTTTTCGGAAGCTTCTTCGCATTTGAAACTCCTTTCAATACTCAGTTATTAGAAATAAACGCCTTTTGGGCAAAATTGGGTGAAATTGTGTTTCAACCAAAAATTTGATTTTTAGCAAAGGGGTTAGCCTTTCCTAAAAAATTGGTCAAAAATTTTTTTTGCTTAAATGCATGCGACTTAAGCTTTTTCGGAAGCTTCTTCGCATTTGAAACTCCTTTCAATACTCAGTTATTAGAAATAAACGCCTTTTGGGCAAAATTGGGTGAAATTGTGTTTCAACCAAAATTTGATTTTTAGCAAAGGGGTTAGCCTTTCCTAAAAAATTGGTCAAAAATTTTTTTTGCTTAAATGCATGCGACTTAAGCTTTTTCGGAAGCTTCTTCGCATTTGAAACTCCTTTCAATACTCAGTTATTAGAAATAAACGCCTTTTGGGCAAAATTGGGTGAAATTGTGTTTCAACCAAAAATTTGATTTTTAGCAAAGGGGTTAGCCTTTCCTAAAAAATTGGTCAAAAATTTTTTTTGCTTAAATGCATGCGACTTAAGCTTTTTCGGAAGCTTCTTCGCATTTGAAACTCCTTTCAATACTCAGTTATTAGAAATAAACGCCTTTTGGGCAAAATTGGGTGAAATTGTGTTTCAACCAAAAATTTGATTTTTAGCAAAGGGGTTAGCCTTTCCTAAAAAATTGGTCAAAAATTTTTTTTGCTTAAATGCATGCGACTTAAGCTTTTTCGGAAGCTTCTTCGCATTTGAAACTCCTTTCAATACTCAGTTATTAGAAATAAACGCCTTTTGGGCAAAATTGGGTGAAATTGTGTTTCAACCAAAAATTTGATTTTTAGCAAAGGGGTTAGTTAGCCTTTCCTAAAAAATTGGTCAAAAATTTTTTTTGCTTAAATGCATGCGACTTAAGCTTTTTCGGAAGCTTCTTCGCATTTGAAACTCCTTTCAATACTCAGTTATTAGAAATAAACGCCTTTTGGGCAAAATTGGGTGAAATTGTGTTTCAACCAAAAATTTGATTTTTAGCAAAGGGGTTAGCCTTTCCTAAAAAATTGGTCAAACATTTTTTTTGCTTAAATGCATGCGACTTAAGCTTTTTCAGAAGCTTCTTCGCATTTGAAACTCCTTTCAATACTCAGTTATTAGAAATAAACGCCTTTTGGGCAAAATTGGGTGAAATTGTGTTTCAACCAAAAATTTGATTTTTAGCAAAGGGGTTAGCCTTTCCTAAAAAATTGGTCAAAAATTTTTTTGCTTAAATGCATGCGACTTAAGCTTTTTCGGAAGCTTCTTCGCATTTGAAACTCCTTTCAATACTCAGTTATTAGAAATAAACGCCTTTTGGGCAAAATTGGGTGAAATTGTGTTTCAACCAAAAATTTGATTTTTAGCAAAGGGGTTAGCCTTTCCTAAAAAATTGGTCAAAAATTTTTTTTGCTTAAATGCATGCGACTTAAGCTTTTTCGGAAGCTTCTTCGCATTTGAAACTCCTTTCAATACTCAGTTATTAGAAATAAACGCCTTTTGGGCAAAATTGGGTGAAATTGTGTTTCAACCAAAAATTTGATTTTTAGCAAAGGGGTTAGCCTTTCCTAAAAAATTGGTCAAAAATTTTTTTTGCTTAAATGCATGCGACTTAAGCTTTTTCGGAAGCTTCTTCGCATTTGAAACTCCTTTCAATACTCAGTTATTAGAAATAAACGCCTTTTGGGCAAAATTGGGTGAAATTGTGTTTCAACCAAAAATTTGATTTTTAGCAAAGGGGTTAGCCTTTCCTAAAAAATTGGTCAAAAATTTTTTTTGCTTAAATGCATGCGACTTAAGCTTTTTCGGATGCTTCTTCGCATTTGAAACTCCTTTCAATACTCAGTTATTAGAAATAAACGCCTTTTGGGCAAAATTGGGTGAAATTGTGTTTCAACCAAAAATTTGATTTTTAGCAAAGGGGTTAGCCTTTCCTAAAAAATTGGTCAAAAATTTTTTTTGCTTAAATGCATGCGACTTAAGCTTTTTCGGAAGCTTCTTCGCATTTGAAACTCCTTTCAATACTCAGTTATTAGAAATAAACGCCTTTTGGGCAAAATTGGGTGAAATTGTGTTTCAACCAAAAATTTGATTTTTAGCAAAGGGGTTAGCCTTTCCTAAAAAAATTGGTCAAAAATTTTTTTTGCTTAAATGCATGCGACTTAAGCTTTTTCGGAAGCTTCTTCGCATTTGAAACTCCTTTCAATACTCAGTTATTAGAAATAAACGCCTTTTGGGCAAAATTGGGTGAAATTGTGTTTCAACCAAAAATTTGATTTTTAG